>JAYESA010000009.1:194710189-195020189 GCA_036927795.1 Iris macrosiphon | reverse complement strand
TTTGAAATATTAGGACATACCCTGGTCTGGGAATAGATGGGGAAAACGTTGTCGAATATCCTCTTCTCATTCCCAGGTTGACTCGCCTGGTGCATGATATTTCCATGCAATACGAACTAGAGGGATAGTCTGGCCTCGCAACACCTTCTCGCTTCGGTCTAGGATCTCTACGGGCTCCTCCTGGTATGATAAGCTCGGGCCGACGGTGATCTCTGAGTGGTCCAGCACATGACTTGGGTCTGGAATGTACCTCCTCAGCTGAGATACGTGGAAGACGTCATGTACTCCTTCCAATGTCTGAGGTAAGGCTAGCTTGTAAGCAACTTCTCTGATGCGTTCTAACACATCGAAGGGTCCGATGTACCTCAGACTCAGTTTTCCTCTTCCTCCAAATCTGATAGTTCCTCTGGTAGGTGAGATCTTCAAAAACACATGTTCTCCAACTTAAAATTCTAGAGGTCGTCAATGTATGTTGGCCCAGTGTTTATGTCTGTCCTGTGCTGCTCGCAGGTGTCCTTGGATCTTCTTTACTTTCTCCACCGTACGAACGACCAATTCTAGTCCCAAGATTTGTCTTTCGCCTACATCGCTCCAACATACTGGGGAACGATATTTTCTGCCATACAATGCTTCAAAGGGAGCCATCTGAATGCTCGCTTGATAGCTATTGTTGTAAAAAAATTCCACCAGATGTAAGTGATCTTCCCATGATCCACTGAAATCAAGCATACATGCTCTCAGCATATCTTCTAGGGTCTGAATGGTGCGCTCTGACTGGCCATCTGTCTGCGGATGATACGAGGTGCTAAACTTTAGGCGGGTACCAAGACTCTCTTTCATACTTCGCCAAAAGTAGGATGTAAACCTCGTATCCCTATCATACACTATGCTGACTGGTACTCCATGCAGACGTACGATCTCCTTCATGTACATGTCAGCCAAGACTTCTGTAGATTGCTCGACTCTGAAAGGTAAGAAATGAGCAGCCTTGGTGAGTCGATCTACGATCACCCATATAGCATTACGACCACTGGGACTTCTGGGAAACCTGTAACGAAGTTCGTAGTAATGTGTTCCCATTTCCACTCGGGTATTGGGAGGGGTTGAAGTAGACCTACGGATCTCTGATGTTCAGCCTTGACTTGCTGACACACCAGGCATTTTGCCATAAAGCGTGCTATCTCTCTCTTCATTCCATGCTACCAGTAGTATTGCCTCAAGTCTTTATACATCTTTGTGCCACCTGGATGTATAGAGTATGTTGAGCTGTTAGCTTCTTACATCAATTCTTCACGATGTTCTCCCTTTGGAACATAAAGACGTTCTCCACATCTTAAAGTCCCATCTTCGTGTATGTGACATCCTGTCTGGATTCCAACCTCTGTTCTTTGTCGAAGTCTCTGGAATCTAGCATCTGTTGGTAGAGCAACCTTGACTCTTTCGACAAACATTGATTTCAACTAGTAGTTTGATAATTGGCCGTCAATTCCTGGCATAATGACCTTTATACCCAACTGTTCTAGATCTCTCAATAGATCTTGTTGGGTGATCATAAAGAATGCCATGGGTCTTCTGCTTAGAGCATCAGCTACTACATTAGCCTTCCCTGGATGGTACTGCAGATCAATCTCGAAATCTGTCATCACTTTGAGCCAGCGTCTTTGTCTCAGGTTCAAGTCCTTCTGGGTGTAGACGTACTTCAGGCTCTTGTGATCAGTGAATATCTCCACTCGTTCGCGGTATAGATAATGTCTCCAAAGCTTCAGGGCAAAGATGACTGCGGCAAGCTCTAGGTCATGCGTGGGATAGTTCTTCTCATGAGTCCTTAGTTGTCTTGAGGCATAGGCTACAACCTTCCTATGTTGCATTAAGACACAACCTAATCCTTTTACGGATGCATCACTATATATTACGAATCCTCCGGATCCAGATGGTATAGTCAAGATGGGGGTTGTAGTCAAACGCTTTTTTAACTCCTCGAAAGCTATCTGACATTCCTCAGACCAGATGAACTCCTGCTCCTTGTGGGTCAACCGGGTTATCGGCTCTGCGATCCTTGCAAAGTTTTCTACGAACCTCCGGTAATATCCGATAAGTCATAGAAAGCTTCTCACCTCTGAGACGTTGGTAGGGGTTGGCCACGTCTCTACAGATGAGATCTTTGCTGGGTCTACCGAGATGCCATCTCCTATTATCACGTATCCAAGAAAAGTGACACGATAAAGGAATAACTCGCACTTGCTCAGCTTAGCATAAAGGCTTTCATGTCTCAGCGTTTCTAACACCAGTCTCAAGTGCTCTTCATGCTCATCGTGGCTCTTCGAATACTCCAAGATGTCGTCGATGAAGACTACCACGAACTGGTCCAGATATTGGTGGAAGACTCTGTTCATCAGGTTCATAAATATGGCAGGTGTATTAGTCAGTCCAAAAGGCATCACCAGGAACTCGTAGTCACCATAACGAGTCCTGAATGCTATCTTTGGAATGTCTTCTCTCCGTAATTTTACCTGATGATAGCCCGATCTTAAGTCTATCTTTGAGAATACCACAGCTCCTGTTAGTTGATCGAACAGATCGTCAATCCACGGTAGGGGGTACTTGTTTTTTATTGTCAAAGCATTAAGGGCTCTGTATTCGATATACATCTGGTATGTTTTGTCCTTCTTTGGTACAAACAACACTGGTGATCCCCAGGGTGATGCACTAGGACGAACAAATCCCTTGATATGTAGTTCTTCTAGTTGCAGCTTCAGCTCGTCAAGCTCCTTCTTCGCCAATCGGTACACATTTGAGGATACTAGTGCAGCTTCGGGTATCAACTCAATAGTGAACTCCACTTCTCTGTCAGGCGGTAGGCCTGGCAATTTCTCCGAGAATACGTCTTCGAACTCTGCAATGATTGCTTGGGGTGCTATCTCCATTTCCATGTAAGCTCTGGGTGTCTGGCCTACTCCTTGCTCGATGGTACCTCATACGTATTCGAACTCCGGGTGACCTGGGGGTCTAAAGATGATGCTTCCCTTCCTGCAGTCTAGTATGGCATTATACTGGATTAACCAGTCCATGCCTATGAGAACGTCAAAGTTTGGCATCGGAAGTACCAAAAATCACGCTCTCAGCTCTCTACTACAAATGACTATCGAGCATGTTTCAATAATGCTGGTATCCGGTACTATGCCTCCTCCGGTAAGAATTTTTCAGCATTTAGGAAGTAGGGAAGTGGCTAGTTTGTGCATGGCTACGAAACTACTAGATATGAAAGATAGTTTAGCACCAGAATCAAATAATACGAATGTAGGTAATGATGCAACTAAAATGGTACCTGTAATAGTTTTACCTTCCGGCTCCTCTGCAACTGCAGCTAGTACAAAGGCCTGCCCGTGCCTTTACCCTCCGTTTTGCTGCCTGGCTTGTTTGATCTGCGTCTCTTGTGTGGCCAGGGGTGCTCCCCTATGATATCCTCCATATGTTGAGGGATGTTGACCTCCAGTTGAGGGTAGCATCCTCTGGGCTGGTGCTCCTGATCTTTGCCCGTTCTGAGGTACTGTATCTTTGCGTTGTGGGCAGTCTCTTGCCATATGTTGACTAGCTCCACATACTAGGCATAGTCCATTCTTCTTTCTGCAGTCTCGGACATAATGCCCCTTCTTGCCACAATAGTGACAAGTCGGGAGCTCTTTGTTCTGATAGGGCCCCGTCTTTTGCTGTGTCTGGTTTTGGGTGCGACGGATGGGTCCTCCTGTCCCAGGTTGATTTCTGGCCGGTATGGTGGGGTTAGAGCGTCTTGCTCCTCGGCCAATAGCTTCTTGTATCCTTGCTTCTGAAAGAACCTCCTCGTAGGAGATCCTCGACTGCGTCGTAGTATACCTTTGGAGCTCACAGGTAAGGCCGTGGTGGAATCTCATAGCCTTCTCCAACTCGTTTGGTACCAGGATGGCACCGAATTAACTCAGTCGACTGAACTCTGCATCATAGGCGTCGACGGTCATGTTCTCTTATTCCAGGTACAGGAACTGGAAGTACATGGCATTTCTGACCGTGGCTGGAAAGTACTTTGTATTGAAGTACCCCAGGAATTGTTCCCAAGTCTGGGTCTTGTCGACGCTACGCTCTATGGAATCCCACCAGTGATGGGCGTTGCCTAAGAGTTGGGCCCTTACGGCGTTCATCCACAAGTCTGGTTGAAGCTGGGAACCTTCCAGCAGCATTTCTGTGTTGGAGATCCAGTCTGAGATCTCTTCCGGAGTTTCGCTGTCGGTAAAGGTTCTCGGGCCCATCTGGCGGAAGCCTCGGACAGTGCCAGCTGGTTGGACAGGTGCGGGTGCTGGGGCAGTTGTCCTCTCTAGAGCCGTCATCAAGCTCTGCCTTAGGGTTTCAGTCTATTGCCATTGAGCCTGCAACATGTCTTGGAGGAACTGGAACATTTGAGGTTGTCCCTCAAGCTGTGGCATCAGGACAGGAAGGGCTGGAGGTGGAGGCAAAGGTGTCTCCGCCTGCGGTGTCGGTGCCTAGGAAGTTTGCCTTTCTTGTTGGGCTGGTGTGGCTCCCTGGGCAGGATTCTGGTGAAGGTACGGGGTCATCGGATAAACCAGCATCCTTCTCGGGGACTGGTCTCTCGGGGGGGTTGGGGCCTTTAGACATCTGGCGAGGGGTCTGTTGCTTGGTCAGCCCCATCAATCGATTGTCCACTGGGTATGTCCATATTTCTGAAGAAGATAGAATAATTAGAAAAGCCCGAAAGAATTAATGATATAATAATCAAGCAGGATGCAAAAATTTAAGGATAAGTCAGTGTGGATGAGACCTAGTATTCCTATCCTATAGCAGGCTTGCTGGGCATGTTATCATACCACTAACAATTAGCTAGACCTGCATGGGCCACCACTAAAACCATGTTATGCCCCAGTCCTAAAATATATGGAACCAGGCAACGTGGCATTGGCCAGCTGACACGTCACTAAGGGTTTACATAATTTAATGGACCCAAAGGAACGTGCTACGCTGTCCTAAAATACTACAAGTTTAATACAGGTAAATCTAATCTCATCCACAAATATATATCAATGAATATGGGAATAAGTGCTGATTATATATAAGGCTAAGTCTGAATGTCATAGTACAATTCAGATAATGTCTTATGGGAATAAACTCACTACAAAAGAATAAGTAGAAGTGCTAAAATAAGATAGACTAGAGCTTTGTCTATCTGATAAGTAGCTCCAGCTCCAAGTGTATTGACTACCAAGATCAGGCAGATTCTGAGGGCAGCTCTTCTAACTCCTCCTCGGTGGCATATCTAGTCTCCTATCCCAGTCCATACACTGTGGTGTAGAAGGCCTCATCTAAATCTGGAAGGGAACCAGGTCCTCAGTGGGACATAACAAGATACATAAAAATATGCCATAAATATAAATACTGAATAAATAAATACAAGGTGTACTAACCAACTAAGTGAATGCAATGTAAAGACCTTGTAGTACGTATGGGAAAGTGTAGGCTACACATATGCTGACTTAATTCACCAATCGTGATGACTGGCTAGTATATGTGTCATATGCCCCCAGACACATGGACACTCTGCAATCGGCCATCTCCGAGGAGCATGGTATCCGAAGGTATAACATTCAAGGAGGGGGGTGTCCCATACGTCTACTAGTTATCTTTCCCGCCCAATGTAACTAATGCCAAGTCATAACTTTCCTGAATTTTCCTGAGTTCGTGCTAAGCCGTGATGCACATCACACACACCGATAGCTAATCGAGTACGTAAACTCGCATCCCAATATGTATTGCAACCTTGTTGCGTGTACCCATATTAGGGTCTAGGAGGATATTAGGATACCCTCGCAGCTGTTGGAAAGTCTGCTAGAGTCTAAGTCAGTTACACTACTTGTCAACGCATTTGTTGACGGTACCCGAGGCAATCTCAGATCCATGCTGTTATATGTAAATTCACTAAAAATAACATTCAACAGTTAATAATTTAACAGTAAAACTTGGTAAGGTATACTTGCCTACGTCTTTGGGCTGGGCGTGCCAAAGACATGTTCTCGCAGTCAAGTTTGAGGGGTCCTGTGACCTGGGGTCACTGACTGCGTTGCAGGTGCACTCTGTTCAAGATGTACAGGGTTTGTGACTTAATTATTCAAATAATGCGTATCTTAAAACATTATAACTATATATATATAATAATACATAATTATTATATATAGTATATATTAAGAGCATATAAAATATAAATAATGTATTTATATACTTAATATAAATATATACATATATATAAGTATATATGAAATGCAGGGAAAATATAATAAAGTATATAAGATATTTTATATACTTAACAATATATATTTATATATATAGTGATATATATAATATATATAAATAAATAAATAAATAATAAACAAATAAAGGCATATATATTTAAATGTACATATATACATATATAGTTTATATATATAATATATATTTACATATAATATTACATATATAATATAATTATATATATATTTAATAGTATTTATAACATAGTATATATTTAATATTATATATATATTAGCATAATAGTATATATATACATAACATATATAGATATATATATAAATAGTATATATTTTATAACATAAATATATATATATATATATATATATATATATATAAAATTAATATATATATATAATAATAATAATATGGGTACATATATATATATATAATATTAGTATATATATATATGTATAATATTTAGTATATAATATATAATATTTATTATCATATATAATAATAAAATAATATATATATATATATATATATATATATATATATATATATATATATATATATATATATAAACAAAAATACATATATAGTATAATTATATAGATAATTAAATAATTATAATATATATATAAATATGTATAATAATATATAAATAGATATATATATATATATATTAATAAATATATATATAATAAATATTATATATTATATACTAAATACATAGATATATATATATATATATATATATATAGTATATTTACTATATATACTGTAATTATAATATTAATATATAATTAAATATATATATATTAATATATATTAATATATATATATTAATATATAAAAATATACATATATATATATATATATATATATATATATATATATATACATACATATATAATATTATATATATATACGTATTTATAGGGGGGTATATAGTACCTGACAGGTGGGGCATCCACTTGGCTCGTCGTCGACGGGAGGACGGCGGTGGAGCTGCTGGTGGCTGGCCGGAACGGCGGCAGCAGCAACAGCTACTGTCAGCAGCAACAGCAGCAGCAGCTTACAGCGGCTGCAGCGGCACAGGCGGAGGCGGCGGTGCAGGATGAGGGAACAACGGAGGGGGTGGTGGCGAGGAGTTCGGTGGTGGTGGCGGTGGTCAGTGGTGGTGGTGGTGGCGGTTCGAGGGGGCCGGGGTGGCTCAGTGCTGCAGTGGGCGGGGGGTGGCTGGGGCGATGCGGGGGAGCTGGCGGTCGCTGTGGCGGTTGTGGGGCTGTGGTGGCGGGTTGGTTCGGTGGAGGGGAGGGTGGCGAAGCGAATGGGGGTGGTGGCGGTGGTCCAAGACGGCCGGAGGTGGTGGTTAGGGGAGGCCGGGTGGTGGGGGCTGCTGTGTGATGGAAGGAGGGTAGGGCTTTGCGAAGGCTGTAGGCGGCATCGGCGGCGGCCAGGGCGGGGGTGCAGTGGCCGGGGGGAAGGCCGGGGAGGTGGCGAGGTTGGGGGCAGGGGTCCGGTGGGCGGAGGTGGCTGTGGTGAGGGTGGTGTGAGTTCGGGAAGAGAGGGGGGGTGTATATATAGGTTTAGGGTTTTGGGTATTTTAGTAAATAGGTTAATTTATTAGGGGTATTTAGGTAATTTTATAATAAATATCTTAGATATTTATTAGATATTTATGTAGATATTTATTGGGGTGGGGCCCACTTCCAAATGGACGGTGTAGGTTCACCCTCCAATAGGAGGTTGACACCTCACACTGAAAATTTGCAGAAAAGACCCTGAAATTTCATAAATTGTATAAAGGTCCTATAATTGGGAAATTGTGCAATTACACAATTTGTCTGGGAAAAACACCCTATTCCTGAAAATGCTAAAATGTACAGAACTGAAGGAAAAAGCTGTGTGAGGGCCCTAAGGGGTGGAGGTGAGCCTGGGTAGGGGCTGGGCCTGGTTTTTGGGTGATACGGATCACCGTATTAATTAATTAATAATTAATGCTCACGGTGTTTACTAATTATTTAAAGGTAGGTAGGGCCATAATTTCAGTGTGGTGTAAATATAGTAAATATAGTATACACAGTGTAGAATATTAACGTATTTTTGTTTGGGCAAAACAGGTGCTTGTTGGGCCTCTAATGTCTGTTGGAACAGAGATGGGTACTGGTCTGGAAATAAACTGATAAATAAATACGGACGTTTGTAACGATATTTGTACGACTAAAAGGACACTCATGCCAGCTCATCTGTAAGTTGTACAAGGTGCAAAATAGTAGGCTGTCATGTCTAGTAGGGGTATGTGAACTTTGTTTGGGAATAACAGTCAGTGTAATGCTCTAAATATTTGTGTGATGGACATGTGCACAAATTAATAGGATATGTAAGCAAAATAAATTAAATATTGCAATAAATTCTTAATTGCTAAAACTAATTCTAAAATACTGAAATCTGGTCGAGGGAGTTTACAACCTACCCTCCTTAGAGCATTTCGTCCTCGAAATTAAAATAGACATATAATGAGAACTAGAGATGATTTGAAATATTAGGACATACCCTGGTCTGGGAATAGATGGGGGAAACGTTATCGAATATCCTCTTCTCGTTCCCAGGTTAACTCGCCTGGTCATGATGTTTCCATGCAATACGAACAAGAGGGATAGTCTGGCCTCACAACACCTTCTTGCTTCGGTTTAGGATCTCTACGGGCTCCTCCTGGTATGATAAGATCGGGCCGACGGTGATCTCTGAGTGGTCCAGCACATGACTTGGGTCTGGAATGTACCTCCTCAGCTGAGATACGTTGAAGACATCATGTACTCCTTCCAATGTCTGAGGTAAGGCTAGCTTATAAGCAACTTCTCCGATGCGTTCCAACATATCGAAGGGTCCGATGTACCTCGGACTCAGTTTTCCTCTTCCTCCAAATCTGATAGTTCCTCTGGTAGGTGAGATCTTCAAAAACACATGCTCTCCAACTTTGAATTCTAAAGGTCGTCAATGTATGTTGGCCCAGTTTTTTTGTCTGTCCTGCGCTACTCGCAGGTGTCCTTGGATCTTCTTTACTTTTTTCACCGTACGAACGACCAATTCTGGTCCCAAGATCCGTCTTTCGCCTACATCGCTCCAACATACTAGGGAATGACATTTTCTGCCATACAATGCTTCAAAGGGAGCCATCTGAATGCTCGCTTGATAGCTATTGTTGTAAGAAAATTCTACCAGATGTAAGTGATCTTCCCATGATTCACTGAAATCAAGCATACATGCTCTCAGCATATCTTCTAGGGTCTGAATGGTGCGCTCTGACTGGCCATCTGTCTGCGGATGATACGAGGTGCTAAACTTTAGGCGGGTACCAAGACTCTCTTATATACTTCGCCAAAAGTAGGATGTAAACCTTGTATCCCTGTCAGACACTATGCTGACTGGTACTCCGTGCAGACGTACGATCTCCTTCATGTACATGTCTGCCAAGACTTCTGTAGATTGCCTGACTCTGAAAGGTAAGAAATGAGAAGCCTTGGTGAGTCGATCTACGATCACCCATATAGCATTAAGACCACTGGGACTTCTTGGAAAACCTGTAACGAAGTCCATAGTAATGTGTTCTCATTTCCACTCGGGTATTGGGAGGGGTTAAAGTAGACCTGCAGATCTCTGATGTTCAGCCTTGACTTGCTGACACACCAGGCATTTTGCCACAAAGCGTGCTATCTCTCTCTTTATTCCATGCCACCAGTAGTATTGCCTCAGGTCTCTGTACATCTTTGTGCCACCTGGATGTATAGAGTATGTTGAGCTGTGAACTTCTGACATCAATTCTTTACGAAGTTCTTCCTTTGGAACATAAAGACGTTCTCCACATCTTAAAGTCCCATCTTTGTGTATGTGACATCCTGTCTGGATTTCAGCCTCTGTTCTTTGTCGAAATCTTTGGAATCTAGCATCTGTTGGTAGAGCAGCCTTTATTCTTTCGACCAACGTTGATTGCAACTGGTAGTTTGATAATTGGCAGTCAATTCCTGGCATAATGACCTTTATACCCAACTGTTCTAGATCTCTCAATAGATCTGGTTAGATGATCATAAAGAATACCGTGGGTCTTCTAATTAGAGCATCAGCTACTACATTAGCCTTCCCTGGATGGTACTGCAGATAGATCTCGAAATCTGTCATCACTTCGAGCCAGCATCTTTGTCTCAGGTTCAAGTCCTTCTAGGTGTAGACGTACTTCAGGCTCTTATGATCAGTAAATATCTCCACTCGTTCGCCGTATAGATAATGTGTCCAAAGCTTCAGGGCGAAGATGACTGGGGCAAGCTCTAGGTCATGCGTGGGATAGTTCTTCTCATGAGTCCTTAGTTGTCTTGAGGCATAGGCTACAACCTTCCCATGTTGCATTAAGACACAACCTAATCCTTTTCCGGATGCATCATTATATATTACGAATCCTCCGGATCCAGATGGTATAGTCAAGATGGGGGCTGTAGTCAGACGCTTTTTCAACTCCTTGAAAGCTATCTGACATTCCTCAGACCAGATAAACTCCTGCTCCTTGTGGGTCAACCGGGTTATCGGCTCTGCGATCCTTGCAAAGTTTTCTATGAACCTCCGATAATATCCGGCAAGTACTAGAAAGCTTCTCACCTCTGAGACGTTGGTAGGGGTTGGCCACGTCTTTATAGATGAGATATTTGCTGGGTCTACCGAGATGTCATCTCCTATGATCATGTGTCCAAGAAAAGCGACACGATTAAGGAAGAACTTGCACTTGCTCAGCTTAGCATAAAGGCTTTCAGGTCTCAGCGTTTCTAACACCAGTCTCAAGTGCTTTTCATGCTCCTCGTGGCTCTTCGAATACACCAAGATGTCGTCGATGAATACTACCATGAACTGGTCCAGATATTAGTGGAAGACTCTGTTCATCAGGTTCATAAATACGGCAGGTATATTAGTCAGTCCAAAAGATATCACCAGGAACTCGTAGTGACCATAACGAGTCCTGAATGCTGTCTTTGGAATATCTTCTCTCCGTACTTTTATATGATGATAGTCCGATCTCAAGTCTATCTTTGAGAACACCACAGCTCCTGTTAGTTGATTGAACAGATCGTCAATCCGCGGTAGGGGATACTTGTTTTTGATTGTCAAAGCATTAAGGGCTCTGTAATCGATACACATCCGGTATGTTCCATACTTTTTTGGTACAAACAACACTGGTGCTCCCCAGGGTGATGCACTAGGATGAACAAATCCCTTGATCTGTAGTTCTTCTAGTTGCAGCTTCAGCTCGTCAAGCTCCTTCTTCGCCAATCGGTACACATTTGAGGATACTGGTGCAGCTTCGGGTATCAACTCAATAGTGAACTCCACTTCTCTGTCAGGCGGTAGGCCTGGCAATTCCTCCGGGAATACGTCTTTGAACTCTGCAATGATTACTGGGGGTGCTGTCTCCATTGCCATGTAAGCTCTGGGTGTCTGGCCTACTCCTTGCTCGATGGTACCACGTACGTATTCGAACTTCAGGTGACTTGGGGGTCTAAAGATGACGCTTCCCTTCCCGCAGTCTAGTATGGCTTTGTATTGGATTAACCAGTCCATGCCTAAGACAACGTCAAAGTTTGTCATCGGAAGTACCAAAAATTGCGCTCTCAGCTCTCTACTACAAATGACTACCGAGCATATTTTAATAATGCTGGTAACCGGCACTATGCCTCCTCCGGTAAGAATTTTTTGGCATTTAGGCAGTGGGAAAGTGGCTAGTTTGTGCATGGCTACGAAACTACTAGATATGAAAGACAGTGTAGTGCCAGAATCAAATAATGTGGTTGTAGGTAATGATGCAAATAAAATGGTACCTGTAATGGTTTTACCTTTCGGCTCCTTTGCAACTACAGCTAGTGCAAAGGCCTGCCCGTGCCTTTGCCCTCCGTTTTGCTGCCTGGCTTGTTTGAACTGCGTCTTTTATGTGGCCAGGGGTGCTCCCCTCTGATATCCTCCAGTTGTTGAGGGATGTTGACTTCCAGTTGAGGGTAGCATCCTCTGGGCTGGTGTTCCTGATCTTTGCCCGTTCTAAGGCACTGCATCTTTGCGTTATGGGCAGTCTTTTGCCATATGTTGACTAGCTCCATATACTAGGCATAGTCGATTCTTCTTTCTGCAGTCTCGGACATAATGCCCCTTCTTGCCACAATAGTGACAAGTTAGGAGCTCTTTGTTCTGATAGGGCCCCGTCTTTTGCTGTGTCTGGTTTTGGGTGCGACGGATCGGTCCTCCTGTCCCGGGCTGAATTCTGGCCGGTATGGTGGGGTTAGAGCGTCTTGCTCCTCGGCCAATGGCTTCTTGTATCCTTGCTTCTAAAAGAACCTCCTCGTAGAAGATCCTCGACTACGTCGTAGTATACCTTTGGAGCTCGAATGTAAGGCCGTGGTGGAACCTCATGGCCTTATCCAGCTCGTTTGGTATCAGGATGGCACCGAATCGACTCAGTCGACTGAACTCTGCATCATAGGCGTCGACGGTCATGTTCCCTTGTTCCAGGTGCAGGAACTGGAAGTACATGGCATTTTTTATCGTGGCTGGAAAGTACTTTGTATTGAAGTACCCCAGGAATTGTTCCCAAGTCTGGGTCTTGCTGACGCTACGCTCTATGGAATCCCACCAGTGATGGGCGTTGCCTAAGAGTTGGGCCCTTACGGCGGTCATCCACAAGTCTGGTTGAAGCTGGGAACCTTTCAGCAGCATTTTCGTGTTGGAGATCCACTCTGAGATCTCTTCCGGAGTTTCGCTGCCGGTAAAGGTTCTCCGGCCCATCTGGCGGAAGCTTCGGACAGTGCCCGATGGTTGGACAGGTGCTGGTGCCGGGGCAGTTGTCCTCTCTAGAGCCGTCATCAAGCTCTGCCTCAGGGCTTCAGTCTGTTGCCACTGAGCCTGCAACATGGCTTGGAGGAACTGGAACATTTGAGGTTGTCCCTCAAGCTGTGGTATCAGAGCAGGAAGGGCTGGAGGTAGAGGCAAAGGTGTCTCCACCTGCGGTGTCGGTGCCTGGGAAGTTTTCCCTTCTTGTTGGGCTGGTGTGGCTCCCTGGGCAGGATTCTGGTGAAGGTACGGGGTCGTCGGATAGACCAGCATCCTTCTCGAGGACTGGTCTCTCGGGGGGGGGGGTTGGGGTCCTTTGGACATCTGGCGAGGGGTCTGTTGCTTGGTCAGCCCCATCAATCGATTGTCCACTGGGTATGTCCTTATTTCTGAAGAAGATAGAATAATTAGAAAAGCCCGAAAGAATTAATAATATAATAATCAAGCAGGATGTAAAAATTTAAGGATAAGTCAGTGTGGATGAGACTTAGTATTCCTATCCTATAGCAGGCTTGCTGGGCATGTTATCATACCACTATCAATTAGCTAGACCTGCATGGGCCACCACTAAAATCATGTCACGCCCCAGTCCCAAAATATATGGAACCAGGCCACGTGGCATTGGCCAGCTGATACGTCACTAAGAGTTTACCCAATTTAATGGACCCAAAGGAACGTGCTACGCTGTCCTAAAATACTACAAGTTTAATACTGGTAAATCTAATCTCATCCACAAATATATATCAATGAATATGGGAATAAGTGCTGATTATATATAAGGCTAAGTCTGAATGTCATAGTATAATTCAGATAATGTCTTGTGGGAACAAACCCACTACAAAAGAATAAGTAGAAGTGCTAAAATAAGATAGACTAGAGCTTTGTCTATCTGATAAGTAGCTCCAGCTCCAAGTGCATTGACTACCAAGATCAGGCAGATTCTGAGGGCAGCTCTTCTAACTCCTCCTCGGTGGCATATCTAGTCTCCTGTCCTGGTCCATACACTGTGGGGTAGAAGGCCTCATCTAAATCTAGAAGGGAACCAGGTCCTCAGTGGGACATAACAAGATACATAAAAATATGCCATAAATATAAATACTGAATAAATAAATACAAGGTGTACTAACCAACTAAGTGAATGCAATGTAAAGACCTTGTAGTACGTATGGGAAAGTGTAGGCTAGACATATGCTGACTTAATTCACCAATCGTGGTGAATGGCTAGTATATGTGTCATATGCCCCCAGACACATGGGCACTCTGCAATCGGCCATCTCCGAGGAGCATGGTATCCGAAGGTATAACATTCAAGGAGGGAGGTGTCCCATACGTCTACAAGTTATCTTTCTCGTCCAATGTAACTAATGCCAAGTCATAACTTTCCTGAATTTTCCTGAGTTTGTGCTAAGCCGTGATGCACATCACATGCACCGGTAGCTAATCGAGTACGTAAACTCGCATCCCAATATGTATTGCAACCTTGTTGCGTATACCCGTGTCAGGGACTAGGAGGATATTAGGATACCCTCGCAGCTGTTGGAAAGTCTGCTAGAGTGTAAGTCAGTTATACTACTTGTTAACGCATTCATTGACGGTACCCGAGGCAATCTCAGATCCATACTGTTATATGTAAATTCACTAAAAATAACATTCAACAGTTAATAATTTAACAGTAAAACTTGGTAAGGTATACTTGCCTACGTCTCTGGGCTGGGCGTGCCAAAGACATGTTCTCGCAGTCAAGTTTGAGGGGTCCTGTGACCTGGGGTCACTGACTGCGTTGCAGGTGCACTCTGTTCAAGATGTACAGGGTTCATGACTTAATTATTCAAACAATGTGTATCTTAAAACATTATAACTATATATATATAATAATACATAATTATTATATATAGTATATATTAAGAGCATATAAAATATAAATAATGTATTTATATATTTAATATAAATATATACATATATATAAGTATATATAAATTGCAGTAAAAATATAATAAAGTATATAAGATATTTTATATACTTAACAATATATATTTATATATATAGTGATATATATAATATATATAAATAAATAAATAATAAACAAATAAAGGCATATATATATAAATGTACATATATACATATATAGTTTATATATATAATATATATATATTTACATATAATATTACATATATAATATAATTATATATATATTTAATAGTATGTATAACATAGTATATATTTAATAGTATATAAATATTAGCATAATAGTATATATATACATAACACATATAGATATATATATATAAATAGTATATATTTTATAACATAAATATATATATATAGATATACATATATATATATAATAATAATAATAATATGGGTACATATATATATAATATATTAGTATATATATATGTATAATATTTAGTATATAATATATAATATTTATTATCATATATAATAATACAATAATATATATTAATATATAGATACATATATATATATATATATATATATATATAAACAGAAATACATATATAGTATAATTATATAGATAATTATTATATATATGTACTGTATATATATATATATATATATTAATAATTATAATATATATATAAATATGTATAATAATATATAAATAGATATATATATATATATATATTAATATATATAATTATTCATATATATATAGATATATATATATACATATATACATATATATAATAAAAAATATAGAAATACATAGATATATATATAAAGTTTATTTATTGTATATACTATAATTATAATATTAATATATAATTAAATATATATATAATAATATATATATTAATATATATTAATATATATATTAATATATATAAATATATATATATACATATATATATACATATATACATACATATATAATATTATATGTATATACGTATTTATAAGGGGTATATAGTACCTGACAGGTGGGGGACCCACTGGGCTCGTCGTCGGCGGGAGGACGGCGGCGGAGCGGCTGGCCAGAACGGCGGCAGCAGCAACAGCTACTGTCAGCAGCAACAGCAGTAGTAGCAGCTTGCAGCGGTTGTAGCGGCGCAAGCGGTGGCGGGGGTGCAAGGTGAGGGAACGGCGTAGGGGGTGGTGGCGAAGAGTTCGGTGGTGGTGGCGGTGGTCAGTGGTGGTGGTGGTGGTGGTTCGAGGGGGTCGGGGTGGCTCGGTGCTGCAGTGGGCGGGTGGTGGCTGGGGTGCTGCGGGAGAGCTGGCGGTGGTTGTGGCGGTCGTGGGGCGGTGGTTGCGGATTGGTTCGGTGGAGGGAAGGGTGGCGAAGCTGATGGGGGTGGTGGCGGTGGTCCAAGACGGCCGGAGGTGGTGGTTAGGGTCGGCCGGGTGATGGGGGCTGCTGTGTGATGGAAGGAGGGTGGGGCTCTACGGAGGCTGCAGGCGGTGCCGGCGGCGGCCAGGGCGGGGGTGCAGTGGCCGGGGGGAAGGCCGGGGAGGTGGCGAGGCTGGGGGCAGGGGTCCGGTGGGCGGAGGGTGGCTGTGGTGAGGGTGGTGTGAGTTCGGGAAGAGAGGGGGGGTGTATATATAGGTTTAGGGTTTTGGGTATTTTAGTAAATAGGTTAATTTATTAGAGATATTTAGGTAATTTTATAATAAATATCTTAGATATTTATTAGATATTTATGTAGATATTTATTGGGGTGGGGCCCACTTCCAAATGGACGATGTAGGTTCACCCTCCAATAGGAGGTTGACACCTAACACTGGAAATTTGCAGAAAAGACCCTATAATTTCATAAATTGCATAAAGGTCCTATAATTGGAAAATTGTGCAATTACACAATTTGTCTGGAAAAAATATCCTATTCCTGAAAATGCTAAAATGTACAGAACTAAAGAAAAAAGCTGTGTGAGGGCCCTAAGGGGTGGGGGTGAGCCTGGGCAGGGGTTGGGTCTGGTTTTTGGGTGATACGGGTCACCGTATTAATTAATTAATAATTAATGCGCACGATGTTTACTAATTATTTAAAGGTAGGTAGGGCCATAATTTTAGTACGGTGTAAATATACCAAATGTAGTATACTCAGTGTAGAATATTAACGTATTTTTGTTTGGGCAAAACAGGTGCCTGTTTGGCCTCTAATGTCTGTTGGAACTGAGATGGGTACTGGTCTAAAAATAAATTGATAAATAAATACGGACGTTTGTAACGATATTTGCACGACTAAAATGACACTCATGCCAGCTCATCTGTAAGTTGCACAAGGTGCAGGATAGTAGGCTGTCATGTCTAGTAGGGGTATATGAACTTTGTTTGGGAATAGCAGTCAGTGTAATGCTCTAAATATTTGTGTGATGGACAGGTGCATAAATCAATAGGATATGTAAGCAAAATAAATTAAATATTGCAATAAATCCTAAATTGCTAAAAATAATCCTAAAATGCTAAAATCTGGTTGAGGGAGTTTACACATATATTCATGTCTGAAACAAGAGTGTCATATTGTAAATAACTGAGTTCGTCTTACCCTTTCTTACCATTCGACCTTCCCTGTCATGTGCAACATTAAGAATCAAGTATATATGTTATGAAATTAATAATCATCTTATATAACTCAAAGTGTCTCAAGCGTGTCTCTGACCCAGACATTTTTTACTCAAACACTAAGGTGAACCATACATCCATTCTTCTAATGGGTGATGTGTCGTGCACCAAATTCCTCTGTGTTACTCTTCTTCTTGTACGTGGATTACCGCTATGCATGCATGACTTATCTATATAAAAGTTTACTGTCTTTGCTAGCCATATTGGATATATATATATATCATCTTGGATGGACGGCTGTCTTTCCAGTTTGGTAGCTAGCCTCACTGGACGTCCTGAACTATCCGACGAGTCGGATAGTACTACACTAGTGCTAGTCTTCTGTGCTATGGTCCAGTCCAGTAGCATGCGCTAGGACTTCCTGCTAGTGCTCGCACTAGGAATATACTAGTGCTACTTGTCCTCCTAGGTCGACAAGATTCTGATGCCTCAACAATCGTTTCAGGACTCTCTTCCTGGTGGGCAACCAGTTGTCCGTGACCATGCAACTACTCCACTACTTCTCCATTATCCGAGGACTACACTCATTTTCTTCTTCTATCTGAGGATCGTACTTGAATTATTCTTCTCTGTGCAGCTCCCTGATTGGAGACTGCCTCGGTGATCTGAGCATCCCGAGTACTTTCTTTGTTTCTTTTCTTCTGACTCAGAATGACTACTCTATAGTCTTCCTTGTCTATATATGAATGAGTACTACTCTATCTCTGTTTATGCTCTGTGCAATGCAGTACGTCATTGTGTAAATAAGAACTACATTATGGCATGACATAAGAAACTTCTTTATTTTACTCAATACACCATGTTACACAGATAACAAGTAAACTTTTATGTTTTATATGATGATAAGGTAGAATTATTCCCTTATCTATGTGTGTTCGTTTCTTTTATTAGCATAAAAAGGTTATCTCCTAGCAACTAGCATGTATCTTTCCATTTTTATTAAGTGTACAGCTAAGCAGATACACAGGTTCATCGGAGCCACCCACCTTAGCAATGATTTGCATCGGCCGAGCGAGACTCCAAGCGCACCTCTGAAAATTCTAAATCTGAACTTCTTCTGAAGGTGAAATCTGAAAGCCTTAGCATCGAGCGAGTCAGTTTACCGAGATAGGGGAGATAGTTCGCTACACTTGTGTCGTCTGAATCAGATTTCTGTGCTGAGCGGAGTGGGTCATTACATTATACACCACTCAAACAAAGTCTCGTCCTCGAGACTTCTTTAGCACAACTCATCCTACCGTACCACTATCAATCTAACTCAAGTATCTTACTTCGCATCATTTGACCCGTTCGAACACAACTTTCTATTCATTTTCCATATTTAACTCTATGCGCGTGCTTAGCCAATTTTTATTGAATGACTCTATCATTCAATTCCATCAAACTATAGTCGAATTAATTATTTTATTCTTCAACTCAAACTCTACTGCGCCTAGCGCTGGGCTGTACTACCAAAAATGGGGTATTATATAACTCAATGCGTATAAGAACAACTTAGGTTAGGAAGAACTTACCCAATCGCTATACTAATCCATGCCAATTTAAACATATTCACCTGCAACTGCATTCAAATTCAGCGTATCGCTGAGTTTGGATCGTACACATATTTAAGGCATCCCCCAAATACATGTATTTCAAACAAACTTAGCGATAGGAAAGTCGGACAAGCTACTAGTGAAGGCCTCACATATTTCCTCGAAACTCTTCAAGGTTGATCCAAACTCATATTCTAACTCAACCAATTCTAAGTCTAAGTCCGATCACATATTGATACGCAGTTTTCTTCCGAGCATTCGCCTATTCTCGCTAGGAAATATCTTCTAACTTATTGTTCGATTCTTCTACGTTCTACCTACCAAAAATATTTTTGACACAATGTAAAAATCGGTCAATCACTATTCCATTCACTTATGTATACCTCAATTACATTTATTCTGACACAATTATAATTTCAATGACATCGTTCGAATATGTCCATTTCCTTGCACATATCACCTATGTTCATTCGCACTCATTCACAATCTCCCTATTACACAACTTAAGACCATCCCAATCAATTCCTTCCATCCCTATCTATCTTCTAAGTATTTTAGCCTATGAGATCATTGTGTTACCTCAAGCGAGTTCAATCAAATCCAAGTCATCGAATCCATTCCAAAACCCAAGTATTTTACTAACATTGATTTTGTCTTCCGAGCAACAAACAAATCCGTTATCCCAACTTCCTCGATCGATTCCATGAGTCTGTTCACAAAATCTATCAAATTCATTCCCCGACATAATCTCGTTCCTTAACCGCATATCCAATCTAGCAATTAAAATCCAAGTTCATCATTTATTCCATCCGCGTCAAACACTAACTTCTCTTGCGTACGCGTCCACTCCAAATCCTAACTCTATATCTTATTTTTCCAGCTCTATCGTCTACCCAGGCGATACTTCTAAAGTCGTTCACACCAGTTTTAACTCTCGGCATAGGGTCTTCTATCTAACCACTAGGTCAGCTTACCGGTCCATAGTTACATAACACGATCACCATCGATAATGTGCAATCCCAAGCACTGTGCTTACCCAAAACTAAGGTCAAACCATTGTTCGTCCATATCAGGCATTCTACCTAAGCTTGTATCACTCAAATTTTTAAACATCATGCATAGGTCCTCCTACTAGTATCACAATATTTTATTCCATGAGGTTCGAGTTCGTTTTAGCAAAGTTAATCCTATGGTAAGTTCGTTTAACCAAATCCTCGATATATTTCAATGTCATACTTCAACTTCGCATTTAACATAGTCTATCTCCTCGAACCAATTTGTATAGCGTTCCTCCAAATCACAAGTCAAAATTCTCTAAGTCATCAATCTTAAACACAACGTCTAAGTCGTCCAATATCAACTATATATTCTATAATACCCCGCAACCATATGGTGCATTATGCTGAGTCGGATTGAATGAGACAATGGTTGGTTATAATTCGATTTTGGAATTTGGGAGCAAGTATTGATTTTAGTTGGTTTCATTTGCATGTCGCAAGCAGAGTTCGATAGAATCAGGTGTTCATTCAGAGTAGTACTGGGATAGCAGGATTGGAGTGATAATGACATCTTTCATAGTCTGATCGATCAGATGATTTGGAGAGCACGGCCTACTCGCACGATAATACCAATTGAGTATATCGTGCTTTGCATTGGACCACGGGTTCAAGGGATCGGTCGTATCGGCAAGGCATGGTGCTTAACAGAATCAGACTTGGTGAGTGGGCTCTGTCCCTTCTCCTCTACTCCTTTATGCTTAATAATATAGAACACACGTAATATAGTGCCCCGCTCCATGTAGGCACTATGTACAAGTGATATCGCTTTGCTTGCTCTAGAGAAAGCCTTCTCGGAGAGTTTCTGATCGAACCATAAGATGATTGATCTAAGTAACTGGGCAGAACTGCATTATCTGATTCTTGCACGCCTTAATAATAAATCTGAGTTTTTCAATACTTGTTCTAAGAAGATAGTTTCATAAGAAGAATAATAGAACCTGACTCTGCATGCTTAATAAGAGAACTCGTATAGCTTATCATTGAAACGAACCTACTTGCTTAACTAGAGAATTTGCATGCTTATCTGAAAATAGACAGAACCTTGCCATATTAAGTCAAAAAGTATAAAAAATGTTGCATGCTTAGTTACATTGACACCGCTATCAAAGGAACCTTTGCCATGCTAAAAAGATAAGTAAAGAATTGCTTGAACAAGTCCTTTTCTAATCTGCTAAGAAAGAGATAGATATTGCACGCTAGTTATAAAATCAAAATTGTGCTTGCAAATATATGCTTTGCTTTCTTGTTTTGCTATATCGAACTTCTATAAGTCTTTGATTTGTATAAGAAGAGACTAATAGTTCACCCTGAGGTACGGTCCTACGGGATCTAGTGGAATATGCTATTAGATGTGTGAAAGATATATTTTGCTTGATAAGATGTGTTTTGCTCGACAAGATAAGTTTTGCTTGACCATATATATTTTGATTGATCATTTATCTGCTTGCATTATGAGATAATTTATGTCATTGCATTGGTCTCAGATAACTTGTGTACAAGAACTTGTCTCTCGAACGATTCCTGGGGCAGTAGGAATCACTCAGTCCGGAAATTTTTTTTGTTTTGCCTTGAGGATACGGCCTGCTGGGTGTCTAATGGGGCGATATTTCTATTATTTTTGTGCGAAACCATGATTTTACAGCTGCCAGTACTCGTGTGTGTTGGTGAAGAGATGAACCTTGAGTCACAGCTGCCGACACATGCACGTGCTAGTGAAGAGCTAAACCTTGGGTCACCTATGCTAATCATGGGTCTTCCCATGGACCATCATATAGTTAGGACGCATGCTAGGCTAGCCTTATTGCATACCTAACTATTTGATATAGAGACAGATAGGGAAAGAGAACCTTATACATATATGTTTATCCAAATTGTTGCTAACTTGTATGTCTGTTGCAGGGATAACCGTTCGGCAAGGGATAAGAAATAAAAAGATTACATATATAGTTTGCTTGCTCATTTTGTTTGTATTATAGAGTTTATTTGATAGTGCTTTATGTATTCGCATCGGTTGGACAATGGCTATTAGTGAAGAGCTAAACATTGGTCACTGCTACTATTATGTTAGTGAAGAGCAACCATGAGTCACAGCTGCTAATAGCATCAGATAAAAGAGTCATTAGTTAGCTGGTTTACCGCTACTGATCCTAAGTTTGTCGGGGACCAAAATCATATATATATGTTATCTTGTTTTCTTGATAAAATGATAGTCCACTTGATGTACTTGTTTAATTTGAGATGAACAGTCCACTAGCGATAACTTTGTTCATAGGAGTTAGAATATGGTGCACGATACATGCTGCATAATACACGATAGAACACTGACCAGATTGTATGCTTATATGTTTGAATATGCAAACTGTTTCCAAAGACATATTTTTGGAAAGTTGTAATCTGACTATATTCTTGTGCTGCATAAAATGAATTTAGGTAAAAGTAGCAAGATCACTAGTAATAAAATATTTTGTTACATGCTTACTTAGTGTGGGTTTCAGGGGGTGTTGCTTCTGTTCGTTGATTTTATACTCACCATTACTTTCTCCAAAGTGTTGACCCACCAATAGTTTGCTTGTTCTCAGGTGCTGGATCGTCTGTGGAAGCGATAGCCGTGCCTCATCCCAAGGACCCAGAAATCTAGAGTCAATGCCTTGAGCCGTATCAAGATTGCTTTTAGCTACTTTTGTATAAAGGGATGTAATGTATGGAACGATGTTATTGTATTCGAGAGAGTACTTGAGCTATTTGTAACCTCGGCCATGTGCCGCTTATAACATATTTGAATATCAATAAAAAGCTTATTTTCATATGCCATTGTGTTCTTTACTTTTCTGCAATATGTGCCGCTGCTTCCTTCTTGAATAGCTTACTTGTCCTTGTTCATAGGTTTGGCCTTATGTAAGCGCACTTTAGGCTTGCACGACATTGCGCCCAAGCGAGGACGATCTATTCCGTAGGGACCAAGCGAGGACTAACGGACCCCTAGCGGGACCAGGGCATGACATAATGGCATTAGAGCAACTCGATTCTTTACCCATTCCGTTGCCCCATTCCGTTGCCTTTGACTCCGAGATGTGTCTGATTTTGTGCTGTAATGAACGTTCCATACAATAAGTCCATAGATATTCTCAAAGATGTATGCAGAATTTTTTTGGATTTGATTTGTTGCTTGAGAGTTGTCCTTTCGTGCTTTTGATTTTCTTGTGTTTTCGATTGAGGATGGTAAGAGATAAGGACTATCGCTGCTCTGGATTTTGTGAGTTTCTTCTTGAGTTTCGAGGATGAAACTCTTTGTTGGTAGGTAAGTATGTAGTGTCCTACTCCACGTAGGCATTATGTACAAGTGATATCGCTTTACTTGCTCGAGCGAAAGCCTTCTCGGAGAGTTTCCGATCGAACCACAAGATGATTGATCTAAGTGAGTAGGCAGAACTGCATTCTCTGATTCTTGCATGCCTTAATAGTGAATCTGAGTTTTTGAATGCTTGTTCTAAGAAGATAGTTTCATAAGAAGAATAATAGAACCTGACTCTGCATGCTTAATAAGAGAACTTGTATATCTTGTCATTAAAACGAACCTGCTTGCTTAACTAGAGAATTTGCATGCTTATCTGAAAAGAGACAGAACCTTGCCATGTTAAGTCAAAAAGTATAAGAAATGTTGCATGCTTAGTTACACTGATACCGCTATCAAACGAACCTTTGCTATGCTAAAAAGATAAGTAAAGAATTTCTTGAACAAGTCCTTTTTTAATATGCTAAGAAAGAGATAGATATTGAATGCTAGTTATAAAATCGAAACTGTGCTTGCAAATATATGCGTCGCTTTCTTGTTTTGCTATATCGAACTTCTATAAGTCTTTGATTTGTATAAGAAGAGACTAATTGTTCGCCCTGAGGTACTGTCACGCCCCGATCTCCCTCAGGATAATCGACCGTCCCCGGCAGGCGAGAATTATCGTGCCAGCACTCCCGCGGGATGATCGCTTGACCCATCTTGGCGTGATACGACACGAGCTTAAGCCGCACCCGTGCAAGGCTGTGGTTCATGATGGCGGTAAGAGGTCTAGGCCACAGAGTCGCACAGATTGTCCGAGTGCAGCAGAATATAAACACATAGGCGATTAGTAACAAGTTTACAGAGTCGTCCATAGCGGAAGTGTCACGCCCCAGTCCCAAAATATATGGAACCAGACCACGTGGCAATAGCCAGCTGACACGTCTCCGAGGATATCCCAATTTAATGGATCCACGAAGAGTGCTACGCTGTCCTATAATACTAACATGTCCAATATCAGTTAATAACAGGTAATCTAATCTCATCCACAATATAAAGAACAAGAAACACTAAATAAACTGCTGGTTGATAAATACCAGTCCCAAGATATCATAGTACAACCAGTGATGTCTGGTGGGAACAAACCCACTACTATGACGAAATAAAGTACTGAAATGAGATATAAAAGAAATGGCTATGGCATCAGCTGAGAAGATAATGATGCCCTCCATCTAGGCTAAAGGCCTACCAACTGGTCACAGAAACTCTGACGGCTGTACCTCCAACGCCTCAGCTGTGGCAAATCTCGACTCCTGTCCTGGGCCGTATACGGTGGGGTAGTAAGCCTCGTCTAAATCTGGAAAGTTACCAGGTCCTCAGAGGGACAAAACAAGATACAAGAAAACATCATGCTATATATGAACACTGAATAAAATAAATACAATAAGGGTGTACTAGCCATCTAAGTGAATGCAATATGAGGACAACGCTGGTGCGTATAGGTAGGTGTAGGCAAATCGTCTATGCTCCGAAGAGAGTGGCATCTGTATAGTATATCGTCCATATCGCTCCGAAGAACGTGGCATCAGTATAAAGGGAAAGTCATTGGATCCGAGGCTCATCCGAAACTATGGTTCCAATGTGTGTACCCCATACGCCTACTAGTTGTCCTCTCCGCCCAATGTAGATATGCAAGTCGACTACTCGACGTGCATACCATAACTCTATATGCCAAGTCTCTAAACTATCTTCTGACTACATACTAACCGTGATGTAAGTGATACGCGACGATAGCTAGTCGAGTGCGTAAACCCGCATCCCAATATGAGTATCTCTCAGTGTCCGTGTAAGGTGTCAAGTCTCAGACAATAACAGAGTATCGTCCAATAGGTTGAGTCTGCTAAGAGCTAAGTCCATATATACTAATCTTCGACGTAACCGTCGAATGCACCCGAGACAACTCGGACGCGCACAGTTATATAAACTACAAGCAACAAGAATATAATACAAAATATGCATATTTAAATTAGACAGTAAATATAGCAAGGTATCTTGGCTGTATCCGGAAGCTGTGAATGCCAGAAGCCTGCTCCTGCGATGTCTCCTGTCTGATCCGATGATCCTGGCACACAATATAATATAGAATTCTACATCAGACGCTAAGACCCAGTGTACTGACACTACGTTGCTCTTGAGGGTCTGTCTCAAGTTCACGGTTAATCAAATACAGCATCGCGTATGCACGTAGCTAGGGTGTACACGTATTCTGTCCTCGGTTAACGTTTGCTTTGAGATAATGATCTACTAGGGCCAAGGGGTTACCAACTATTTCTGATTGTACGAATACGTCCTTGGTTTCTTTGTCCAAACATACTTGGTTTATGTCCACGGGTTCAGGTAAAATAATAGTCCTTGAGGACAGTCTCATTTCCTTGGGTGATTACTAATTATTAATTACTATCTAGTCTAATTAATTATCATCTAATATACATGCAAGCATATAGGGTTTCCTTTTATATTACTCGTGTCCAAATCAACGATGCCCGATACGATGGTATAACGTTAGGATACAAGGAAGGAGGGGTCGGTGATAGGATACCTGGTCGTCGAAACTGGGGTCTCGTCGACGTGCTTTCCGGCATGGCGGAGCTCCGGTGTCGTATGGCGGCATGACAGCAGAGGTAGCGCAGCACTGCCGTAGTCGCAGCAGCGGCAGCGAAGGTCTTCAGCGGTGGGCGGTGCTGGGATGGCGGAGAAGCGGTGCTGGTCGGATTGACGGCGGCGGTTTGATGATGGAGGAAGCGGTAGTCTGTCTGGGAGCCGTTCGGGGTCGGGTTAGCGGGTGGAAGGATGGTGATGGTGGTGGATGGTTTCCGCCGGTGCCCGCGGTTGCAAGCGGACGACAGGGTGGTCCGGTCGTGGAGGGGTAGTGCTGGCGGTATCAGGCAGCGTTAGGTGGTGGTTGGGGTGGCTGTGAAGTCGGGGGGTGAGGGCTCGGTTTTGGATGGTTCGGCTAGGGTTTCCTCAAGGCAGTGAAGAGAATTAGTTTTTTTGTTGTTTAGGGTTTCTAATGAGGAGAATATATAATTATATAGGCAAGTTCGATGGGTTGGCCTTGGGACTTGGGCCTGCCGGTCTTGATGGGGTGGGCTAGTCCATGTGAAAGAGTGTATGTGGCTTGGTTGGTTTTGCTTGAGGTAAATTGGCTTTAAGTTAATTAGATTAATAACTAGGATGCAGGGCAAAAATAAATAAATAAATTTTAACGAACATTGTGCAGCTAAGGTGAGATTTAATGACGAGCATCAAAGGTTGCACAATGGTCAGAGGGGTACATATAATTGTCGCACCTAATTCTAATTAACTACCAAATAGATCCTAGTCTCCGGATTTAATTAAATTAAACCTAAAATTGGTTGAGGGGGTTTACAATCTACCCTCCTTAGGGCATTTCGTCCTCGAAATTAAAACATACGCATGGCAAGAATTTCTAGCTGAATAAGTAAGGTGCTAATACGTACCTAGTCCTTCGAAGAGGTGGGGGTAGCGTTGTCTAATGTCCTTCTCGCGTTCCCAAGTTGACTCGCCTGGTGCATGATGCCTCCATGTAACACGAACTAGGGGGATGGTCTGTCCTCGTAGTACCTTCTCACTTCTGTCTAGAATCTCGACAGGCTCCTCTTGGTATGTTAGGCTCGGACCAACTGTGATTTCGGAATGGTCAAGCACATGACTAGGATCCGATATGTACCTCCTCAATTGAGATACATGGAAGACGTCGTGGACTCCTTCCAAGGTCTGCGGTAATGCTAATATGTAAACAACCTCTCCAACGCGTTCTAAGATGTCGAAGGGTCCGATGTACCTCGGACTCAGCTTTCCTCTGCCTCCGAATCTAATAGTCCCTCGAGTAGGTAAGATCTTTAAGAATATGTGATCTCCAACCTGAAACTCTAAGGGTCGGCGGTGTGCATTCGCCCAATGCTTCTGTCGGTCTTGTGCTGCTCGAAGGTGTCCTTGGATCTTCTTTACCTTCTCTACCGTCTGAACAACCAACTCTGGTCCAAGAATTTGTCGCTCGCCTATATCACTCCAGCATACTGGAGAACGATATTTTCTTCCATACAACGTTTCATAGGGAGCCATCTGAATGCTCGCTTGATAGCTGTTGTTGTAGGAAAACTTGACCAAATGTAGGTGGTCCTCCCATGATCCTCCGAAGTCAAGCATGCACGCTCTTAACATGTCTTCTAGCGTCTGAATGGTGCACTCCGACTGGCCATCTGTTTGTGGGTGATACGCTGTGCTAAACTTTAGGCGAGTACCAAGACTCTCTTGCATACTCTGCCAAAAGTAAGACGTGAATCTCGTATCCCTGTCTGACACGATGCTAACTGGCACTCCATGTAGGCGCACAATCTCCCTCATGTACATATCTGCTAAAGTCTCTGTCGATTGCCCAACTCTAAAGGGTAAAAAGTGTGCGGACTTGGTGAGTCTATCCACGATTACCCATACTGCGTTGTGCCCACTAGGACTCCTCGGGAAGCCTGTAACAAAGTCCATAGTGATATGCTCCCATTTCCACTCCGGTATAGGAAGTGGTTGAAGCAATCCTGCAGATCTCTGGTGCTCAGCCTTGACTTGTTGACACACCAGGCACTTGGCCACAAAGCGTGCTATCTCTCTCTTCATTCCGTGCCACCAGTAGTACTGTCTTAGATCTCTGTACATCTTCGTGCCTCCTGGATGAATGGAGTAGGTTGAACTGTGAGCCTCTGTCAACAATTCCTGTCGAAGTTCTCTATTTGGAACATAGAGACGATCTCCGCACCTCAATGTTCCGTCTTTATGTATCCGTAGTCCTGTCTGTAATCCAGCCTCTGTCCTCTATCTGAGCCTCTGAAATCTGGCATCTGTCGGCAAAGCAGCCTTGATTCTCTCTACCAGTGTCGATTGCAATTGGAAACTCGACAACTGTCCATCTACTCCGGGTATGACAACCTCTATGCCCATCTGTTCTAGGTCTCTCAACAGATGTTGTTGAGTAGTCAAGAAGAATGCCATAGGTCTTCTGCTCAATGCATCTACTACTACGTTGGCCTTTCCCGGGTGGTACTGTAGCTCGATCTCGAAGTCTGTCATCACCTCGAGCCAACGTCTCTGCCTCTGATTAAGGTCCTTCTGGGTTTAGACATATTTCAGGCTCTTATGATCAATAAATATCTCTACTCTTTCTCCATATAGGTAATGCCTCCAAAGCTTTAAAGCAAAGATCACCGCGGCAAGCTCCAAGTCGTGGGTGGGATAGTTCTTCTCATGTGTCCTTAACTGTCTTGAAGCATAAGCTAAAACCTTTCTATGCTGCATCAAGACACATCCTAATCCTTTCTCGGATGCATCGCTGTAGATTACGAATCCTCCGGGTCCAGAAGGTATGGTCAGGATAGGTGCCATAGTCAAGCGTTTCTTCAGCTCATCGAATGCCTTCTGACACTCCTCTGTCCAAGTGAACTCCTGCTCCTTACGGGTCAAGCGGGTCATTGGCTCTGCAATCTTCGCGAAGTTCTCTACGAACCTCCGGTAATATTCGGCAAGTCCTAGAAAACTCCTCACTTCTGAGACATTGGTAGGGGTTGGCCATGTCTCTACAGATGAAATCTTCGCCGGATCTACTGAGATACCGTCTCTTGAGATGACGTGTCCAAGAAAAGCGACACGATCTAGGAGAAACTCGTACTTGCTCAGCTTGGCGTAAAGACTCTCTCTCCTTAGTGTCTCTAACACTAATCTCAAGTGCTCTTCGTGCTCCCCGTGGCTCTTCGAATACACCAAAATGTCGTCGATGAAGACTACCATGAACCGGTCTAAGTATTGGTGGAATACTCTGTTCATCAAGTTCATAAATATAGCTGGCGCATTTGTCAGCCCAAAAGGCATCACTAAGAACTCGTAGTGACCATAACGAGTCCTGAATGCTGTCTTTTGAATGTCTTCTCTTCGTACCTTCCCTTGATGATAACCCGATCTCAAGTCGATCTTTGTGAACACCACTGCTCCTGTTAACTGGTCGAATAAATCGTCAATCCGCGGCAGGGGGTACTTGTTCTTGATAGTCAAAGCATTAAGGGCTCTGTAATCAATACACATACGTACTGTTCCATCCTTTTTAGGCACAAACAATACTGGTTCTCCCTATGGCGATGCACTAGGTCGGATAAATCCCTTGCTCTCCAACTCCTCCAATTGCAGCTTCAGCTCGTCTAACTCCTTCTTTGCCAATCGGTACACATTAGAAGATACCGGTGCTGCTCCTGGTACTAGCTCAATGGTGAACTGCACGTCTCTATCTGGTGGTAAGCTTGGCAATTCTTCAGAGAAAACATCCTCGAATTCTGCAACTATTGGTGGGGGTGCAATCTCCATAGCCATGCAAGTTCCAGCTGCCTGTCCTACTCCTTGTTCGACGGTTCCTCGTATGTACTCGAACTCCGGTTGATCTGGTGGTCTAAAAGTGACTCTACCCTTCCGGCAGTTCAGTACGGCGTTATACTGGCTTAACCAGTCCATACCTAGCACAACATCAAAGTACGGCATAGGCAATACCAGGAATCGCGCTCTCATCTCTCTACCACATACGACTACCGAGCACGTTCTAATAGTGCTGGTAACCGGCACGATACCTCCTCCGGTGAGAATCTTCCAACTCTTAGGTAAGGGGGAAGTCGCTACTCTATGCATTGCTACAAATCTACTAGATATAAATGACAATGTAGCACCAGAATCAAACAATGCTGTCGCAGGTAAAGATGCGACTAAAATGGTACCTGTGATTGCTTCTCCTTCTGTTTCCTCTTCGGTAGCTGCTAAGGCAAAGGCCTGTCCCTGTCTCTGTCCTCCTGCCTGCTGTCGGGCCCGATCAAACTGTGCCTGCTGTGGGGGCAAGGGTGGTCCCTTCTGGAATCCTCCGGGTGCTGGTGGACGCTGGCCTCCTAGTGGGGGTAGTATCCTCGTGGCTGGTGCTGCTGGCCTTTGTCCGGCCTGTGGGGCTGCCTCCCTGCGCTGTGGACAATCTCTGGCAAGGTGCTGGCTTGCTCCACAAATCATGCATGTCCCAAGTCTCTTTCGGCAGTCCTTCTCGAAGTGACCTCTCTTACCACAGAAGTGGCAAGTCGGAAGTTCCGGGTGTGGATATGGTGCTGCTCTCTGTTGTGTCTGTGCTCCTGGACGACGGATGGGTCCTCCTGCTCCGGGCTATACTCTAGCTGGCGTGGTCGTGCTGGAACGTCTAGATCTTCTGACAATGGCCTCCTGGATCCTCGCCTCTGCTAGGACTTCTTCATAAGAAATCCTCGCCTGTGCGGTGGTATATCTCTGTAGCTCGAAATTGAGGCCGTGGTGAAATCTCTGAGCCTTCTCTAGATCATTGGGTATCAGAACGTCTCCAAACCTGCTAAGGCGGCTAAACTCTGCGTCATATGCGTCAACAGTCATATTCCCCTGTTCTAGATGTAGGAACTGGGAGTACAGGGCATTTCTGACTGTTGCTGGAAAATACTTCGCATTAAAGTACTCTAAGAACTGTTCCCAAGTCTGGTTCTTGCCTACACTGCGCTCGATGGAATCCCACCAGTGATGGGCATTGCCTTTTAGTTGGGCCCTCACTGCGGTCATCCAAAGGTCTGGATGCAGTTGTGAAGCCTCTAATAGCATCTCCGTATTGGCGATCCAATCGGAGATCTGTTCTGCAGTCTCATTGCCTGTGAAGGTATCTGGTCCCATCTGTCGGAACCATCTAACAGTGCCACCTGTCGGGGCTGGTGGAGGTGATGGTACTGGTGTTGTGGCAGGTGTCCTCTCTAGTACTGTCATCAGACTCTGTCGCAATGTCTCTGTCTGCTGCCACTGTGCTTGTATCATTGCCTGGAAGAATTGAAGCATCTGTGGTTGGCCATCTAGCTGTGGCATCTGGGGTGGATAAGGTGGAGGCGGTGGTAGTGGAATCTCTGGTTGTGCAGTAGGCGTCTCCTCAGATGTCGGCCTCTCAGTCTGCGGCATCGGTGTAGCTCCTGAAGTCTGTCCCTCACAATGATGTGTGGGGATCGTCTGGGATGTCTGTCCCTCAGGCTGCGGTATAGGATCGCCCTGCGAAGTCTCGTGCCAATGTATCAGCGGGGTCTGTAGCGGTGGTTGCCCTTGGGGTACCTCATCTCCTTGAGTGGTGTTGTCTGGTACTACGGCACGGGGTGCTCCTCGTCCACTGCGCAAATTCATCTTGCTGCAAGGGATAGAGCTTCATTAAAAGAGTACGAGAACGAATCAAACATGATGCAGATATTTATAAGCAATATGAAGGAAGTTCAAAGATGAATCAAAATTGGATGAGACCTAATAATTTCTATCCTATTACAGGCCCGTTGGGCATGTTACCATACCACAAGCGAAAAGTCGAGACCTGCGTGGGCCACCACTAAAATTACGTCATGCCCCAGTCCCAAAATATATGGAACCAGACCACGTGGCAATAGCCAGCTGACACGTCTCCGAGGATATCCCAATTTAATGGATCCACGAAAAGTTCTACGCTGTCCTATAATACTAACATGTCCAATATCAGTCAATAACAGGTAATCTAATCTCATCTACAATATAAAGAACAAGAAACACTAAATAAACTGCTGGTTGATAAATACCAGTCTCAAGATATCATACTACAACCAGTGATGTCTGGGGGGAACAAACCCACTACTATGACAAAATAAAGTACTGAAATGAGATATAAAAGTAATGGCTATGGCATCAGCTGAGAAGATAATGATGCCCTCCATCTAGGCTAAAGGCCTACCAACTGGTCACGGAAACTCTGACGGCTGTACCTCCAACTCCTCAGCTGTGGCAAATCTCGAATCCTGTCCTGGGCCGTATACGGTGGGGTAGTAAGCCTCGTCTAAATCTGGAAAGGTACCAGGTCCTCAGAGGGACGTAACAAGATACAAGAAATTATCATGCTATATATGAACACTGAATAAAATAAATACAATAAGGGTGTACTAGCCATCTAAGTGAATGCAATGTGAGGACAACGCTGGTGCGTATAGGTAGGTGTAGGCATATCGTCCATGCTCCGAAGAGAGTAGCATCTGTACAGTATATCGTCCATATCGCTCCGAAGAACGTGGCATCAGTATAAAAGGAAAGTTATTGGATCCGAGGCTCATCCGAAACTACGGTTCCAATGTGTGTACCCCATACGCCTACTAGTTGTCCTCCCCGTCCAATGTAGATATGCAAGTCGAGTACTCGACGTGCATACCATAACTCTATATGCCAAGTCTCTAAACTATCTTCTGACTACATACTAACCGTGATGTAAGTGATACGCGACGATAGCTAGTCGAGTGCGTAAACCCGTATCCCAATAAGAGTATCTCTCAGTGTCCGTGTAAGGTGTCAGGTCTCAGACAATAACAGAGTATCGTCCAATGGGTTGAGTCTGCTAAGAGCTAAGTCCATATATACTAATCTTCGACGTAACCGTCGAATGCACCCGAGACAACTCGGACGCGCACAGTTGTATAAACTACAAACAACAAGAATATAATACAACATATGCATATTTAAATTAGATAGTAAATATAGCAAGGTATCTTGGCTATATCCGGAAGCTGTGAATGCCAGAAGCCTGCTCCTGCGATGTCTCCTGTCTGATCCGATGATCCTGGCACACAATATAATATAGAATTCTACATCAGACGCTAAGACCCAGTGTACTGACACTACGTTGATCTTGAGGGTCTGTCTCAAGTTCACGGTTAATCGAATACAGCATCGCGTATGCACGTAGCTAGGGTGTACACGTATTCTGTCCTCGATTAACGTTTGCTTTGAGATAATGATCTACTAGGGCCAAGGGGTTACCAACTATTTCTTATTGTACGAATACGTCCTTGGTTTCTTTGTCCAAACATACTTGGTTTATGTCCAGGGGTTCAGGTAAAATAATAGTCCTTGAGGACAGTCTCATATCATTGGGTGATTACTAATTATTAATTACTATCTAGTCTAATTAATTATCATCTAATATACATGCAAGCATATAGGGTTTCCTTTTATATTACTCGTGTCCAAATCAACGATGCCCGATACGATGGTATAACGTTAGGATACAAGGAAGGAGGGGTCGGTGATAGGGTACCTGGTCGTCGGAACTGGGGTCTCGTCGACGTGCTTTCCGGCGTGGCGGAGCTCCGGTGTCGTATGGCGGCAGGACAACAGAGGTAGCGCAGCACTGCCGTAGTCGCAGCAGCGGCAGCGAAGGTCTTCAGCGGTGGGCGGTGCTGGGATGGCGGAGAAGCGGTGCTGGTCGGACTGACGGCGGCGGTTTGATGATGGAGGAAGCGGTGGTCTGTCTGGGAGCCGTTCGGGGTCGGGTTGGCGGGTGGAAGGATGGTAATGGTGGTGGATGGTTTCCATCGGTGCCCGCGGTTGCAAGCGGACGACAGGGTGGTCCAGTCGTGGAGGGGAAGTGCTGGCGGTATCAGGCGGCGTTAGGTGGTGGTTGGGGTGGCTGTGAATTCGGGGGGTGAGGGCTCAGATTTGGATGGTTCGGCTAGGGTTTCCTCAAGGCAATGAAGAGAATTAGTTTTTTTGTTGTTTAGGGTTTCTAATGAGGAGAATATGTAATTATATAGGCAAGTTCGATGGGTTGGCCTTGGGACTTGGGCCTGCCGATCTTGATGGGTGGGCTAGTCCATGTGAAAGAGTGTATGTGGCTTGGTTGGTTTTGTTTGAGGTAAATTGGCTTTAAGTTAATTAGATTAATAACTAGGACGCAGGGCAAAAATAAATAAATAAATTTTAATGAACATTGCGCAGCTAAGGTGAGATGAAATGACGAGCATCAAAGGTTGCACAATGGTCAGAGGGGTACATATAATTGTCGCACCTAATTCTAATTAACTACCAAATAAATCCTAGTCTCCAGATTTAATTAAATTAAACCCCAAATTGGTTGAGGTGGTTTACAGGAAGTATGGAATAACACAAGTATAGAATAAGCAAGTTTTTTATTGATATTGAACAAGTGTTACAGGCGGCGCTTGACCAAGATTACAAGTCGCTCAAGTCTCTCTCTCTGAAATAGTAAAAATGTGCCAAGTGGCTACACTTATGGAATGATGTATAAGCGATGTTCCAATATTATGTCTTGTATATGTGCTTCAGTTCCGGATATAATGCTCCAAGGCTCCAAAGTAAACTCTAAGCCTTAGCACGCATGAAGGAGGCATCCACACCGAACGAGGTTTTCTCGTACCCTGCAAGCAATTGGGTGGATTAACACTACATGAATGCACTGGTGGGAAGACTACTCGCCCGTTTGATAAATCCAAACACGTAATATAGGTTCCGTGCCCCATCTATTGAGTTATCTTTCTAGTCTTTCCTAGGATCAGTTTTATGGCAATGATGAATAGCCTAACTCGTGTGGCAGTGCACCATGTGATATAAGAGAAAATATGGCGAGACTGAACAACTTACTATTTGTCCTTTCCTGTCCAAGGCAAACCAAGTTAATTCAAGCACAAGCATTCATATAATGAGATACAGGGGCAATAGCATATGCAAACGAAAGTGTGCTGAGCGAGATTATGTTTCGAGTGCATGATTACACAAATTATCAGGTGCGTTGCATAAGATGTTCAAGTGCTCCATATGTACAAGTGTTATACTTAAGATCGTTCAGGTATTTTAAAATACTAGATGCGATACAATAACTCGCACGCGGATAGTCGCTAAGCGAGGATGACTTATCTATATGAGTGGTCACTAGCATGGCCATAATGGACTGGTCATGACGAGGATAGCAAGCAATGAGAGCATATGATACGCTATAAGCCATCCAAGCCCGGCACAAGATGACCATATACGAAGGTTCGCTTGGATCGGATCGGTGCCAGTGCCCAACCAATCGTTCATAGAACTTATACCCTTGTGCATAAGTTGTCTGTGATATGCAAGTCTCTAAGGTCTTTCGGATTCATGAGATGTACAAGATACATGAGATATACAAGAACACGAGTACACGAGATATTTAAATCTTGATTCTTGCTCTGAACAAGTATTGCTTCACGAGCTATGATTCCCTTGATTTGCTTGACATAATTCCCGTTCAGTATTTAATTTGCCTTGATGCATTTCCCTGGTTCGGGGACTGCCTTGGCAACCTAACTGTCCCGGATACTTTCAGGTTTATATATGCACGGAACGACTATTAGATAGTCTTCCGGGAAACTTAGATGAAATACAAGGCAAGATAGTATTTACTTGATTTTTGGCACACAAATTGTATGACAAGCATTGCATTGAGGCAACAATTATAAGTTAACATATAAGCAGGCAAGTATTGCATTCATAAAAAAACTTAAGCATTCACGTTGGCTCGGGCCCGAAGATAAGCCGAGTAGTAAAACCGTAAAGGGACTTACTGAGCAACATTGTCTAGGGCGTACAGTGTAGCAAGTGAACAGTGCACTACAGAGTATCCATATATTATTCTACTCGAGGCATAGCAGGGTCGAGTTGCACAAGGCAAATGTAGCATGCAAAGATCCAATTATAAGCAAATTTTTATTTCTATGTTCTATCACAAGAAATACAAGTTGGGATTATTTCCTTAGCTATGTGCGTTGGATTCTTATTAGCACGCAGGGGGTGATTCACCTAGCGATTGGCACGTACATTCATGTTTTAAGTGTGCTGGCTAAGCAAAGACAAGTTTATTGTAGCCACCCACCTTAGCGATGATTTGCCTCGGTCGAGCGATACTCCGAGCGAGCCTCTAAAAGCCTAAGCCGAACTCATGAAGGGCTAAGTCTGGAAATCCTTTGTCTCAAACAAGTCTTCTCGCTGAGAAAAATAGGTCAGGACGTCGCACTTTTGCCGTTTGAATCGGCAGTCCGCTTGAGCGGAACGGGGTATTACATTATATACCACTCATTAAAAGTCTCATCCTCGAGACTTTCTGAGCGCGGGACGTTCTATCGCACTATCGAATCTATCCCAAATATAGTAATCGGTACTACTAGATTTGAATTTGTTCGAACATAATCTCCTATTTGTTTCTTACACTATGTCGCGTGTATGTTGAGTCAGTCTCCATTGAGCCTTAGCGCGGGACATGTTGCTTAATACGGGGTACATTTTAATCCATCGCGAATAACGATCTAAGGCTGAGGCAAACTTATACAAGTCGTTATACTCATCCATGTGTATATTTACTTGCACTAGCATTTGAGTGTAGTATATTGCGAGTCTGGATCATCCACATATTCAAAGCATCCTTCAAACATATGCATGTCAACCAACTTGGCGATAGCAAAGTCTGTGCACTCGAGTTTACTTATCATTGAGTCTTGGATCATGCACACGTTCAAGGCGTCCCTCAAACATATGCATTGAACCAAACTTAGAGATAGTAAAATCGGATAAGCTACTTACGAAATTCTCAAGGGTTCTTATTTTATGAATTACGAGGATACTTCCGACAGGGTCAATCAAATTCAAGTCTTTTCTATTTCCAACAAGTATATTTGCACTACCGTTAAGCACAATCTATTTGATACCGACTAGCGTTCATTCGTTCGGGTCAAACATAGCACACGTTAACGTTCTCAAGTCTAACTCTAAGTCTTGCAGCCCCAGTTATGGCTTTCTCAAGCAATGTTCTAAAGTCGATTGCACATGTTCTTTCACTCGACACAGCATCGTCTGCCTAATTGCTAGGTCAACTCATAAGGTCATAGGTACAAGTTCAAGCACACGATACATTGTACAAATTTGTTGCACGATGCTTACCCCAATTCCTAAGGTCAAACCATTGTTCATTTGTATGGGGTATTCTACCCAAGCTCGTTTTACTCAGATTTTTAAACATCAAGCACGGATTATCCTACTCTCATTCACATGTTCATTTGTACAGGGTTCGAGTCTATTCAGTAAAATCCTTGATATCCCCAAGATGTAGGACAAGCCTAGCAATTTACATAGTCTATCTTCTTAACATGTTTTGATAGAACCCATATATCTATTCCAAGTCTAGTCCACCAAGCCTAGATTCAGTTCTAAACCTTTAGTTATAACTTTAAGTCGTCCAACAAGACTCGCGTATCTGTTCATGAAACCATCAAGCATGATTTACTCCAGGTTCTAGGCTAAGTTATTATCGAAACACTTTCGATTCACTTACATTCCCAATTTGTCTTATCGTATCGAACCAAAAGTCAAGACGATCCATGAGTTATCATGCTCCGATCTCCCGCAAGTTCAATTATCCTCGTTGGACGTAAGATCACCACTCCAACGCTCCTGTTGGATAATCGTCCTAATCTGGGAGTGACGCATGTACGAGCATAGAGTTACGCTTGCATAAGACAAGAATTTTTAAATATTATGGTTATTTTTGAAATGATAGAGACACCTTATCATTTCACCTTCCTCCATCCAAGTTATGTATTTATCTACCAAGTCATATCCGTTCATACAGTGATTATATTTTTTCTAGTAAAATTATCCAACTTTCATGTTACTGTTCGGTAAATCCATAGTCTACTTTTTGGCATTCCTCAAACAAGTAAGTTCAATCTTCAAGCCAAAGTCTATCCACTTTCCATACATTTCGTTCATCGAGTTTGTTTAGAATAATCACCGAACATGTTCCCGTGAGTTCGATTATCCCCGTCGTATGTGAAATTACCACGCCGGCGCCCCTGCAGGATAACCATTCTCGTTGGGACTGATTTTGAGAGTTATCTTTTCAAACTAGATTTCATGATCATTCTTCCAAACTCTAAGTCAAATCCGTTATCGCTTATCTCTTTCATCGAATCACAATATTCTTTTACTTGTATCGACCCATGCTATCTTCTAATTATCGATACCAAGCCAAGTTTAATAATCTAAAACCACGATACCCATACTCGGGCTAACTTTTATTTGAGCGATATTTCTTCAAGTTCAATCCATTTGTTTCAATCCAAAATTGCTTGCACAATCCTCAAGTTTCCAACAAGTTTTCCTTAACCAAGATATCGATTTCTATTTTCCATGAATTTTTATTCTATAAGCCTTACCATTTGTTCAAGACATTCCCAAATCGCTTAATCCGACTATCGCACGAGACCTATGAATTTGTTTAGATATTTCTAAATGATCCATACACCACTCGAAATTGAGTCATCCAATCAAATCCTCAATCGTGTTCGCATTATCGTTAGCTTATTCACTAAATCATTTCTTAGAATTCTTGCATGATACTCAGGTATCGTCGGATAAAATCTTAGTCTCGTATATATCCTGTTGATAGTCATCAAGTAAACCATATTTGATTTGTGTCTTCTGATATGAAGTACCATTTGAGCTAATTCCCAAAATTCAAGCACGATTTTTGATATTCGCCTAAGCGATAAACTGATAATATTTTTATCAGTTATCGTTCTAAGTCTGACTTGTCTTTATCTAAATGATATCCCAATCTCGTTTATAACTAGCTTGCACTAAAGGTTCTTGGTGCGCGGTACTGAACACAACTTAGCCGAAAGGCTGTGTACAAAGCTAACCGTTCGAGAGATATTCTATTTTGCATACTAACCAGCTGGGTAAACAGGTATATGTATTCAGTTTTGCATATAACTTATAAATCTAGCACCAGTCTATTGCCCAAAGGGTCTAGTACAAGTCGGCACAAAGGTCCACCGATCACAATATCGTTCCAGCAATTATATTATTTCACATGCACTTTTAAAATTATTTAGCCTTACTGTTTAGAATATTTTGTTGGGTCAACGAGAGTGTGTGTGCACATAACCCATGAATGAGCTTTCGAAACTGAGAAAGTCGAGTCGAAGTCCAAAGACGTAAAGCAATGCTCTGATACCAACATGTCATGCCCCGATCTCCCGCAGGATAATCGACAGTCCCTGCTAGGCGAGAATCACCATGCCAGCTCTTCCACGGGATAATTGCTTGACTCATCTGGGCATGATGCCGCACGAGCTTAAGCCCGGCACATGCAAGGCCGCGGTTCATGATGGCGGTAAGAGGTCTAAGCCACAGAGTCGCACAGATTGTCCGAGTGCAACAGAATTATAAACGCATAGGTAATTGGTAACAAGTTCACAGAGTCCTCAATAGCGGAAGCATTGAATAATACAAGTATAAAATAAGCAAGATCTTTATTGATATCTAAAAAGTGTTACAGGCAGTGCTAGGCCGAGATTACAAGTCGCTCAAGTCTCTCTCTCTGAAACAGTTAAAGCGTGCCAAGTGGCTACACTTGTGCAATGATGTATAGGCGATGTTCCAATATTATGTCTTGTATATATGCATCAGTTTCGGACGCAACACTCCAAGGCTCCAGAGTGAACTACACACCTTAGCACACACAAAGAAGGAATTTGCATCGAACGAGGTTCTCCCATACCCTATAATCAATTTGGGGGTTATCAGTGCATGAATGCACTGGTGGTGAGGCTACTCGCCCGTTCGATAAATTCAAACACGTAATATAGGTTACGTGCACCATCTATTGAGTTATCTTTCTAGTCTTGCCTAGGACCAGTTTCATGGATATGATGAATAGCCTAACTTGTGTGGCAGTATATCGTGCGATATAAGAGGAAACACGATAAGACTTACCAACTTACCATTTTTCATTCCCTGTCCAAGGCAAACCAAGTTAATTCAAGAACAAGCATTCATATGATGAGATACAGGGGCAATAGCATATGCAAACGCAAGTGTACTGAGTGAGATTATGTTTCGGGTGCACGATTACACGGATTATAAGGTGTGTTGCATAAGATATCCAAGTGCTCCATATGTACAAGTGTTATACTCAAGATCGTTCAGGGGTTTCAATGTACTGGATGCGATATAATGACTCACACGTAGATATCCGCTAAGAGAGGATGACTTTTCTATATGAGTAGTCACTAGCATGTCTATAATGGACTGGTCATGACGAGGATGGTAAGCAATGAGATCACATGAAGTGCTACAAGCCATCCAAGCCCGGCACGAGATGACAATACACGAACCTCCACCTGGATCGGATCGGTGCCAGTACCCCAGCAACCGTCCGCAGAACTGATACCCTTGTGCACAAGTTGTCCGTGACATGCAAGTCTCTAAGGTCTTTCGAATTCACAAGATGCACGAGATACACTAGAACACGAGATGTTTGAATCTTGATTCTTGCACTGAACGAGTATTGCTTCGCAAGCTGTGATTCCCTTGATTTGCTTGACATGATTCTCGTTCAGTATTTAACTTGCCTTGATACATTCCCCTGGTTCGGGGACTGCCTTGGCAACCTAACAGTCCCAGATACTTTCAGGTTTACACATGCATGGAATGACTATTAGATAGTCTTCTGGGGAACTTAGATGAAATGCAAGGCAAGATAGTATTTACTTTATTTTTGGCATACAAATTGTATGACAAGCATTACATCGAGGCAATGTGTACAAGTTAACATATAAGCAGGCAAGCATTGCATTAAGAAAACTTAAGCATTCACGTTGGCTCGGGTCCGAAGGTAAGCCGAGGAGTGAAACCGTAAAGGGACTTACCGAGCAACATTGTCTAGGGACGTGCAGTATAGCAAGTGAACAGTGCACTACAGAGTATCCATATATCATTTTACTCGAGGCATAGCGGGGTCTAGTTGCACAAGGCAAAGGTAGCATGCAAGGGTCCAATTATAAGCAAAGCTTTATTTCCATGTTCTAGCACAAGCAATACAAGTTAGGATTATTTCCTTAGCTAGGTACGTTGGATTCTTATTAACATGCAGGGGGTGATTCACCTAGCGACTAGCACATAACATCCATATTTTAAGTGTACTGGCTAAGCAAAGACAAGTTTATTGTAGCCACCTACCTTAGTGATGATTTGCCTCGGTCGAGCGATACTCCGAGCGAGCCTCTGAAAGCCTAAGCCGAACTCCTGAAGGGCCAAGTCTGAAAATCTTTTGCCTCAAACAAGTCTTCTCGCTGAGCAAAGCAGGTCAGGATATCACACTTTTGCTATTTGAATCGGTAGTCCGCTTGAGCAGAACAGGGTGTTACAGGTACGACCCTACGGGATCTAGTGGGATATGCTATTGGATGTGTGAAAGATATATTTTGCTTGATAAGATGTGTTTTGCTCGACAAGATAAGTTTTGCTTGACTATATATGTTTTCTTTGATCATTTGTTTGCTTGCATTATGAGATAATTTATGTCATTGCATTGGTCTCGGATAACTTGTGCACAAGGTCTTGTCTCTCGAACGATATCTGGGGTAGTGGGAATCGCTCAGTCCGAAAGAAATTTTTGTTTTTCCCTGAGGATACGGCCTGTTGGGGGTCTAATAGGGCGATGTGTCTATTAGGATTGTACAGAACCTATGATGTCACAGCTGCTAGTACTCGTGTGTGTTGGTGAAGAGCTGAACCTTGAGTCACAGCTGCTGACACATGTGCGTGCTAGTGAAGAGCTGAACCTTAGGTCACCGCTACTAATCATGGGGCTACCCATGGACCATCATATTGTTAGGGCACATGCTAGGCTAGCCTTATTGCATACCTAACTGTTTGATGCATAGACGAACAAGAAAAGAGAACCTTGTACATATATTTTATCCAAATTATTGCTAACTTGTATGTCTAATGCAGGAATAACCGTTTTGCAAAGGGTAAGAAATACAAAGTGTACATATATAGTTTGCTTGCTCATTTCTTTTGCATCATAGAGTTTATCTGATAATGCTTCATGCATTCGCATCGGTTGGACAATGACTATTAGTGAAGAGCTGAACCTTGGTTACGGCTGGTATTATGTTAGTGAAGAGCAACCATGAGTCAGAGTTGCTAATAGCATCAGATAAAAGAGTTATTAGTTAGCTGGTTTACCGCTACTAATCCTGAGTTTCTCGGGGACTAAAATCATATAGATATGTTATCTTGTTTGCTTGATAAAATGATAGTCCACTTGATGTACTTGTTTGATTTGAGATGAACAGTCCACCAGAGATAAATTTGTTCATAAGAGTTAGAATATGGTGCACGATACATGATGCATACTGCATGATAGAACACTGACCCGTTTGTATGCTTATATGTTTGAATATGCAAACAGTTTCCAAAGACATATTTTTGGAAAGATGTAATCTGACTATAATCCTGTGTTGCATGAAATAAATCTAGGAAAAAGTAGCAAGATCACTAGTAATATAATATTTTGTCACATGCTTACTTAGTGTGGGTTTTAGGGGGTGTTGCTTCTGTTCGTTAATTTTATACTCACCAGTACTTTCTCCAAAGTGCTGATCCACCAATAGTTTGCTTGTTCTCAGGTGTTGGATCATCCGTGGAAGCGATACCCGTGCCTCATCCCCAGGACCCAAAAATCTGGAGTCGATGTCTTGAGCTGTATCAAGATTGTTTTTAGCTGCTTTTGTATAAAGGAATGTAATATACGAAATGATATTATTGTATTCGAGAAAGTGCTTGAGTGATTTGTTACCTCGGCCATGCGCTACTTGTAATACTTTTAAATATCAATAAAGAGCTTATTTTTATATGTCATTGTGTTCTTTACTTTTCTGCAATATGTGTCGCTGCTTCCGTCTTGAATAGATTACTTGTCTTTGTTTAAAGCTTTGGTCTTATGCAAGCAAACTTTAGGCTTGCATGGCATCGTGTCCAAGCGAGGAAGATCGGTTTCATAGGGACCAAGCGAGGATGAACAGACCCCCTGCGGGACCGGGGCGTGACACGTAATAGCTTGAATACTTGGACTGGAATATTGGAATCACTATACTATGGCGTGCATAGAATATGTGTTATTTGGTTGGATATAATTTATGGCTTGAGTTGGTTTTGCATTTGGGTAGTTGGAGCTTAAGCAGATCATCTTGGTTGGAATATCGAGGTACTTTGGGCGGACAAGCGAGCATGCGTTGCACACGAGTATTAAGTTGGACGCTTTATCAAGCAAAGCGTGCAGTTGTGGTTCAAAACTAGACAACTGCATCGGAGAGGGCATTGTACCACTGTTGGGGCATTATGCTACGAAGCTTTCAGAGTGAGGGGTGTTATACTAATTGGAACACTGTGTTGAGAAGCGACATAGTGCCTTTGGGGATAACTTGAGATGGTTTCTTTGGCTATTGTTGGAGAATGATTATGGATAATTGGTTGGATTCAGACGAGTATCGTTTGGTGGGAAAAGAAGACTCGATTCTCTTATCATACCTACTTGGTGTTTACATTGGTCACGTATAATATGTTACACACATGGTTTGGTTTTCTCAAACGGGATATGCTCGTGGGCACCGGGACCGTTCGGCCATGGAGCAGACAAATGGTAATCTGTTTTGGACGCGGTACTGGTAGTTCGATACGACCAGGCGGGCTAGCTACTCAGTGCTGGATCAGGTAGAACTGTAGTTGATTAGTCCTTTAGGGCTTGGCCACTGACTTCATATAGATAAGAGTTGTTTGCTTTGCTTTACTTTGGGTTTTGGTTTTCGTATAGGCGACGACCAGCTTGCCTCGGGGAAGAGTATGCATATCGATGATTGGATTATTAACGTTTGGATTGTAGCATAGTTTGAGGATGGATATTGAGGTTTGGATTGTGGTTCGATAGGTTCACGCGTTGCTTGGGTTTGAGTAGAACGATTTGTATGCTAGTTTACTTTCAAATGGAAATATCTACTTGTATATTTTGCTTGAGTTGAATGCTTGCATGCTTAACTTGCTTATATTTTTCCTTAACATGCCATACCTCTGCCATGAAATGAATAAAGAATTCAAGTAGAAAGATCATCATATAACGGTTTGTATTCACTATTCTATTTAGTGTCAGTTTAGACGATTGGATTATCTCGCTCACCATTACAGCTGTGTACTGACCCATGTTTGTGGGCATTATTTTAGGTACGCAGGTGTAGTGGTGCTGCTTGGATATACGGAACATGATGTATGGAACGGTAAGTACATTTGTGGACAAGAGAAAGAGCATGAGTGTTGCATCGTCTTTATGGCAATTTTCTTTCTTGTATTTTTATTTTGACCCTATCGAGAGATTCGTTGCGTATACTCTGATGTGTGCTTGGTACACAATACTTGACATTTACTGCAACTTGGTCATTTTGATGATAACTATGATCTTTGATGTCGTTGCCTTGTGCGAGCGCAACTCCAGGCTCGTACGATATCACGTCCTGATGAGAATGATTGTCCTGCGAGAGCGCTACAACTTGTTGATTCACGTTCAGCGGGGATGATCGAGCTTGCGGTAGATTGGGGCATGACAAATTTGTATCAGAGCGCCCAGTTTATTTCCTCGAACTTTGTCCTTTGGTTCATCACAAACTTTAAATAGCTTTTGCGTGTCATTTGGCTCTTAACTCTACTCGATGCCGCATGGGATATTTTATGTAATAAGTCTATATGTTTGTTGGTTGTGGGTGCATGTTATTCTTCGTTGCATTAGTTTTCATTGGTTTTTGATAGGTCATGTAGCATCGTTTGGCGTTGTTGCATTCGTGCAGTAAGTTGGGTGGCATTATTTTATTTGTGCAGCAAGTTGAGAGGTGTTGTTGCGTTGGTTTGGCTTATCGTTCAGGAGATTCTGGTTCATCAGTGGATCAGTTGGTTGGCAGACGAGATTGGTTATATAGCATATTGTGAGTAGAAACATTAGAAAAGAATGGAGCGTTGCACGAGTTGCTCGTGTAGTAAATGTATTGGATGGAGTTTAATTTTGGCTGGGCATATCACAGATACTGTTGTACAAGTTACTCGTGTGGCGCATTGGCTGAGCAAGTTTGAGTTTTGCTTAGGAATATCAAGAGAGCCTTACGCGAGTTGCTCGTACGAAAAATATGTGGAACAATAGAGTATTGGTTTGGATTACTTGGAAGAGATCGTTGTACGGGTTGCTCGTGTAGCAAAAGTATCGGACGGTTTGATAAATAGTTAAAAAAATTGAGAATGGAACATGGCGCAAGTTGCATAGCGAGATTGAAAGAAGAGTTAGATGGTTCATGTGTTAGCTGAGTTTTGTGTCAAACTTGAGTTGGGAAAGGCAGAATCACGCAGAATGGATTGTGCGAACGGATCTTGGATCAGTACAAAGAAGGATGACGTGAGAAGTGACTTAATTCGGAGTGGTATATGGTATACCACATTGTAAGCGTGGCATTAGAATATTTTGGATATACCTTAATAGAATTGTCGTAATGGACACGGGTAACAGAAATATAAGTTGGTTGGTGCACAACGGCTGAGTTATATAATGGAACATGGAGCAAGCGAATGTTAAGTTGCGATCAACAGGATCACCCCAGAATAAGTTGGTTTGGAATAGACGTTCGTCGATGCAGAGTAGGCACAAGAGCGGCTCTATTTCCAAGTGGTATATGGTTCAATAGAGTTTGACTCTAGTATTCTACGATACGTTATACTTGAGCGATCAAGAATGAACTTGTGCAAATAGAAGTATCATTGGACTTGAGTGATCAAGAACGACTTGTGTAAATGGGAGTTTTGTTGGACGACAACGGAACAAGCAATGGAGCGAGTGTTTGGGATTAGAAAGATTAATGTGGACCAAGTATTGGAAACAAGTTGAGATCGATCAGATGGAAATCTTAATATTAGATTTTGCTTGCATGATTTGGAAGTTCGATGGAGCATTCATTGACAAAAAGAGAGAGTTGAGCATGAGAAACAAATGGTTGGGGCACGCTTGAGCGAGCGATAGATGTATCAAAGAGTAGAGAGCATGGACTACAGATTTTTGGTAACGCAAGGGAGCAACTGATTTGCAGATAGAATACGATTTGGTTTTGGAAGAGCAATGTGATGGATTCGCATGAATAATTTTGGAATTGGCGCTTAAGAAGTTTGACTCAAAGATTTAGCGAAAGTAAAATTTGGTAAAATGGTACAACGTTGGTAGACGGGTTCTCTGGAAGACGTAAACTAGCATGAGGCAAGTCTAGTTGATCTTAAGTCAAATTAGAACTTAACACTTGCAGTACTAAGGTAGATTGAGGCAACGAGTGATGGTGATATGATTTAAGATTATGTTAAAACTTGTGCATGAGTTATTGAGAGTGTGTGGACTAATCAAAATATAGAGAAATTAAGACGGGCTAAGGAATGGAATAAGAACAAGAATTATGGCGGATGAACTTTTGAAGATAGCTAAACTAGATAGCAATGTTGAAGAAAATTACTGTGCTGCTCGAGCAAGTTGGACGTGCAGTGTGAAACATGGCATACAGGTAAGAATTGGAGCAAGTCTATGGTTTCAGGAATCGTTACAAGTGGTAGTACGAGAAGTCGGACATGGCAGTTCAGAAATTTGATAGATTCAGGACAAAATGATGAATTGATGGAAGACAGTTTCTGTGAGCGCAGTTTAATGATTTTTGGTTTGGATAGATAGAAAGACTCTATGTGGTTAAGCGGCGTTTGGTTGACAGATTCATCAGAGGTAGTGCATGAAGTTCTCGGAGTCAGAAGTTTGTTCGGATGGAATAGTTGGGTTATGGCTCAGATTTGCATAGGATATATAGCATAGTTCATAGTAATTGTCTATCGTGGTGACTTATAATTATCGAGCGTAGCTTCAGGACAGTTGACCCTAGCGACTTGACCTCTAGATCAAAAATAAAAATTGTAGACCCATAGAACAACCCTTGTGGCAGCGTATTTTGGAATGCGTTGAGGGTGGATGTGAGTGGTGTATATTGGAGATAAGCCTAAGTGACTGAGTGTTGGATTTGAGAGTTCCTTGGGATAGCCTTCATCTGAAAATACAGCCAGAAGATCGAAGCGATGGTGAAAATGGCCTAAGTTAACTGATAAGATTCGGGGTCGTAGATTTTTGAATATGGCATTATCTTTGACTCATCATGCCCCGGAAGGGAATAACATTTTATGAATTGACTACTGTGTAACTAGCTTTGAGAAGTTAAAGCAGCGGCTCATTCAGATCAGATCCTTGCACTATCGGATGGGATAGATGTACCTCAGATCTATAAGATGCATCAAAAATTAGCCTGGGATGCGTGCTCGTACAAAAGACAAAGATAATATCCGTGCTTTGAGGCAGTAGAAGCAGCACGAAGAACTATTTCATGTGTGACCTAGGAATTATGGCGACTGTGTCTATATTGAAATTATGGAGATACTATCCCTATGGCGTGGTAGAAAAATCTTCTTGGATCACATGAACCTCAATATAGATGTTCACCCTGTGAGATATTGAGATTGAGGAAGAGGTATTTGGTTGAGCTAGTCTAAGAGAATAGTGTAATGTATGGGTAAGTCGTCTAGCGGGGGTAGTATTAGTTATGATGATCGTTCGGAGCAAGAGATGATAGTTGGAGATAGTGCATACAGAACAGTGTGCGATTGGAGTCATGCTAGAGTTTGGTTGGTTGAGTTTGGACGGTGCTAGTATGGATTAAGAAATAGTCGGATGGATTAAGTTGGAACATGAACTGATTTGAGTCAGATGGAAAGATCGTTAGTAGAAAATCATCATATTTGATAATAGCGCTTATGAAAATGTGTTGGAATGAACATCAGGATTTGGTTCAGTTGAGAGTGAAGCGAATGAATATCTCAGACATGAAGATACCCTTGTAACTTGTCCAAATTCGTTATCGCTAAGCTCGGCTGAAATACATGTATTTTATGGACTCCTTAAATATATAGATGATCCAAACTAAGCGATATGTTGAATTTGAATTGAGCTACAAGAAGGATGTAGGAATATAAAATTTGTGCGAGCGTTCAGCGCGAACGAGATGCTGAGTCTGGATCAGGAGAATATGGGTTGCATGGATCAGAGTTATGAATTGGGCAAGCGGCATGCGAATAAGGAATGAAAACTGGTTTGGTTCGAGGACGAACCTGATTCTAAGTGGTATATTCTGTAATGCCCCACAACCGCATGGTGCATTATGCTGAGTCGGATTAAATGAGACAATAGTTGGTTATAATTCAATTTTGGGATTTGGGAGCAAGTATTAATTTAAGTTGGTTTTATGTGCATATCGCAAGTGGAGTTCGATCGAATCAGGTGTTCTTTCAGAGCAGTACTGGGATAGCAGGATTGGAGCAATAATGTCGTCTTCCTTAGTCTGATCAATCAGATAATTTGGAGAGCACTATTTGCTTGTACTGTCATACCAATTGAGTATATCGTACTTTACATCGGACCATGGGTTCAAGGGATCGGTCGTATCGGCAAGTCATGGTGCTTAGTGGAATCAGACTTAGTGAGTGGGCTCTGTCCCTTCTCCTCTATTCCTTCATGCTTAAAAATATGGAATACACGTAATAGCTCGAACACTTGAACTGGAATATTGGAATTACTATACTGTGGCGTGCATAAAGTGTGCGTTGTTTGGTTGGATATAATTTGTGGCTTGAGTTGGTTTTGCGTTTGGGCAGTTGGAGCTTGAGTGGATCATCTTGGTTGGAACATTGAGGTACTTTGAGCGGACGAGCGAGCGGACATTGCGTACGAGTATCAAGTTGGATGCTTTGTCAAGAAAAGGGTATAATTATGGTTCAAAATCGGACAACTGCATCGGAGAGGACATTGTGCCACTGTTGGGACATTGTGCTACGGAGCTTTCGGAGTGAGGGGTGTTACACCAATTGTAATAATGTGTCGAGAAGCGGCATAGTACCTATGGAGATAACTTGAGATGGTGCCTTGGGCTATCTTTGGAGAATGGTTATGGATAATTGGTTGGATTAAGGCGAGTATCATTTGGTGGGACGAGAAGTCTTGATTCTCTCGTCATACCTACTTGATGTTTGCATTCGTCATGGACAACCTGTTGCACACAGGGTTTGATTTTCTCGAACTGGATATCCTCCGGGACACCAGGACCGTTTAGCCATGGAGAAGACAAATGATAACGTGCCTTGGGTGTGGTGCCGGTAGTTCGATATGACCAGGCGGGCTAGCTACTCAGCGTTGGATCGATTAGAACTCCAATTGATTAGTCCTTTATAGCTTGGCCAGTGACTTCATGTAGATAAGAGTTGTTTTGCTTTGTTTTGGTTTGGTTTGTGGTTTTTGTATAGGCGGCGACCACCTTGCCTTGGGCAAGAGTGTGCATATCAATGATTGGATTATTAAGATTTGGATTATGGCATAGTTTGAGGATGGATATTGAGGCTTGGATTGTGGTTCGATTGGTTCATACGTTGCTTGGGTTTGAGTAGAACGGTTTGCATGCTAGTTTACTTTGAAATAGAAATATCTACTTGTATATTCTGCTTGAGTTGAATGCTTGCATGCTTAACCTGCTTATAATTTTTCTTAATATGTCATACCTCTGCTATGAAATAAATCTAGGATTCAAGTAGAAAGATCATCATATAACTGTTTGCATTCACTATTCTAGTTAGTGTCAGTTTAGACGAGTGGGATACCCCAGTCACCAGTACAGTTATGTACTGACCCACGTTTATGGATATTATTTCAGGTATGCAGGTGTAGTGGCGTTGCTTGGATATACGGGACATGATGTATGTAACGATAAGTACCTTTGTAGGCAAGAGAAAGAGCAATAGTGTTGCATCACCTTTCTGGCAATTTCCTTCATGGCATTTTCATTTGGACCCTATCGAGAGCTTCACTACGTATACTCTGATGTGTGATTGGTACACAATACTTGACTTTTACTACAACTTGGTCATTTCGATGATATTATGATGTTTGACATCATTGCCTTATGCGAGCGCAACTCCAGGCTCATACAGAATCACGTCCCAATGAGAATAATTATCCTGCGGGAGTTCTGCAATATGATGATTCACATTTAGCGGGGATGATCGAGCTTGTAGGATATTGGGGCATGACATATTCGCTCACAAAATCCACTAAATATAACTTGATTTTAAATTTTGACTAAATGGCATACCCTGATCTTCTGCGAGTTTGATCATCCCCGCTGGACATGAAATCACCACGCCAATACTCTCACGGAATAATCGTTCTCATCCGACGTGACACCGTCTTCGAAATTTGCCTACCCAAATCATCCAAAACTTCTATGTTATCGTTTGATCAATTCATGGTCCATATCTAGCATTTCTTACAATAACAAAGTTACAAATAAATTCTATAATCTATTCGTCGTTCGTCTAACTAGGAAATCATCTAGCCAAAGTCTATTCACCTTCATTAAGATCCATTTCATCGAGTTCGTCCGCATAATCATTGAATATGTTAGGCCTGGATCTTCCATAATTTTGATCATCCCCGTTGGATGTAAAATCACCACGCCAACGCTCCCACGGGATAACCGTTCTCAACTGGGCCTAATATCGAGTGCTATCTTTCGAACTATATTCAAGATCGACTCATCCAATTCAAGATCAAATACAATCTCGTATATATCTGTTCCGCGAGTAACATGATTCATTCACTTGTATCGCTTACCTCAAATTATCGAACCACAAAATTGTTAATTTGTATTAATTCGTGTTATCCTTCAACTTATCGATATCGTATAAGCCTTCTAAAATCGAAATCACAACATCCATACATGGGCTAAATTCTATCGAGCGATATCCTTCTAAATCCAATTTTTTTTATGCGCGCTAGCTCTCATCACATTGAATCTGATCGCATCCTCGAGTATTCAATCTCAAACTTAAGTTTCAATTCGTTCAATTTAGTCCAAAATTGTATATATGATCCACTAAATTTTTTTGACCAAGATATTTATTTATTTTACCAGTTATGAATCCCTATTCGATTTTATTTTTAATTGACACGACTAGTCCATAAATAATCCGAACAAACTTCATATGAAACCTTCAATTTTACCCTAACTATACAACACTCATTCTAAGGCTTTGTGCGATCACATTATTTGCTGATAGACTCGTTGCCACCGAAAATCCTTAATTCGCTCGAACATTTTAAGATGATCCATACACCACTCAGGTTCGAGCTACTCGACAAATCCTCAAAAATTACTCTATCATCAAATCGCTTATTCGTTCCTAAGTTCTCTCATACACCACTCAGGAATCAAATCATCCAAATAAGTTCTTAATCGTGTTTATATCGCTCACTCAAATATTCTTCTGATTTGTTCCTCAAAACTCATATACGATCCCTTGAGTCTTCTTCGATAATCTAAGTCTCATATATATCTCTAGTGATAATCATCTACACAATCCCTATCTTCGGTTCAAAAATTATCGACATAAGTAACCGTTCGAACCATTCCTCAAAATCCATGCATGGTCCTCTATATTTGCCTTAGTGATAATCCGATGATGTCTCTATCGATTTATATTCTAACTCTGACTTACCCTTATCCAAACGATATCTGAATCTCGCTCGCAAACTCACTCACACCCAAGGGTCTAGGTGCGCATTACTCAGCACGACTTAGCTAAAAGACTGTATGTATAGCTACCACGTCTGAATGATACTCTAGTCTCGCACACTTTCCCGCTACTCTTAGCGTAAGGCTATTCTGTTTCGCATGCAACTTGTTAAATCTATCACGGGTTTGCTCACATAAAGACCGATACAACTCGGCACAAAGGCCTTCGCATAACTCTCCCGTTCGACAAACCATCCACACAAATTTTCAAAAATATTTAGACTCTTTGTATGGAATATTTATCGGAACATCGAGAGAGAGCATCTAGTCAATCTCCACGAATAAAGTTTCAAAGCAGAGAAAATTGATACGAAGTCCAAGGACGTAAAATCGTGCTCTGATATTATTTATGTCATGCTCCAATCTTCCGCAGGATTGATCGTCCCCGCTGAGCGTGAATCATCACGCCAGTGCTCCCGCAGGACAATCATTCCCATTAGGACGTGATACCATACGAGCCTAGAGTTGCGCCCATAAAAGGCAAGAACCGAAATGGTCGATTGATAACTAGTTCACAGAGTCATCATAACAGAAACATAGAATAAACACAAGTATTGAATCCAAAATAAGCTCTTTATTGATATGAAGTGAAGATTACAAGCGGTGCTAGGCCAAGATTACAAGTTGCTCATGCTCTCTCTCTCTCTCTCTCTCTCTCTCTTTCTCTCTCTCTCTTTACAATGAATATACCCTTAGGCTTATAACTAAATCAAGTACTCTGGATGATGATGTTTCCATATATTACCTTTCGTATATGTGAGCTCCAGGTTCGTGCGCCATGCTCCAAGACGCCAAGTGCGATCCGGTGCCTCGATGCGTCAAGCGATGTCCAAAATTGTGCAATTTCTTCCTGGACCCTGCATTCAACATAGTTGGATGTCAGTACATTGAATGCACTATTTGGGAGGCCTCTCGCCTACACCACAAAATAAATACGTTTATTAGTTATATGCATCGACTGATTTTGTTATCTTTCTAGTCTTTGCCTTAGGATCAGTTTCATGGCATAGAAGAAGAAAAGCATATATTCGTGTCTGAAATAAGAGTGTCATACAATAAATAACTGAGTTTGTCTTACCCTTTCTTACCATTCGGCCTTCCCTGTCATGCTCAACATTAAGAATCAAGTATATATATTATGAAATGAAGAAACATCTTATATAACTCAAATTATCTCAAGCGTGTCTCTGACTCAGACATGTTTTTACTCAAACACTAAGGTGAACCGTGCATCCATTCTTCTAATGTGCGATGTGTCGTGCACCAAATTCCTCCGTGTTACCCTTCTCCTTGTACATGGATTGCAACTATGCATGCATGACTTATGTATATGAAAGGTTATTGGATCTGCTATCCATATTGGACATATATATCATCTAGGATGGACGACTGACTTCCCAGTTATGTAGCTAGCCTCACCCGAAATATTGTCACGACCCGCACCCGTATTTTGGATACGAGTACGTGGCCAAGTCCAGCCTACGCCGTAGCATCAGCGGTAGTATGCTGTCTATGATAACAATGGTCCATAAATACAAATAGATAATATTTAATCACAAATTTAAATCTATTGCTCATTCACAATATTTACATAATTTTATAAGATTCTTAATCTATAATTAAATTATAACTCACGAACAAACCCGCTAAACATTAAATCCAAAGAAGTTGCTAAACTATATAAATTCTAATATTGGCCTCCAAAAGTATCTTGATCTCCAATAAAATCCAATGAGCATGATAACAAATCACCTAAAAATGTTTACCCAGTCAGGATAGAACGAGTACAACCTAATAGCAGTTCCAATTAATTGATAAGTACTATGAACAGTAAATATTTATTAAATACTTGATGAGCATATAATAATGGAATCGGATATATCTTAGAGGAACAGTTAAATAAAGAAATAATGAAAGACAAGAAAGAAGAACAGAGAAGCATGTAAAGACAGACATATATGTGAACTAGAAAACCTGTCATGCAAGTGTACAATCAGAAAGTATAGATTAATCCAAAATGACTGTATCTAACTAGTGTTTTGAAGTATCAAGTTGACATATGAACGGCTAGGGGGTAATATCCGGCAAACCACACATGTGTGTGGCTACTATTATTCCAGAAAGACCATGGGATAGAAAGGGAATGTTCACGCGTCTCCTAGGTATTTTTTTGCCCGACTAGTACTCATAGATCCAAGTCCAGACACGGATAATCTCAATAGTCCAGAAGATGTCAACTGGCCAGAAAATACATTATTCTAGTAATTCATTAGTCCAAAAAAAAGTCAATAGACCTGAAAATAAGTATATCACGAAAATGAATCCATATAATACTAATTCGTGTTTTTATCGTGTCAGGAATCAGGTAAAACACTACTATAAATATACATCATAGAAAATATCAAATAATAAAAACTATCAGAGAATGTACTCGCATGTGGTCCTTAGCTGGTATGAGTCAGAATCCAAGTCAATGTCTAAATAGCCTATATATTACAAATTTACCATGTCAAAAGATAAGTTATTTTAATTTAATAAGTTATTTTAATTTATTTAATTCTGGAATAATTACTCTAAAATTCTATTTTAATCTTATTATTCAGATTTTTAGGTTAATTCGTAAATTTTGTCCAAAGAAACTGAATTTTATCAACTCGAGACTCATGGCACGCAAATCGAGGCAATATATTGACCAAAAAGTCAACCAATATAAACTCAACTTTTATGCATGATTTTCTGTAGATTTTAGCGTCATAAATATGCTAGAATTTATGGCTCATCCAGATTCAAATTCGTTTGAAAATTACTTCACATAGAAAATAGTATTGTGCAACGATGGTTGATTGCTAACCTAAAAGTTCTACAAAATTTACAGCACAAAAATATTTTGAATTAAATTCTAGGAAAAACATATATCGATGACCTCGACATTAGATTTCCGAAACTTTAAACATTTCATAATTCTAATTCCTGGTTCGCCCAAAATTACAAAAATACCAAGACACGTCTATTTTTGGAGATATTATTTTCTACGAATTTTCCAGAATTTAATATTCAGAATTTTGCAAAACAAATTATATATTCAGAAAACTAACCTCAATAAGGTTCTAACACAAGAAACAAAAATGATTTTGGAATCCGAAGCTATCCGCAATGACTTCTGGATGAGATCTCCCTCAAATCTCTCTCTCTCTCTCTCTAAAATAATCAGATGATTAAGGTTATTATAATATATATATATATATATATATATATATATATATATATATATATATATATATATATATATATATATATATATATATATAGATGTTGGCTGACATGTGGCTGAATGAAAAGGAATAGATGGACGCGTGTCTGAATCTGGTTGGATGATTTTTTTATATTATTTGTTCTTGATTTGTCTTTTTCAAAATATTATTTAAGTTATTTTAAATTTAAATTACTCCAAACAAATATAAAAAATAATCATAAAAATCTGAAAAATTACAGAAAATATATTTTGAACCCACAAACCGTAGAAAAATAATTGGGATAGTTTAATGTTCATAGGTTTCCTACTATAATTACTAGAAACTCTAAAAATTAGTTTTACATATTTAACTAAAAATATATATTAAAAATATCTCAAAAATTCTAAAAAAATTTAAAAAATATATAATAATATTATAAACCCTATTAAATTACTTGGGTCCATTCTATTTTCCTTGGTTCACACAATAAATTCTAGAAGTCCTAGAAAATTAATTATTAGCCTAAATAACTACCAATAATACTAAAAATACTCAAAAAATTCCAAAAAAATTCTAGAAAATATATTTGATTATTTAGAACCTAAAATAAAAGTTTGGGATATTTTTAATTATGTTTGATACAAAAATAAATTTTTGAAAGCCCTAAAAAAATAGTGTTATTAGTTTTTAATTAACCAAAAATTATAAAAAAAAATTCAATAGCCACAAATTAACCAAATAATACTATTTAAGCTATAATTTCAGGATACAGATATTACACATTCTGAACCATCCGACAAGTCGGCTAGGACTACACTAGCGCTACCCTTCTGTACTATGGTCGAGTCTAGTAGCACGCGCTAGGACTTCTTGCTAGCCCTCGCACTAGGACTACACTAGTGCTACTCGTCCTCCCGGGCCGACACGATTCTGATCTCGGCAATCTTTCGAGGACTCTCTTTTTAGTGCGCAACCAGTTATCCGTGACCATGCAACTACTTCACCACTTCTCCATTATCCGAGGACTACACTCGGTTTCTTCTTCTATCCGAGGACCGCACTCAGATCATTCTTCTCTGCGCAGCTCCCTGATTGGAGACTGCCTCAGTGATTTTAGCATCCCAAGTACTTTCTCTATTTCTTTTCTCCTGGCTAAGAATGACTACTTTATAGTCTTCCTTGTCTATATATGCTTGAGTACTACTCCATCTCTGTTTATGCTCCGTGCGATGCGGTGCGTCATTGTGTAAACAAGAACTACTTTGTGGCATGCCATAAGGAACTTCTTTATTTGACTCAATACACCATGTTACGAAGATAGCAAGTAAACTTCCATGTTCTATACGATGATAAGACGTGATTATTCCCTTAGCTATTTGCGTTTTTTTTTTTTATTAGCATGCAAAGGTTATCTCCTAGCGACTAGCATGTATCGTTCTATTTTTATTAAGTATGCAGCTAAGAAGAGACAAGTTCATCAGAGCCACCCACCTTAGTGATGATTCACATCGGTCGAGCGAGTCTCCGAGTGCGCCTCTGAAAATTCTAAGTTTGAACTTCTTCTGAAGGCCAAGTTTGAAAGCCTTAGCATCGAGTGAGTCATTTTGTCGAGCTAGGTGGGACAGTTTGCTATACTTGTGCCATTTGAATCGGCTTTTCGTACTGAGCATAGCTGGTCGTTACACCCACTGTGGTGGTGGAGCCTGTGCTGTGATTTCTCGTACCATCCTTCGTCGATGGTATCTCGAAGATCACCTTCGACGAAGAGGATGTGGCAATCCTGTCTGTGCCCCTACATCTTGCTCTGGTTGGCTAGATGTCACATTCTCAACCTCCGCTGGAGGTTATCCGTTGTGCTTTTTCTAAATTTAAATTCATTAGCCCTGTATCGGTTGGGCTTATCAACACATCTCATGTTTTAATATGCCCCTAGTTTAAAGTGCACTATCTCCGGCTCCGGTCGAAGAATCTTTTAGTTTATTGCCAAAGCTCCTATACGGGTCTTCAAGTGGTCATGGAAGTTTTTGACCCTACTCGATTCTCTGATTGCTCTAGTATGGACATCATTCCCGGAGCTCCCCAGGCAGCCACCCTTTTACAAAGGCTTCGATATTTTTATTGGCTTCGGTTTTGGGTATGCCTCTCACGTTGGATAAGGCTACCGAGACTCTGATACGCCCCAGTCATGCTAGAGTTCTGGCAGAAATGGACATCATTATGAGTTTGGTGGGTCACATTTGCATCAACCTTACGTAGGGGCATCAAATTTGCCAGGCCGTGGTATACGACTAATACCCCGCTTAATGTAATATTTTCTTCCACTATGGCCACTAATCTCTCTCCTGCAAGAGCTAGATAAATAAAGCTCCCAATGTTGTTAACACCAATGGCAAGAGGACTTAGCTAGGAGGGGTGAGGAATCTCCGATCGGGGTTGGGGCTCACTCAGGTATGGGCTTTGCTGGGTTGGAGACTCTTCCAAGTCCCTCTCTCGAAGGTAGTTTATTTTGCTGCGGTTGTTTGTGGGATGGGTTCCTTGCCTCCCTCTTCCCTTAGGATCCTTTACAGTGCTCAAGAGACTATACGACTATTGTGGTTACGACGTCCTCGAACTTTGTCGTGTTGGAGGGTGAGACCAAGGAGTCTGTAGGAGAGCCTGCACCTACAGCGGTGGCGGCCCCCTCGGTCGCGTCCGAGCATACCGTTGGTTTGTGGAGGCTATGGGTGCCCCTGTTGGAGGGCTCTTGGCCGACCCTTCAATCTCTGATGAACTATTTGTGATGTGGCCTAATTTGGTGGACGCATCCTGGTAGGCGGCTCTGCTGTCGTGGGCCCTCTCGATCACCGTGATGTCCGCAGTTTTCTCTGTTCATCCCAGTAGAGGTCATTCATCTCTCGAAAGTAGAGGATTGCCTGGATTTGGGATTTGGCAGTCAGGGGGACTCCCCACAGTTGGCATTCGTCGAGGTGGACGAGTGGCACACTCCCTCTAGGGACCAAACTACTTTGCTCGGACTCGTAATTTGTCTTAGCGGGTCGCTGTAGTTGGGCAGACAAAGTTGAGGAAGCCCAAGAGGAGCTCGGTAGTGGGAAGTCTCTTGGTAACAGTGTCTTTGCTCCATTGGGGCCTTCTATGGTCTGTCCGAGAGTGTTGCGCCCGATGCTACGGGTCTTGAGGCTACGTCTAAGAGGGAGGCATCTTGTTGTGGATCAGAGTTTTACATTCGGGATATAGTAGCATTATTGGTTATGGAAGGGGGATCTCCTCAGGGTCAAGGTGCCTCCTTTTAGCTATTTCTCTTGACATTCAGACTGCCTCGATATTGGTAGAGGGTAAGATTGGCCCCTGGGACGTCCCAGAGTAGCGATCTGGGTGTATGGTAGATTCTCCATAGTCGATTGTAGCCTCGGGGTTTAGTGATCTAAGCTCATGGAAGGTGGCCATATCACGGAGGACTAAAAACCAATATAGAGTTATAGTTCAGCATCTCATGAATCTTCGGTCTTCATTCTCTATCAGTGTAAAAGCCCTCTCCAAATTTTTTATAGGGTGATCGTTTCATAGGTTTTGATTTGCTTTATTTCCAGCAGCTCAAAGCGTTGGCTTGAATGTTTGGGGTTGGCTGAGCATGCAATCATCTAAATAGCTTTCCTGAAAATCAGACAATAAAAGTTTATATATATATATATATATATATATATATATATATATATATATATACAACATCGAATAGAGCGTATAATGAGGGATGGGGAGACAACAAATTTTTGGTTTGATCCTTGGATCTCTCACCATAAACTGGCCGAGAGAGTTGGTTTGAACGTAATGTATCTGGCATGGGAAGTTGACCGTGTTAGACGCATGCTGAAGTAGGGGAAATGGTGCCCAAACATTTACGGATGTATGCGCAAATTTTCTTCAGTTATTAGGCAAGTCAAAGTGGATACAGCAATACACGTTGATATGTGGGTGTGTGAAGGATCCAAAATTGTCGGTTCGAGCATAGCAAGGTATATGGGAGTGTCCGGGCAAACCAACCCAAAATAGCTCGGTTCGAGCTAATGTGGGTCAAATAAGCTACAAAAAAATGCAGTTGTACTTGTATAATTTGTTTTTGGGTAGACTTCTCACTCTGAATAGACTTACATGTTTCGGAGTACAGACGAAAGGACAAAGATGTATGCTATTTAACCAACATGACGATACGATGGGACATTTATTTTCAATGTCCGTTAGGGTGGGAAATGTGGCAACACCAACATCGAAAGATGCATATGCAAGGTGAGGGAGGGAGAGAGATGGATGTAATCATGGAAGAAATTAGCAACTCAAGAAGGAAGGGAGCAAGATGTTTCTCAGACATTCAGATCTGGCTGGCTGCGGTAGTATGGCATGTATGGAAGGAGAAAAATAATCGCATCTTCGAGGGAGTGTTCACATCGAATATTAGAATTTTTTATTATATTGAACATGATGTATTGGTACTAGTGGGGCAGGTCTGATTGGATTGCCTCTATGTAAAGCATTTATATTAATGGAATAATATATATATATATATATATATATATATATAAAACACGTCCAACGAATTGGCGTTTGGTTCTCTTTTAACAATTTGTCGAACTTTGCGTTGTATGTACAATTTTATTACATTTTAATGTTATGTGTGAAAATTTTTGTTCTTTTCCCTTGTAAGGGGCTAGGGCCAAAAGCAATACATTCTTTTTATCTACCAGTTTTGTAGAGCATTTTTGGCTATCATATACATCTTGACTAAAATATATATATATATATATTTCTTTGGTTCTCATCATATATCATTTCCATTATGTATAAGTGGTAAAAACGTAAATGTTCGTAAGAAAACTATTTGAAATTTGTTACTTGAAATAAAATGTTTACCTTTTTCTAACCACTCTAGCTCTGTATATTTTTCAAACATAAGAAAAAGTTTGGTGGACGCTTATTCAAGTCCAAAAGATTTCAAAAAATTTGCTATAGCGATTAACATTTATATGAAATTAGGGGTAACAAAAAATGTTTGGGAGATTTGGAAAACAAGATAGTTTTGGCTGATCAATATCCCAGAAATTGGATAACGTCTTACAGAAATAGGCCAATTTAATTGCATGGTTGATTTGGATGGTTGGGCAATTTGGAGGCCAATTTTGTTTGTATAGTTGGGTGGTGTGAAGGCAAATATAATTGTAGTGGTTGGTTTTAGGTGGTTAGTTGGGGGCTTCGCACACGTCAAAAGTGCACGAAGGTGGAGGGGATACTGTCGTTTTATTCAATTGAGCAATGACGGCCTCGACTACAGGTACATCAACAGCACCTAGGATCTCTCATTCTCGTTCCAGCCTGCCGACAAGCACATCATTTTTACGTCCATCCCCTTAGGGAAGTCTCAGTGGCTGACCTAGACTCCGGGATCAGGAAAATAGGATAACATCTGGAAGGCCAGCTAACCAATGTGACACCTACGGCCAGTGCAGACCCTACGGTCAGTTTGAGCATAGCAAGGTGTATGAGAGTGTCCAGGAAAACCACCCCAAAATAGCTCGGTTCAAGTTAATTTGGGTCAAAGGAGCTGCGAAGAAAATACATTTGTGCATGTATAAGTTATTGGTGGGTAGACTTCTCACTCTGGATAGACTCACATATTTTGGAGTACAGACGGAAGGACAGAGATTTATGCTATTTAACCAACATGACGAGATGATGGGACATATTTATTTTCAATGTCTTTTAGCGTGGTAAATGTGGCAACACCAACGTCAGAAGGGAGGAAGAGAGATTGATGTAATCATGGAGGAAATCAACAACTCAAGAAGAAAGGGAGTGAAATATTTCTCAGAAGCTTGGATCTGGCTGGCTGTAGTAGTATGGCATGTATGGAAGGAGAAAACAATCACATCTTCGAGGGAGTGTCACCACATCGAATATTGGAATCTTTCATAATATTGAGCATGATGTATTGGCACTAGTAGTTGGGCGGGTCTGATTGGATTGCCTCTATGTAAAGCATTTATATTAATGAAATCACATTTTTCTAATATATATATATATATATATATATATATATATATATATATATAATGGTAAGAAATATGTCAAACGAATTGGTCTTTTGGTTCTGTTTTACCAATTTATCGAACTTTGTGTTGTATGTACAATTTTATTAAATTTTAATCTTATGTGTGAAAATTTTTGTTCATTTACCCTTGTAAGGGGCTTGGGCCAAAAGCAATACATTCTTGCTATCTACCAGTTTTATAGAGCATTTTTGGTTAGCATATACATCTTGACTAAAACAAAGACATAAATAATATTTCTTTGGTTCTCATCATTTATCATTTCCATTATGTATAAATGGTAAAATCGTAAATATTCGTAAGAAAACTATTTGACATTTTTTACTTGAAATAAATATTTACATTTTATATGAAATTAAGTGTACCAAAAAAGTTTAGGAGATTTGGAAAACTAGATAGTTTCTGCCGGTTAGTCCGACAAAAATTGGACAAGATCTTACAAAAATAAGGCTGTAGGATTGATTGGCCGTTTAATTAAATTTTGTTTGATTGTGTATTACCGTCTACTATGTAGCAAAGGGACATAGACGATCGTGGCATGATGATTCAACCCTTGTCCTTATTAGGTTTTGGGGTTGGACCGTTGTGTTACGATAGGCTAGGGACCGAAACTATGACACAGATACCTTCGGTTTGACCAAATCCGTAGACTGTACTCTATCATGGTATAGTTCGACACCGCTTGTCCTTGTTTGGTTGTAGAGGTGTCCTACTATTTTGATGAAAAATGCACGCCTCTGATTTGGCATAGGCCTTGCTCTCTTTTCTTGCATTTTATTCAGATATTGGTTTTGTTTCTTCTCTTGTACTTCCTTGTGGTACTTGTTATTCGGAGCCTGACCCCGCTAGTTTTGTTTGGCTAAATTTTGTAGCGGGCCTGAGGGCTCTACCTTCTACCTGATCGATGGTACGTACCAGGAGCATGGTAGGCGGGGGACTTGAGTGGGTTTGGTAAACTCCCTCAATTATTATTTTAGGTAGACTAGATAGGGTTAGAAATATTGTTGCAGCAACAAGGTATTTGAGGTTTAGAAGTTATTTTGCAGTTGTCTGATTCTTTATTTAAACCCTTGGTGCATCCTACCAGTGTTGCATTATTCGGAGCCCAACAATAGCCTTTAATTTTTAACTAATTGTTGCGCTCTTGACTTGACAAGCCAACCTAGGCGCTGGACTTTTCCGTTACTCACAAACACAATCTCTTGTGCTCTAATTTAATTGCACAACTTCCCGGTCCCAAAATCCATTCTTTAATCTTGTATTGCGTACCTTTGTTGTTTCCATCAATTTTAGGACACAAACTCAACCCGTTTAGCCAGACCAATTAAAGGGTCCAAGACTGACACCAAGCCTATACCGTTAATGACCTTTGTATCACTCCTAATTGAGACCCCATGTGCCCCCATTTAATTTAAGAGCACATAATATTTTATTTTAATTAAATTGGGGATACCAACTTTGACTAATCCAAACTTAACCCTAATTTAACCCAAAATCTCATTCATTAAGCCCATGCAAAATATACAACACCCCCTCACCCTACATAACACCAAACACCACTTCCCATACCAAATCCCCATCATTTTACATGTATGTGCAAATACCCAAAAGTTAAGGGGCTTATTTGCAAAAGTGTTGATAGGTGTCACCACCTTATTGGCTAAGGCAAATGAAGAAACCCCCTCTCCCTATCTTAACCGGTCAAATCAACCCCCTCTCTCTCCTTTGGATGTACATTTCTTTCATGTAGAATCTAGGCTATCCATTCAAATTAAAGACTCAATCTCACCACACACTCACCTATATAATCACTCCATCACTCCCCTTGCCCAATGCCGACCCTAATCCCAAGGAGCATAGACCACCCCTCTCTCTCTCCTCCCTTTCCTACATCACCAGCCGAACACCACCCCTCATTCATTCTTCATTTTCTCTTCTTCTTCTTTCTCTTCACTTCTTCTTCCCTTCAACACATCACCCCCTGCCACCATCACCCCGCTCTTCTTCTCCGACGGGTCACCACTTCTCCACCGCCGTAGTATTTCACAGCAGCTCCCTGCCATCATTGCAGCATCCTCCACCGTACCAATCTTCTCTGGCCGAGCCTCGACCACCCTCGGCCAACATGAGCCGCCACCACCCACGTCTACTTCCAGTCAACCTCCTCCGCCATCATCCTCACAACTTCGGTGAGCTACTGCTACTCTACCGCGTCTTCTCCTCTACTCCACGACGCTGCCATCAACTCCAGTAACCGTCGACCATTACTCCCTCGACCTCCCCCGCACCCTCCGGTGAGAAGCTCCATCACCAACCTCCACTTGTTGAACCACCGTGTCTCCATCTCCACCCTGACCTGCGACCTCGAGGCTCCTCCATCCCGGCAGCACCACCCCCACGAGCCTCCCTCGATCACCATCTCCACATCTGCACTCGCTGCCAGCACCATCATCTACTTGCCTCTACTCCAGCCATCCACGACTGCTACCACCTGTTACATCACCACCACCACCTCGTATTACTCTAGCCGAGAACTCGACTCCACCTTCTTCGGCCAACCACAACGTCGATGCTTCCACCAGATGCCGCCACCGAGGTAACCTCTCCCCCATCTCCTTGTGTAGTGTAGTAATGTTTATTTGTTACATATAACCTAGTTAGGGTTAGGGTTGTGAATGATATACATTGAGTTTAGGGTTTATGTATGCCATATGAGATTTTAGGGTTTTATATATTTTATTATATGCATTGAGATGGGTATTGAGGAGCAGGTTATTTGTTGTAAAATGGTGTTGGGATATTATTAAGTGTTCATTGGTTGAGGACATTATAACTAATAAAAAATTGATAGAGCAAAATATATGTATATGTGAAAGGGTGTTTGAATAATAGAATGACGATTTTATAAATTGAGGGTTTAATAATTAATAATTATTTTATTCAAGGATGATATTTAAATGTGCATGTTAACGCCTGTGAATGCAAGGGTGGAATCTAATGAATGATCATAGTTTGAACTACTGGAAAATACCGTAAGAAATATAGGGGATTGAGGATTTGGTCTGATGATATTATACAGGTGATTGATCATATTAGATGTAACGTACCTCAAGTCAACCATGGCCAACCCTCTAGCTTAGTGACTATGTGAGCTTATAACAATGATTGAAGCCTATACTAGACATGTGTCATCTCTTATTTTAACATCGTGTTTGTTTATTGATTGAGCTTGTATCTCGTCTCTATGTACTATGGGACCCGCGGACTTGGACATTGTACCAGAGACCTATCTTCAGTATCCGAATCCAGGCAAGTGTACCTTGCCACCCTGTATTTCAATTACCAAATATTTATTTATTTATTTATTATATATATTGTGGTCATTTTGGATCAGAATTGTTACTTCGTGTCTGGATCATAACCGTGTGCAAACGTTCATCGGTAATGTCTGGTATCGATTGATAGATGTTCTCAACACCTTGATGTACACACTTGGTTACATCATAGCCCTAGGACACATTCAGACACCATCATCATGCCAGATTTCCTGTATCCTGATACTGTCAGCATGACAGGAAACTGGGACGACTTTAGGGTCATGATCATTGATAGTTACTTCAGTATGATGAGACTGTTAGTTAGAGGTTCAGGTTCAGCGAACACTCGTTGACCGTTTGAGAGGGGAAGACAGTTACTAGACGTTTGGGCTCTTCTTCACGCTCTATATATATGTATATGTCCTATTTATTGTCACGACCCACACCCGGTATAGGGGCACGAGTGCGCGGCTACGTTCAGCCGACGCCACAGTATCGGCGGTAGAACGTTGTCTAGGTCACAATAAGTACTATAAAATTAAATACCTGTCAATGATATCAATCTCCATAAGGAGGACAATATACATCTCACAATATCTCATAATGTAAACTCAATCACAACCACTATAAGAGTAATAAGGCAAGATAAAAGATAAGAAGAATGACATAGTTAAACACCTTATTTCAAAATAAAGATAAATTATAGTCTAGCTGTCTAACATAAAGTCTCCACATATCTTAGCATAACCAAGAATAAGTCTAAACATAAACAAAATAAACCTCAATAAGTCTCAGTGCATAAGATAAATACTACCTAGATAGCTGCAGGTAATGTCTCCCCTAAAGGAATAGTCTCCTCTAAGATCTCTGGTGTGTAGTCTGCATCTATACCCGGTCCATAGTGTGTGGAACAGAAATCCTCAAGATCCCCTGGAAAAAATATTTAGTCAGGATTGAAACGAAGTACAAGCACTAACAACAGTTCCATATATATTGACAAAAACTATAACACAGTGTAAAGAAATACAAGACAGATATGAATACTGGCAATAAGAAATACTGGAATAATGAAGTATTGGAATAAATAGAATACTGGAGCATATCATCATCAATGTACATCTAGAAATGAAATAGAAATACAAGTGCACGCTAGAACAATGAACTGGTATATAAGTGAATGCTAGAATCATGACTAAAACATAAGGAATGCTATATCAATATACTAGAGAGACATGTCAAGAACATCTAACTAAGTGTGTGAAATATCAGTATATCATGTGATCGGCTTGGGACTGATCAGGCTTGCTATGTATGACTAGCTATGATTTATGTAAGGTCAGGCTAACCATCCGGATAGCTATGATGCAAGTAATAGTCAGGCTAATCATACACAACAGCCTATGAGGCATGTAATGGTAAGGCTGTACCGACGTGAGGTATGGGTGACCTATGATTCATGTAAAGTTGGGTATGATCTCATAAGCTACTAATATTTCCCTATTTTCCCCAGCTAGTACGATGGATTCCAAATAACGACTCCTCGTGACAGGTCTCGATGATGCCAACTCGAGTAAATAACAGTGTCAGAGTCATGTACGCTATACAACTAGAATTATAGAGATAATAAACATAATAGAAACTGTCAAAGAATGTACTCGCCTGTGGTCCTTAGCTGGCAATACCAATGTCCTGGTTCCAAAGTATCGTCCGAATGATCCAACAGTCCTATAGACATATCATATAATACAATATTGCATCATATATTATACTAACACACACAATCAAAACACAATGATCTCAGAGACTACACTAGGGGTGTCACGTCTGTAGTTGCTGTGCATAACAGACAGTCAATGATACGGTCTTGCCAGTACGTCAATGTACATATGGCTGTCTGCTATCATACTATATGGTCACAGGTCAATGTAACTACGGGGTATCCGTGGTTATACTCGGGTCATCTAGTACATAGACATATAATATATATTATTATCTATCATATACATTAATACTCATTAGTTACAAATATAATAGATATGTGTATATATTTACTTAATAGAATTTATACTACGCATATATATATATACTAAACATGTACTAGGGATACATGTACAATACATATACGTATGTATATATACTAATTGAGAATTATACTAAATATATATATAGATGTATATATATATACTAATATACATTTAAACATATACTAATACGTATGCCAATACATACATATTAATTATATCCATATACTAACTACACAATACACGTATATTAACATAGCTAAAAATATACGTATGCATACAAATAAGGAATGCATGTATGCGTGTACGTGTACATGTACGTGAGAGGGGACACGAACCTAGGTACATGGGATGGGTCGTGCGTCGAGGTCGTCGCGGGGTGTTCGGTTGAGGGCAGTCGGGACAGCGTATTCTAGCGAGTGGCAGCGGGCTTCGGCGTGCTCTGGTCGTGTTCCGGAGGGTTCAGGTGGGTTGGCGAAGGTGCAGTGGGTTCAGTCCAGGCTTCTCCGGTGAGTTCCTAGTGGACAGCGGCTCGGGTTCAGCGGTCATCGACGGGGTCGAAGCCGTTCAGTAGAGTGGTTCAGCGGAAGATGGCTTCAGGCGAGTCTCTGATCGATTATAGGAAACGAAGGTTAGGGTGAAGACGATGGGAGGTGGTGGTGCTGGCGGTGAGTCGGGTTCAACGAGGTTCTGCGGTCGGCAAGTGCAGCGGGATGGCGGCGGCTTGGTCGTATAGAGGCGGGCGTTGTCAGGGTGACGGGTCATCGACAGCGCCCGGCGAGGGGTTATCCTGGACTCTGACGTTCATCGCGTGGATATCCAACGGGTTGAAGTAGGGTTGATGGGAAGAGATGGTGATCGGCAGAGTTTAGTTTAGGTTAAAAAGAAAAAGAGAAGAAAAGAAAATAGAGATGTTATATATATAAGTTGTAGACTTTGGGTTGACCTAGAATTAGGGCTTGGTCAAACCCTCTTGGGATTGGGCCTTACCATGGATATTTCAATGGCTAGGATTTAAATAAATTTAAAATGAATGGCCATGATGCATTGGTTCAAGGTTTGTAGAGCCATGGTTCAAGGAGGTTGATGTTAAATTACACACTCCTGAAAATTATGGAAAAATATACACATGAAGGAGAAATGGGTTTATTCACGTGTCGTATACAACGGGGTAGATACCTTAATGCACTTTTGCACAAAGTGCCCAATAAAAGTTAAAATTGCATAAAGCGAGGTTATGTTTTTAATTTAATTAAAATAATTGCAAATATGTGTTCTAAAATTAATTAGAATTACCAAGGACTGAAATTAAGTGGGACACAAGTGTCACGAATGAAGTAGACTCAGAATAAAATATTACCCTAATTTGGGTTGCTCAAAATAAGTCGAGATTGTGTCTCCAATTTCGATTGGAACACACAAGGATACAAGGTTTGATTTATATAGAATTAAATGTAGTCGGTTGTGACGAATGTTGTGCGACTAAAATGAAGCACATCAAGACATAGTTATGAGTCACACAAAGATCAAAATAACAGTCTGGCACGTCTAGGACAAGGGTGTGAAATTAGTTGGAAGATAATGGCTAGCGTAGTGCTCTAATTATTGAAGCAACAATAAAGTGCAACAATCAAATAAAATCAAAGAAATTTAAATATAATTAATTATCATGCAATTATTTACACATTAATTATGAAAAGACAAAAATATCCCTAATCTGAAATATGGGGGTGACATTTATATAGTATTCCGGTATCCAAAGTAGTAGTATCATCCATGTGACTCTGTGCTCGGAGCTACGGTACGCCCTGTGTGTCTCTGTGTTCGGAGCTACGGTTTTATTTTTGACAGCCCTCGCGTCGAACATTGTCTTCAAAGTTGTGTCTCACTTAGGTGGTGGTTATGCTTGATTACACCGTCATTGCACTTGTTCTTTTTGTTATACTTCTGTATGCTGTATTTTTATACCTTGTTACGTCCCTTTGAGGACCTGGTTCCCTTGCAGGCTTAGGCGAGAGGATTATCCGGAGGAGTACGGACCGGCTGCATATCCAGGAGCAGGCCCAGTTGTAGAGGAAAAGATCATTCCCGAGGACTTCGTTTGATCTATGGTAGTGACTTCACCCTGGGACGGTATTACTATCTAGCTTTCAGATACCGTTCCTAGTTATCTTACTGCTTTCTTTTATTTCAGTATTTGTACTAACGGGTTTGTTCCCGTGTGACTCCTCTCGTATTTGTACTATGATATATTTCTCGTGTTATTTCCCTTATGTACATTAGTAGTTATGATTACCTCTATGTGTTGTGTATATCTGTTGTCTGTGGATGAGATTTAGTTTCACTGTCTATGTGTTATGTGTTGGATTTTATCATTGTACTTTACAGCTTAGGTGCACTCCATCGGGTCCATTAGATTGGGATGTCCGCCGAAGTGTGCTGCTGGCCATTGCCACGTGGCTCAGTTTCTTATATTTGAAACTGGGGCGTGACAAGTTTCTTCATCCCCACTTTAGTATTGTGTATCATTTTGGAGGGTTTTGCCACTGGCATTCTTTAGCCGACAAGTTTTGTACATATTTGTGTAAATTCAGACTTCAACTGATATGTCACGTCCCAACTCCGTAAAGTTGATAATCGTACTCTGGACCTGATATCGTGCGTGCCTAGGTTGCGCAAATCACAAGGCAAGAACGTTTATTTTTTATAATTCGTTTGAAATACAGAGTATAAGTCATATTTACAGCAAAAATATTGAGACACATCTTTGTATAGGAAGAAACGATCTTTTTTATTCATAACTTGAAATATATTACATTGATATGAAATACATTTCTTATGCCGTAAAGGCTACATTGCTTTAAAATAACAAAAAGAATGAACAAGATTCCATGAATAATACTTGTTGTCCCATACATCACACCCTTCGTATAGATTATTACAAAATGCCTTTAAAATGAATTGGGCTTCATCTATACATCAAAATAGGAAGAGCTCCACGTCGTCTCTTCGATCTTCAGCTTTGGCCTAGTACCGTGTGTCCTCCGCGTTCCCAATACCTGAGATATTGGGAATCGGTACACCTACTTGTACTGGTGAGCGGTACGAGCCCACTCGCCTAAACCAACACTACTTATTAAAGGGACGCATGCATTGAATATTTTCTTTCTATCAAGAACTAGAGTAAATTTGCAGTTCATATAATAGGCACATTTGATAGCAGTAAATTGAATTTATATCGCATGCATCAGTGATAGCTTATTCACCCGACGCACACTTCTCTATATTGAAACAAAGAATACTTACCCCCTGCACAAGACAATACATTATCATGAGTACTATCTTATATGCGGTCATTATTGATAATGTTGACACCATGATGGACTATTTCAAGATATTACGATGTACTCTATCAAACTCAGGTTGTGAGCCCCGCTGTTGGTCACGTAATGCCCCACACCGTAGTGCATCACCTTATTTTCTCCCTAGGTCAATTCGGTTTCGGTGCCCCGGATACCGTTTCAAGGAAACATAAAACCTTGTACAAAAGTTTCCATGACCATGCTAATGCATGAACAGTTTATATATGAAACAATATGCATGACCTAGAGCATATTTAAGTAGAAAATATTTAAGTGTACATGCCACAGATTCAATCTTTCCTTCAAGCCGTATGTTTCGATCTGGTGAATCCGTAGGCACCAAACATTCTGAGGCACCAAGCTAAAATTGATGATTGAAATATTTTATCTCCTCTTGACAGTTTCGTGGTTCAAACTACAACTGTCGGCTTTGCGTACGAAACTTATGTTATAGGCCGTGCACATAGATGCGCTAGACGATTACAATTATCCCATGTTCTATTTCTTAGTGGTAAGCAAGCATTGTGGCTAACATTTATATTTTTACATTCAACTGGGCATCGTCGATATGAACGTATTCGAGGCAATGTATGTGTTTATGCGACAAAGTAGAAGAAAAGGGACAGAACCACCCACCGATTAGAGAATGTGCCGAGGAAGGAGACACGCTTTGCTATGATCAAATGCTAACTACGCGCGTTCCTACAATGGCACCAGCATCGTGTTAGAATTTGTTCCCAATCCGTCCATGCAAATTCCTTAAAATATGAAAGTAGACAACGACGCAAAAATACTTCATCCAAAACCTCGCAAAAAAATGTTGAAAAAAAGCAACAGCCGACTGGTCCCATCGAAGAGACTCTTATATAGAGCTCACTCGTCGAGACGCAGTCCACTGCATCTTGGACTTATTCCAACAGAAGCCAAACCATGAGTTAGAATGATTCAATTTTATTCGTTCGAACCGAGTCAATGTCAAAAGGGTCACTTTATATTAAGTTCAAATTTTGAGTCAGACTAGCCACAAGCCTTTACTTAGTGGATAACCCGGTCAGATCAGAGATGGGGCACTACATTATACTACCAAGAAAAGTTTTATTCCGAAACTTAAGAACAAGGATACTACCTCCGACTCGACGAATAAAGAAGGATACTTCTCCTTCATGTCTGCCTCCATTTTCCACATCGATTCTTCGACCGAATGGTTCCGCCATTGCACGCGAACTAAAAGCATCGAACGGTTTCATAGAACTTTCTCCTTGCGGTCCAAAATTTGCACAGGTTCCTCCGAGTATGTCAAGTCTGAGCTCAGCACCTGTTGATCGAAGTTAACTACGTGACTTGGGTCATCCACGTACTTTCAAAGTTGTAAAACATGGAAGACATCGTGCACATCCTCTAAGGCTGGTGGTATTGCAATCCAATAAGCTAACGCTGCCACTCTCTCGAGGATCTCGAAGGGACCAATAAACCTTGGACTTATATTACCTTTAACTCCAAATCACATTACGCCTCGCATCAGAGTTACTTTCAAGAATACGTGGTCCCCGACCATGAATTCTAGTGGTCGCCGATGGGTATCCGCATAACTCTTTTGTCGACTTTGCACGATGTGAAGTCTGTCTTTGTAAACTCCCTCACCCAAAATAGGTATTTTATGTATATTTTATATTATTATATTTATTATAGATGTTGAATTTATTTAGAGTATTCTCTTAGTTAATTAGAAAATAATTTGTTTTAGTATATTTACTTATATAAATATTTATTTAGAATTATTTTTAGGCTATTTTAGATTATTGGAATTTTTCCATAATTTTTAGTTAATTAAAAACTAGAAACACTAATTTTCTATGACTTTGAAGAATTTATTTTATGTTCAAACTTAATTAAAAATATCCCAAACTTTTATTTTAGGTTCTAAATAATAAAATATATTTTCTAGAATTTTTTGGGAATTTTTTGATTATTTTTAGCATTTATTTTGAGTTAATTATGAAAAACTGAATTAAAAACTAATTTTTGAAAAAGAAAACCCAAAAAGTAATTAATTCTGCCCAGTCAGCAAACAGGGGGCCCACCTGTCAGCCTCCAGCAGTGAACAGTGCCGGGCCCGCCTGTCAGTGACTGCTGAGTGGGTGCGAGCCGAGCCGAGCCGACCTCGAGCCGAGCCGAGTCAGAGTTCGACTCGGACTCAGCTGAGCCGAGCCGCAGCGAACCCAGACCGTTAGATCTGAGCGGACAGCGTCGGATGGCTGCCATGTGGCGCTATCTGAGCCGCGGCTGCTCTCTCTCTCCTCTATATATATAATAGTTTAGATATTAATTTCTAGGGTTTTTCTTCAGCCGATTTTTGGAGAATTGTCATCTAGGGTTCCTTCATCTTCCAGAAGCCATTGCGCATAGCTCCGGACTCCAAACGAGGCCTAGTTGTTTTTATTAGAACGATATTGAGATTATCTTTCTGATTATATAAATTGTTTTTCTAAATTATTAGTATTAAATTCTGGAAAATTCGTAGAGCACAGCATGTCCGAAAATAGACGTGTTTTGATGTTTTCGCAATTTCGAGAGAACCCGGAATCAGAATCACGAACCGTTTAAAGTTTCGTAAAGATAATGTCGAGATCATCGACATATATTTTTCCCAGAATTTAATTCGAAGTATTTACATACTGTTAATTCTGTAGAACTTCTAGGTTAGAATTTAACCATCGGTGCACAATACAAAATTTGTATGTGCCATAATTCCCAAACGAATTTGAATTCGGACGAGCCATAAATTCCAGCATGTTTTTGACGCTGAAATCTACAGGAAATCATGCATGAAAGTTGAGTTTGTGTCGGTTGACTTTTTGGTCAACAGATCGCCTCGATTTGCGTGCCATGAGTCTCGAGTTGATAAAATTCAGTTTCTTTGGACAAAATTTAGGAATTAACATAAAAATCAGAATAATAAGATTAAATTAGGATTTTAGAGTAATTATTCCAGAATTAAATAAATTAAAATAAATTATCTTTTGACGTGGTAAATTTGTAATACATAGGCTATTTGGACTCTGACTTGGACTCTGATTCATACCAGCAGCAGGACCCCAGGCAAGATACCTTGCCAAATTGTTTACAGTACTTTTGCATGCTATTTATATTTCTATATATTCATTGCATTTATGTATATTCTTGCATGTGTAGTTTCTTTCAGTCATTACTATGTATTAGATATGTTGACACACACATGGCATATAGTATCATCGAGGACAATCATTAGGCGTATGGGCTTTTAACCACTCTGGTAAACCGTAGTATATAGTTCGCACTACGGGCGTGTGTCGCGCTGGTCGCTACCCCCGCGGTATGTCGATTTCTGGAGTCTCGCTGGTTGCTACCCCCGCGGTATGTCGATTTCTGATGTCCATTGACGTGTGTGTGAGTTGTGAGGTAGATCGAGTAGCCTACCCTTGCCCATACGTCGAAAAGTTGTCCTCATTTGCATTCATATAGATTGTCTTGTACAGCGTACTTATTTATTTTCAAATTATATGCATGTTTACTGTATTCAAGTTGGCTCGTATTTTCTGTATCTTGTTACGTCCCTCTGAGGACCTGGTCCTCTGCCAGGTGTATCTGTTCTTGAGTAATTGCAGGAGCGCAGATTTGGATGATTACTTGTGTTGCGAGGATGTCTTCTCTTCGAGCCCGTGATTGCTAGCTGGTATTCTTTTATGGAGTTTTTGTGTTGTACTTATTTTGTATTTGCTCTTACATTCGAGTTAGTAGTGGATTTGTTTCCATCCAACTATCATCCTTAGCTACTTATATTGAGATCTAGTTATATAGATGATGGTTATTTGTTTATATTGATTTTCTGTGGATGAGATCTAGAGTATACCCTGTGACTTGTGACATATGTTTTATACCACTTGTGGATTTGATATTCATATTTCAGCGTACGTGTGGATTTGGTTTCCATATATTGGAGTTGCCATATTCATGCGGCTGACATGCTTACGTGTCCTAGTCCTACGTATTTTTGGGACTGGGGCGTGACATGTTTTTGTGGTGGCCCATGCTGGTCGAGAGCATATTGTCTCGGTTACGTTACTATACCGAACAAGCCTGCACCTAGGACTAGAGTATAGGATCTCATCCACAATTGACTATGATTCATCTTCCTCCTCTCTATTCTATTCGAATAATTGCATCCTGCTTGATTCCTGTACTTCCCTAATAGTTCTTTGAGAATAGCCTTCTGCTAGAATATAGGAACCCCTATTATTATGATGATAATTATGGTAGCACACCTATTAAGAATACAACAAAAATATAGACACACCACTAAGTTTAGAATATCTAGTGAACCCTAGAATTCCTTATCTATAGATTGGTTTACTATTACCCCTTAATGTATTATGAGGACGTGAGGGTAGTATAGACGCTACTAGAGTTAGAAGTTTTACCATAATGTTTGACACCTAGTATCACATAGTCTTTTGACCTATTAATTGAAGTGTAAACGAATGATATTTATCGCATGCTAGCAAAAGACGACAGTGTTTATTCAGACCATAGAATTTAGAGGTCCTTGCCCTATTTGGTCGACTAGCGACTTAGATAAGGAGGTTGTATGATAACTGTAGAGATTGTAGAGTCTTTTATTATTATTGCTTATGTTGTTTTTGCTTTTGCGAACTTGAATTATTTTGTAACTTCTCACATCATAATCCAACGTTATATTTTCTGTGCTACCTTGAATTATGCTGCTATTATAGCCTAGTTTTTGCAAGCTTAATCTTATATCGAGTTTGTTCATGACATATGTGTTATTGGGGCCTGATCAACCACACTAATACAAATTGTCTAATCAGAATCAGTATATTATGGTCTAGCTAGCCATAATGCGCTTAATTCGCCCTTCGCAATAGTATTTTACGTAGATTGAGATGTATAGTTGACCAGTAGACAAATATACTTACCCTCTAGATACGACAAAGCATATCATATCAAGTACATAACTGCACCGATGTGAGCATGCGAATAGGAAATTACCAAATTAAGATTTTAATCCACAACTGTCTTGACAATTCCCATTTGAATTCTTTAAACGCTTTGATTCCCATACTTCCATTCTATTACCCCTCCTTGAACTCTTTTCCATTGCTTTCCGTCTTCCCTTGTTTCGGAAAGATGAAATCTCGTGCTTGGAAATAAGTGATACACGGATAGTACAAGATATACCCCATAGGCCAATCACATTATTTGGTGACTATCTTTCATAATTGATTAAGGGCATATCACATATGATATAATTGGTGTTAAAGTTTTGAGAATTGAATGACATGAGAAAATAAATTGAGGAATATTTTGCTTAAATGTAAAAGCCTTATGTGATAGATGGGTAAATTCTAAGTTGGGTAGAAATTGCATTATTAAACTTGAGGAGAATTCTTTTAGATTGTGATCAAGTAGGATTAGATTGAGAGATTAAGTCCTTTTAAATGTGGAGAATTTTTAAAGAAGGATTAAGATAATGAGGATTTAACGAATTTTAAAATCTTGATATTGCGGACCAAATATTTATACTTTGAGCACATGATTTAAATTTTGAATATTGAAGGATGAATCATCGATTTAAATTTTGAGGATAAATATAGAATTTTAGACTTGAACAATTGGTGAATTAGATTTAAATTTTACAATTTGATGATTTGAATTAAAAAGTTCAATTTTGATTGTTGGGTCACCTATTTGAAATATTGAGGATGTAAATTGAGTTTAAAAATTTGAAGAGTACAAAAATCTTAGGTTGAGAATAGGAATAAGATTTGATTAGAATTATTTATTGTTCAAAGTCTAGAGGAGATTATGATAGTTGGAAATTGTGATATAAATTTTGATGTGGGATGTCATATAGACTTGAGTTAGATTTGGATGTTGATTATTTAAAAATCGAGGAGAGATTACGACATGTTGAATTTTGATTTAAACAGTGGTTATCTTAATTTTGAAGTGATCGCGATAGATTTGAATAGATTTTGTTATTTAAATTTTTGGAAGAGATTGCGATTGACGTACCTTATGTACGAATGTGAAGGATTTAACAAATTATGCCTTATTTTAATTTCGAGGACGAAATTGTTTTAAGTTGGGTAGATTGTAAACTCCCTCACCCAAAATAGATATTTTGTGTATATTTTATATTATTATATTTATTATAGATGTTGAATTTATTTAGAGTATTCTCTTAGTTAATTAGAAAATAATTTGTTTTAGTATATTTACTTATATAAATATTTATTTAGAATTATTTTTAGGCTATTTTAGATTATTGGGATTTTTCTATAATTTTTAGTTAATTAAAAACTAGAAACACTAATTTTTTAGGACTTTGAAGAATTTATTTTATATTCAAACTTAATTAAAAATATCCCAAACTTTTATTTTAGGTTCTAAATAATAAAATATATTTTCTAGAATTTTTTGGGAATTTTTTGATTATTTTTAGCATTTATTTTGAGTTAATTATGAAAAACTGAATTAAAAACTAATTTTTGAAAAAGAAAACCCAAAAAGTAATTAATTCTGCCCAGTCAGCAAACAGGGGGCCCATCTGTCAGCCTCCAGCAGTGAACAGTGCCGGGCCCGCCTGTCAGTGACTGCTGAGTGGGTGCGAGCCGAGCCGAGCCGACCTCGAGCCGAGCCGAGTCAGAGTTCGACTCGGACTCAGCTGAGCCGAGCCGCAGCGAACCCAGACCGTTAGATCTGAGCGGGCAGCGTCGGATGGCTGCCACGTGGCGCTATCTGAGCCGCGGCTGCTCTCTCTCTCCTCTATATATATAATAGTTTAGATATTAATTTCTAGGGTTTTTCTTCAGCCGATTTTTGGAGAATTGTTATCTAGGGTTCCTTCATCTTCCAGAAGCCATTGCGCATAGCTCCGGACTCCAAATGAGGCCTAGTTGTTTTTGTTAGAACGATATTGAGGTTAGCTTTCTGATTATATAAATTTTTTTTCTAAATTATTAGTATTAAATTCTGGAAAATTCGTAGAGCAGAGCATGTCCGAAAATAGACGTGTTTTGATGTTTTCGCAATTTCGAGAGAACCCGGAATCAGAATCACGAACCGTTTAAAGTTTCGGAAAACTAATGTCGAGATCATCGACATATATTTTTCCCAGAATTTAATTCGAAGTATTTATATACTATTAATTCTGTAGAACTTCTAGGTTAGAATTTAACCATCGGTGCACAATACAAAATTTGTATGTGCCATAATTCCCAAACGAATTTGAATTCGGACGAGCCGTAAATTCTAGCATGTTTTTGATGTTGAAATCTATAGGAAATCTTGCATGAAAGTTGAGTTTGTGTCGGTTGACTTTTTGGTCAACAGATCGCCTCGATTTGCGTGCCATGAGTCTCGAGTTGATAAAATTCAGTTTCTTTGGACAAAATTTAGGAATTAACATAAAAATCAGAATAATAAGATTAAATTAGGATTTTAGAGTAATTATTCCAGAATTAAATAAATTAAAATAAATTATCTTTTGACGTGGTAAATTTGTAATACATAGGCTATTTGGACTGTGACTTGGACTCTGATTCATACCAGCAGCAGGACCCCAGGCAAGATACCTTGCCAAATTGTTTACAGTACTTTTGCATGCTATTTATATTTCTATATATTCATTGCATTTATGTATATTCTTGCATGTGTAGTTTCTTTCAGTCATTACTATGTATTAGATATGTTGACACACACATGGCACATAGTATCATCGAGGACAATCATTAGGCGTATGGGCTTTTAACCACTCTGGTAAACCGTAGTATATAGTTCGCACTACGGGCGTGTGTCGCGCTGGTCGCTACCCCCGCGGTATGTCGATTTCTGGAGTCTCGCTGGTCGCTACCCCCGCGGTATGTCGATTTCTGATGTCCATTGACGTGTGTATGAGTTGTGAGGTAGATCGAGTAGCCTACCCTTGCCCATACGTCGAAAAGTTGTCCTCATTTGCATTCATATAGATTGTCTTGTACAGCGTACTTATTTATTTTCAAATTATATGCATGTTTACTGTATTCAAGTTGGCTCGTATTTTCTGTATCTTGTTACGTCCCTCTGAGGACCTGGTCCTCTGCCAGGTGTATCTGTTCTTGAGTAATTGTAGGAGCGCAGATTTGGATGATTACTTGTGTTACGAGGATGTCTTCTCTTCGAGCCCGTGATTGCTAGCTGGTATTCTTTTATGGAGTTGTTGTGTTGTACTTATTTTGTATTTGCTCTTACATTCGAGTTGGTAGTGGATTTGTTTCCATCCAACTATCATCCTTAGCTACTTATATTGAGATCTAGTTATATAGATGATGGTTATTTGTTTATATTGATTTTCTGTGGATGAGATCTATAGTATACCCTGAGACTTGTGACATATGTTTTATACCACTTGTGGATTTGATATTCATATTTCAGCGTACGTGTGGATTTGGTTTCCATATATTGGAGTTGCCATATTCATGCGGCTGACATGCTTACGTGTCCTAGTCCTACGTATTTTTGGGACTGGGGCGTGACAGTCTTGAATCATGCGGACCTTCTCGATGGCCTGCTTGACTAGTTTTGGTCCGAGTACCTATCGCTCGTCGACTTCCTCCAAGCATATAGGTGATCAAAACTTTCTTTCGTATAGCGCTTCATATAGTGCCATCTGGATGCTCGACTAGTAACTATTGTTATACACAAATTTTGCTAAGGATAAGTGCATGTCCCAACTAGTCTTCAAGTTTATAGCACACAGTCGCAGTATATCTTCAAGTATTTGATTCATCCTCTCTGTCTGGCCATCTATTTGAGGATGATATGCGGTACTAAAATTCAACTTTGTTCCCATTGCAGATTGTAGGCTCGTCCAAAAATGCGACAATAATCGCCCCTCTCTGTCCGAAACGATCGTGGCGAGTACTCCGTAGAGTCGAACAATTTTGCCAATATAAATCAGCATTAATCGATCGACGCTCCATGTTACTTTGATAGCAATAAAATGTGCGAACTTGGTCAATCTATCAATAATGACCCAAATCACATCTTTCCCTCGCGACATCTTCGAAAAACAGACTATGAAGTCTATTGCGATGATGTCCCACTTCCACTCAGGAATGGCGAGGTTCTGCAGCTCCCCACCTGGCCTCTAATTGTCACTACCACATTCTAAAATAGGGGTAATTTTGTTATTTTATTTATTATAAGTATTATGTATTTATCTTAAATAAGTGCATGATATGTGTATGTATATATATTCAATATATATAGTGTTCTTTAATGCATGAGTTAGTAGACTAGACCTAGAGGTCCATTAAATGAACCCCTGACCAAAATATAGGATTACTGATTTTAATTCGTATTATTCAGAATTAAATATTGAGGTTATAATTTATTATTGTGATTTAATTTGATTATTGTACCTTACCGTTGCTTCGATATTTGGAGAGCTACAATAGCTTTTGCCTTCCAACAAATTTTATACCCTTATCCTAGACGTGCCAGCCTTCCATTCTGACCTTTGTGTAACTCATAAATATGCTCTCTTGTGCTTCATTTTAGTCGCACAATATTCGTCGCGGACGTTTATTTTTAATTCTAAATAAATTTGACTTTGTATCTTTGTGCGTTCCTATCAAAATTGGAGACACTATCTTGACCCATTTTGTGCAACCCAAATTATGACAATATTCTATTCTGAGTCTTCTACGTCTATGACACTTGTGTCCCACCTAATTTTAACCCTATGTACTTCCAAATAATTTTAGAACACCATTTACATCAATTTTAATTAAATTGGTATAATGACCCAACTTGACCCAAAACTAGACCCAACACCAAACTAAACCCCCATTCACACCCTTAAGACTCATAATAAATACCACACATTCCTTTTAGCCAATATATCACACCAAACATGGTATTTTTCCTCATCCAATCCCAACTCCCACTTTCTTTGCAATTTTCCAATTTCTGGGGGCTTTTATGCAAAAATGCAATGAGGTATCACCACCCAATTGGTCAAGGCACATGAAGAAATCACCCCCTCCCTCATTGACCGGTCCACTCTCTCCCCTTTTTGTTTGTACCCTCTCCCTTCATGTTTAATTTTGACCCCTCATTCAAATCTATCACAATCCTCACCACACACAACATCATATATATATATATATCATCCTAACCCTTTTCCCAATGCCAACCCCATTCCAATGAGGTACATGGCTGGCCCTAATCCCTAGGCTAGCATCACCATCAACCCTCTCTCTCCTACACGCAAAAATCTTCTTCATTATTTCCTATATCACCACCACCATCCTCCTTCAAAACAAACCTAAACCTAAACTTTATTATCAACCTCCCCATCATCTTTCTCCTCACACTAGACCCCATCTCCGGCCGTCGAGCCCCACTGTCAGCAACCCCGACCCCGGCCATCACCCATGCCGAGAAACTCACAAGCAGCCGACTGCACCACGGCCACTGATCCTCGCCCTGCACCGCCGTCTCCTCCCCGACTCCTCCACCCAAGACAGTAACGATAGCTACCGACCTCTCCCTCTCTTCCCTGACTCCTCTACGCCGGATCCCGACGACGGCCACCTCGACAGAACCGTCACCACCATCACGCCTGACATCTCCCCCCGTTCTCCTCCGCTACACCTCGACTTCCTCTCCTCCTCTCACCTGAACACCCGCCGCCGTGCAACTCGATGAGCCCCGCCTGAACATCACCACACCAACTACCCCGGCCATCTCCACCCGACTCCCTGAGGCGACCCACGACGTCACAGCACCGCCTTGATCTTCCCATAAACACCCTGACCTCCCATCTCCGCCGAACAACCCTCCGCCATCTCCTCTGGTCTGAACCACCGACTCCCCTCACCCTCATCTTCCTCCGGACCACCCCGAGTCACTACCACAACCGCCTTTCTCCGGCCAAACCCTGACTTCCTCTCCTTCTCGGCTGAACATAGACGCTCACCCTCGCCGGAGCAACCCTACCACGACCTCCCTGACCGCCGAGCCTCTCCTCCGATAACCTTCACCGTCATCATCATCACCATCATCATCAACATCTTCATCATCATCACCATCATCATCACCTTCATCATCATCATCATCATCATCTCCAATATCATCACCTTCATCATCATCATCATCATCACCATCATCATCATCAACATCATCACCATCATCATCATCATCATCATCATCATCGTCGTCATCGTCGACCCGTCCCACCTCACCGGAGACAACCTGTAGCAGTCACCCTCGATCCCGTGCACGTGCACGCTAACGTGCAGGTTCGACTTGCCCTTTTCATGATTTTATGTGCTTGTTTGAATGTTATTAGGGATTAATATATTGTTTTATGGTAAGTTTAGTTGATGTGATTACAGACCCGTGTCGGTGAACCTAATGACTAGTGTGCGTATGCGTACACGTATGTGTATAATAAATAAATTGGTATATATATTTATATATATATATATATATATATATATATATATAAGGAAATTGATTGCTAGTACTAGGTATGACTATAATGTATTTGCTGTATGACCCTAAGTATTAACTATGGATATCCCGTATTCGCATATAACTTTGTGACCCTGAGTATTAGTGAACTGCCTGCCTTGGGTACATTGACGTACTGACTAGACATGTGTTAGTGATTGACTGTCCGATTATGAACAGTAATCAAGGACATGATGCCCGTGCAGTTAGACGCATATTTGACCGTGCTAGTTAACCAGTGTCACCCCTACCGTAGTCTCTGAGTTCACTATATTTATGATTGTGTGTTAGTGTAACGACTGATGCTGTATTATTATTAAATAATGTTAATAGGACTGTTAGATTATTTAGACAAGACTTCGGAAACATGATATTGGTATTGCCAGCGCAAGACCACAGGCGAGTACATTCTCTGATAGTTTCTATTATGTTGATTATCTCTATGATTCTAATTGTATAGCGTACATGATTCTGACACTATGTATACACGAGTTGGCATCATCAAGACCGGTCACGAGGAGTCATGATTGGAATCTATCGTGCTAGCTGGGGACGGAGAGATATTAGTAGATTATATGATCATACCCAAATCTACATGAATCATAGCTCACCCACCCCTCACGTTGGTGCAGCCTGACTATTACATGCCTTATAGCCTGTTATGTATGATTAGCCTGACTATTGGTCGCAACATAGCTAACTTGATGGTTATCCTGACCTTACATGAATTATAGCTAATCATACATAGCAAGCCTGATCAGTCCCAAGTCGATCACATGATATACTAATGTTTCACACACTTAGCTAGTTAGTCTATACATGTATTTCTAGTTTATTGATCTAGCATTTCCCTATGTTCTAGTTATTGTTCTAGCATTCACTAATATTCCAGTTCATTGTTCTAGCATGCACTTATATTCCTGTTCATTGCTAGTTATACCATTGATGGTGACATATGCTCCAGTATTTCTATTTCCAGTATCTAATTATCTCCAGTATTTCTTAGTGCTAGTATTTATATCCATCTTATATTTTTTTACACTTTATTATAGTTTTTGTCATTATACATGGAATTGATGTTAGTGCTTGTACTTTGCTCCATCCTGACTGGAAATATTTTTCTAGACTGCGACTTAGAGGACTTGTTTCCGGCATACTTGGAGATTTGGATGTTATTGTTACAGGTTAGACTATTGTTTTTGTTTAGACTTGTGTTATTTTTTGTTTATTTGCTTCGATATCTCATCGTGTTTTATTTCTGTGATTGAGTATTCCATATAATATTGTGATATCTGTGTCTCCTTATGGAGTTGGATATTCGTATGAGATTGATTAGATAGTATTGTGACCTAGACAGCTTTCTACTGTCGATGCTGCGGCGTAGGCTGGACGTACCCACGTACTCGTGCCCTAATTCCGGGTGTGGGTTGTGATATATTTTTAGTGGCGGCTCATGCAGGTCTAGCTTCACAAGTTGTGCGATATCGTGGTAGTGCGATAACTTAGTTGTACTCCTGCGTGCCTGCGATAAGATATAGGACATAGGAAACTAGGATGAGAGAGGATACTTGTCACGCCCCAGTCCCAAAATGTCAGGAACTAGGCCACGTGTCACTGGCCAGCTGTCACGTCACTAAGGGCTTAATCCATTTTGAATGGACCCAAAGGAACGTGCTACGCTGTCCTAAAATACTACAAGTATAACACAGTCAAATCTATCTCATCCACAAAAAAATGACAGAAAAGCAAATGCTGAAATATATATTTATATCTGAGTCTGATACACAACTGACGAGAATACAAGTCTACTACAAAAACTAATAATAGTGCAGAAAAATCAGATAGACTAAGGGGTGTCTATCTGAGCAAAACATCTCCATCTCCAGGTAGCAGCATCTAGGGTCAAGCCTACTCTGAGGGTGTCTCCTCGAGCTCCTCCTCTGTAACACATCTGGCCTCCTGATCAGGCCCGTACACAGTGGGGTAGAAAGCCTCGTCTAGATCTGGCAGGGAACCAGGTCCTCAGTGGGACGTAACAAGATACAGGAAATGACATGCCATGTATGTAAATACTGAAATAAAGTAAATAAATACAGGGTGCTAACCATACTAAGTGAAAATGCAAGTAAAGATCCAGTAGTACGCATGGGAATGTGTGGCTAGACATACGCTGACGTAATTCACCAATCGTGGCGACTGGCTAGTATAGGTGTCGTATGCCCCCGACTCAGGGAACTCTGCAATCGACCAACACTGGTACGAAAGTATAAAACATTATTGGAGGGGGTGTCCCATACGTTAACTAGTTATCTTTCCCATCCCAATGAAACTAAATGTCAAGTCGTACATTTCCTAAGTTATTCTAATCCGTGATGCGGGTCACACGTACTGGTAGCTAATCAAATACGCAGCTCACATCCATATATGAAATGCAACCATGTTGCGTGTTCCCGTGATGGGGTCTAGGAGAATATTAGGATATTCTCTCAGTTGTTGGTGAGTCTGTAATATCATGTCAACATAACAGCTGACTGTACCCAAGGCAGTCTCAGGTGATCATGGTATATGAATTTCAAAACAAAGCAGATATCAACAATTTAGATTAAACAATAACTTGGCAAGGTATACTTGCCTACTCCCTGATAGTGTTGAAACCCTGATTTTACAGTCAGTTGTGAAGGTGTTGGTGACAGGGGGTCACTGACTGTGCTGAAGTTGATTTCTGTTAAAATAGACAGGGTTCGTGAATATTCAGTCTGTAAATTAAAACATATATATATACATATATATAGTATAGATATATATATAGTAAGCATATATATATAATATATATAATAGTATATATATATATAGAACAGATAATGCAGGTAATAATAATATATAGTAGCAGGGTATATCCACTGCGATAGATATATAATATTTATCAGGGTGTATCCTCTGATATATATAGATAAATTGAAATGTCAGGGCAGGAATTAAATACATGTATATATTTAGGGTATATCCACTGAGATATAAATATAATAATATTATTTATTCAGGGTATATCCACTGAGATATAAATATAATAATATTATTTATTCAGGGTATATCTACTGATGTAAATAATATAGGTAAATTGAAAGAACATGACAGAATTTAAATACATATATAAATAATATTTATCAGGGTCTATATATGACCACTGGATAATATACAATAATTATAAATATGCATATATAATTAAGCTGTAATATCCAGCATAATATATAATATTATAATAAATTGAAATGACATTGCAATAATTGAAATATAATATATATATAATTAAGCTGTATTATCCAGCTGGATATAATATATATATATACATAGATAATATATTATATATATTTAGATATATATATAGGTGCAGGAATTAAATGCAGAAAATAAATAAATGAAAAATGTAAGTATACTAGTAATTATATAACATGTAAATATGTTATATAATTATATATATATATAGTATGCATATTATAAATATATATACATCTATATATATATAATAGATATATATATATAATTACATAATAGTATATAGTAAATATATACATATACATATATACATATATGTATATAATGATTATATATATATATAATACCAGTATATACAGTATTATTATACTGTATAATAGCTTTATTTATTATATTTATATATTATAGAATAATATATAAATATAAATACACATATATACATTTAATTATACATATATATATATACATATATATATACATATATATACATATACATATACATATACAAATATATATATAAATACACATATACTAGGTATAAAGGGTATACCTACTGACAGGTGGGCCCTAGGGGTTGCCGGCGGCGAGTGGACGACGGCGGAGCTGGCCGGAGGAGCAGCTACAGCAGCAATGGCCACTGGCAGCAGCAGCAGTAGCAGAGGCTTGCGGGGGCTGCCGGCGGCGGAGGAGCGGCGGAGGTGGCCGGGCAGGGTGCGGGATCGACGGAGGAGGGAGGGGCGGTCAGGTTGGTGGTGATGGCGGAGGTCCACGACGGCGGTGGTGGCGGCTAGGGGCGGCCGGAGTTGGAGAGGGTAGTTCGGGTTGGGGGTGGTCGACGGCGCTGCGGGGGCTAGGGCGGCCGGAGCAGGCGTCGTGGGGAGGTGAGGGGGTGGTCGTCGGAGAGAGGAGGTCGGGGCGAAGCGGTGGGGTAGGGTGGCGGTGGTCGGCGACGGCCGGAGGCGGCGGGGGAAGTGAACGGGAGTGGTGGTGGTGCTGTGGACAGTGAGGAGAGGTGGAGGGTGCGGGGGCTGTAGCAGCCGGAGCAGGGCGGCGCCGGCGGTGGTACTTGGCCGGAGGGGAGAGGGGAGGGTGGCGAAGGGCTGGGCCGAGTTTGGCCGGAGGCGGTGGTCGGAGGTGGCCGGAGGGGAGGGTTGTAGGTTTGAATGAAGGAATTCTAGGGTTTATATAGGGTTTTGCCTAATGGCAATTTCGTAAATAAGTGAAACTTCAGGGGCATTTTGGTAATTTGATAATTTTAGGATATTTTCACAGGATTTCTCTGGATTTTATGGTGGGTCCCACTCACCTATGGTCTAGCCAATAGTATTAGGCCACCTAGTATGCAATTTTGCATTTTAAACCCTAACTTTTTAATAATTGCATGAATGCATAGAATTGGTATTTTGCGTAATTTCGCAATTTACCTGATTTTAAATACTGATTTTCCGAAATTCTAAATTGTACAAAAATGAGGAAAATAACTGGGGAAAATATTTTGGACAGTGTGGGGTGAGTCTGGGCAGAGGCAGAGTCTGATTTTTCAGATGATACGATCATCGTATTTATTTATTTAATAAATACTGCGCACGGTTTTCACTAATTATTTAGAGGCTATTAGGGTCATAATTTTTCTACGGTGTCAATACGATAATTGTAATATAATTAGAGTAGAATTTTATCGTATTTTTGTTTGGCAAAAACAGATGCCTACTGGTCCTTAAATCACTAGGGTACAGGAATGGGTAAAGAGCAGAATTTTAAATAGGAATTAAATAAAACGAGGCACCAAACAAGGTTTCTGGAAGTTGCTAAAAATACGGAAAATGTAGTCTAGCAAGTCTTGAGCAGGGATGTGAAATTTGTTTAAGGTTAACAGTTAGTGTGTTGCCCTAATTAATTGTGTAGCAAACAAGTGCACAATTAATTGATTATATAATAAATAAAATTTTAAAAAGTTACACAAATTCTAATTAGTCTAAATTAATCCTAAATTACTGAAATCTGGTTGAGGGAGTTTACAATCTACCCTCCTTAGAATATTTCGTCCTCGAAATAAAAACAACCATATAATGAAAAATGAACAGTTAATTATGGACATATGATGATTAAGAAAGATTGAATTTGAAATATTGGACATACCCTGGTTTGGAAATAGATGGGGATAACGCTGGCGAATATCGTCTTCTCGTTCCCAGGTGGATTCACCTGGTGTATGATGTCTCCATGCAATACGAACGAGAGGAATAGTCTGGCCACGCAACACTTTCTCGCTACGGTCCAGGATCTCTACAGGCTCCTCCTGATAAGATAAGCTCGGCCCGATGGTGATCTCTGAGTAGTCTAGCACATGACTCGGGTCTGGAATGTACCTCCTCAACTGAGATACATGGAAGACGTCATGTACTCCCTCCAAAGTATGAGGTAGAGCTAGTCTGTAAGCAACTTCTCCGACTCGATCTAGCACATCGAAGGGTCCAATGTACCTTGGACTTAGCTTCCCTCGTCCTCCAAATCTGATAGTTCCTCTGGTAGGTGAGATCTTCAAGAACACATGCTCCCCTACTTGGAATTCTAGAGGTCTGCGAAGAATGTTGGCCCAGTGCTTCTGCCTATCTTGTGCAGCTCGTAGGTGTCCCTGGATCTTCTTCACCTTCTCCACCGTACGAATGATCAGTTCTGGCCCCAGAATCTGTCTCTCGCCAACATCGCTCCAGCATACTGGGGAACGGCATTTCCTTCCATACAAAGCTTCAAAGGGAGCCATTTGGATGCTCGCTTGATAGCTGTTGTTGTAGGAAAATTCCACCAGATGTAAGTGATCTTCCCAGGATCCGCTGAAGTCAAGCATACAGGCTCTCAGCATATCTTCTAAGGTCTGGATGGTGTGCTCTGACTGGCCATCTGTCTGCGGATGATATGAGATACTGAATTTAAGGCGGGTACCAAGACTTTCTTGCATACTTCGCCAAAAGTAGGATGTAAACCTCGTATCCCGGTCAGATATAATGCTGACTGGTACTCCATGCAGACGCACTATCTCCTTCATGTACATATCTGCCAAGACTTCTGTGGATTGCCCGACTCTAAAAGGTAGGAAGTGAGCAGCCTTAGTGAGTCTGTCTACAATCACCCAGACAGCATTACGACCACTAGGACTTCTTGGGAAGCCCGTAACAAAGTCCATCGTAATGTGTTCCCATTTCCACTCGGGTATTGGGAGGGGTTGAAGTAGACCGGCAGATCTTTGATGCTCAGCCTTGACTTGCTGACACACCAAGCATTTGGCCACAAAGCGTGCTATCTCCCGCTTCATTCCATGCCACCAGTAATATTGCCGCAGGTCTCTGTACATCTTTGTGCCTCCTGGATGTATAGAGTATACCGAGCTATGAGCTTCTGACATCAGCTCATTACGAAGTTCTCCATTTGGAACATAAAGACGATTGCCACATCTTAAAGTCCCATCTTCGTGTATGCGACAACCAGTCTGGAGTCCAGCCTCTGTTCTCTGTCGAAGTCTCTGAAATCTTGCATCTGTTGGTAGAGCAGCTTTGATTCTTTCCACTAAGGTTGATTGCAGCTGGTAGTTTGATAACTGGCCGTCAAGTCCTGGCATAATGACCTCTATTCCCAGTTTTGCTAGATCTTTCAGCAGATTTGGTTGAGTGATCATAAAGAATGCCGAGGGTCTTCTGCTTAGCGCATCTGCTACCACATTAGCTTTCCCAGGATGGTATTGTAGATCAATCTCGAAATCCGTCATCACTTCAAGCCATCGTCTTTGCCTCAGATTTAAGTCCTTCTGGGTGTAGACATATTTCAAGCTTTTGTGGTCGGTGAAGATCTCCACTCGTTCGCCATATAGATAGTGTCTCCATAGTTTCAAGGCGAAGATGACCGCAGCAAGCTCCAGGTCGTGAGTGGGGTAATTCTTTTCATGATCCTCAGTTGTCGTGAGGCATAAGCTACAACCTTCCCATGTTGCATTAAGACACAACCAAATCCTTTTCCGGATGCATCGCTATAGATGACGAAACCTCCGGATCCAGATGGTATTGTCAAGATGGGTGCTGTAGTCAGGCGCTTCTTCAACTCATCAAAAGCTATCTGGCATTCTTCAGTCCATAAGAACTCCTGCTCCTTGCGGGTAAGGCGAGTAATCGGCTCCGAAATTCTTGTAAAGTTTTCTATGAACCTCCGGTAATATCCGGCAAGTCCTAGAAAGCTTCTCACCTCTGAGACATTGGTCGGAGTTGGCCATGTCTCCACAGATGAAATCTTTGTAGGGTCCACCGAGATGCCTTCTCCTGTGATCACGTGCCCAAGAAAAGCAACACGATCAAGGAAAAATTCACACTTGCTCATCTTGGCATAAAGGCTCTCCCGTCTTAGCGTCTCTAGCACCAATCTTAAGTGCTCTTCATGCTCTTCGTGGCTCTTTGAATACACCAGAATATCGTCGATGAAGACTACCACGAACTGGTCTAGATATTGATGGAAGACTCGGTTCATCAGGTTCATAAATACAGCAGGTGCATTAGTCAATCCAAACGGCATCACCAAAAACTCGTAATGACCATAACGAGTTCTGAATGCTGTCTTTGGGATGTCTTCTCTCCGGACCTTGACTTGATGATAACCTGATCTTAAGTCTATCTTCGAGAATACCACGGCTCCTGTCAGTTGATCGAACAGGTCGTCAATTCTCGGCAAGGGATATTTGTTTTTGATTGTTAGAGCGTTGAGGGCTCTGTAATCAATGCACATGCGATACGTCCCGTCCTTCTTCGGTACAAACAGCACTGGTGCTCCCCAGGGCGATGCACTAGGACGAACAAATCCTTTGATCTGAAGTTCCTCCAGTTGAAGCTTCAGCTCGTCAAGCTCCTTCTTCGCCAGTCGGTATACGTTGGAGGATACTGGTGCAGCTCCGGGAATTAGCTCAATAATGAACTCCACTTCTCTGTCAGGCGGCAGGCCTGGTAATTCTTCTGGAAATACGTCTGCGAATTCTGCTACAACTGATGGAAGTGCTGTCTCCATCGCCATGTAAGCTCTAGGAGTCTGGCCTACTCCTTGCTCTATGGTTCCTCGGACATATTCAAACTCAGGGTGATCTGGGGGTCTAAAGATAACACTACCCTTCCGGTAGTCTAGGATAGCATCGTTCTGGCTTAGCCAGTCCATGCCTAAGACAACGTCGAAATTTGGCATTGGGAGTACCAAAAATCGCGCTCTTAGTCCTCGACTACAGACAACTACTGGGCAGGTTTCGATAATGTTGGTAACTGGAACAATACCTCCTCCAGTAAGTATTTTCCAACACTTGGTAGCGGCGAAGTAGATAGTTTGTGCATGGCTACAAATCTACTGGATATGAAAGACAAAGTAGCCCCAGAATCGAATAATACAGTTGCAGGTAATGATGCAACTAAAATGGTACCTGTTATAGTCTCCCCTTCAGGTTCCTCTACAACAGCAGCTAACGCAAAGGCTTGTCCGTGCCTTTGTCCTCCGGTTTGTTGTCTGGCCTTGAACTGGGCCTCCTGAGTAGGCAAGGGTACTCCTCGCTGATATCCTCCTGATGTGGAGGGAAGCATCTTCTGAGCTTGGGCTCCTGGCTTTTGCCCTTGCTGAGGTGCGACATCTCTGCGTTGTGGGCAGTCTTTAGCCATATGATTTCTAGCTCCACATAGCAGGCATAATCCCAGCTTCTTTCTGCAGTCACTAGCCCAATGTCCTTTCTTGCCACAATAGTGACAAGTCAGGAGCTCCTTCTTCTGGTAAGGCCCCGTCGTCTGCTGAGTTTGATATTGGGGACGACGTATAGGTCCTCCTGATCCTTGCTGATTCTTGGCCGAGAAGGTTGGATTTGAGCGTCTAGCTCCTCGGCCAATGGCTTCTTGCTCCCTGGCTTCGGTAAGAACCTCGTTGTAAGAGATTCTTGACTGCGTCGTGGTGTACTTCTGGAGCTCGTAGTTGAGGCCATGATGGAATCTTTTAGCCTTCTTCAGCTCGTTCGGGATCAGATCAGCCCCGAAATGACTCAGTCGGCTAAACTCCGCGTCATAAGCATCGACAGTCATGTTTCCCTGCTCCAGGTGCAGGAACTGGGAGTATAGAGCATTCTGGACTGTCGCTGGAAAGTATTTGGCGTTAAAGTGCTCCAAGAATTGTTGCCAAGTTTGGTCTTTGCCGACGCTGCGCTCTATGGATTCCCACCAGTGATGGGCGTTGCCAAGAAGTTGGCCCCTCACAGCAGTCATCCATAGGTCGGGAGTGAGTTGCGATCCTTCCAGCAGCATTTCGGTGTTGGAGATCCAATCGGAGATCTCCTCAGGAGTTTCGTTGCCTTTGAAGTCTCTCGGGCTCATTTGGCGGAAGCCTCGAACTGTGCCCGCTGGGTGGACAGGTGCTGGTGTCGGAGTAGTAGCTCTCTCCAAGGCCGTCATCAGAGTCTGTCGCAGTGCCTCAGTCTGCTGCCACTGAGACTGTCTCAGGGCCTCAGTCTGTTGCCACTGGTTCTGCAACATCGTCTGGAGAAACTGCAACATTTGAGGTTGACCCTCAAGTTGTGGCATCAGGATAGGCAAGGCTGGAGGTGGAGGCAAAGGTGTCTCCGCCTGCGGTGTTGGGGTCGTCTCCTGGCCAGAATTCTGATGATTGGACGGTGTTCCTTGGACACTTGGCGAAGGTTCTGTTGCTTGGGTAGCCCCATTATTCGCAGATTTTTCGGGTATGTCCATATTTCTGAAGAAAATAGGATAATTAGAAAACATAAAGGATAATATAATAAATGATAATCAAGCAGATTGCAAAATAAATAAAATAAATTTTTTTTTTTTATGGATATAGTCAATGTGGATGAGACCTAATATTCCTATCCTATTGCAGGCTTGCTGGGCATGTCATCATACCACTAGCAATAAAAAGATAGACCTGCGTGGGCCACCACTAAAACCGTGTCACGCCCCAGTCCCAAAATGTCAGGAACTAGGCCACGTGTCACTGGCCAGCTGTCACGTCACTAAGGGCTTAATCCATTTTGAATGGACCCAAAGGAACGTGCTACGCTGTCCTAAAATACTACAAGTATAACACAGTCAAATCTATCTCATCCACAAAAAAATGACAGAAAAGCAAATGCTGAAATATATATTTATATCTGAGTCTGATACACAACTGACGAGAATACAAGTCTACTACAAAAACTAATAATAGTGCAGAAAAATCAGATAGACTAAGGGGTGTCTATCTGAGCAAAACATCTCCATCTCCAGGTAGCAGCATCTAGGGTCAAGCCTACTCTGAGGGTGTCTCCTCGAGCTCCTCCTCTGTAACACATCTGGCCTCCTGATCAGGCCCGTACACAGTGGGGTAGAAAGCCTCGTCTAGATCTGGCAGGGAACCAGGTCCTCAGTGGGACGTAACAAGATACAGGAAATGACATGCCATGTATGTAAATACTGAAATAAAGTAAATAAATACAGGGTGCTAACCATACTAAGTGAAAATGCAAGTAAAGATCCAGTAGTACGCATGGGAATGTGTGGCTAGACATACGCTGACGTAATTCACCAATCGTGGCGACTGGCTAGTATAGGTGTCGTATGCCCCCGACTCAGGGAACTCTGCAATCGACCAACACTGGTACGAAGGTATAAAACATTATTGGAGGGGGTGTCCCATACGTTAACTAGTTATCTTTCCCATCCCAATGAAACTAAATGTCAAGTCGTACATTTCCTAAGTTATTCTAATCCGTGATGCGGGTCACACGTACTGGTAGCTAATCAAATACGCAGCTCACATCCATATATGAAATGCAACCATGTTGCGTGTTTCCGTGATGGGTCTAGGAGAATATTAGGATATTCTCTCAGTTGTTGGTGAGTCTGTAATATCATGTCAACATAACAGCTGACTGTACCCAAGGCAGTCTCAGGTGATCATGGTATATGAATTTCAAAACAAAGCAGATATCAACAATTTAGATTAAACAATAACTTGGCAAGGTATACTTGCCTACTCCCTGATAGTGTTGAAACCCTGATTTTACAGTCAGTTGTGAAGGTGTTGGTGACAGGGGGTCACTGACTGTGCTGAAGTTGATTTCTGTTAAAATAGACAGGGTTCGTGAATATTCAGTCTGTAAATTAAAACATATATATATACATATATATAGTATAGATATATATATAGTAAGCATATATATATAATATATATAATAGTATATATATATATAGAACAGATAATGCAGGTAATAATAATATATAGTAGCAGGGTATATCCACTGCGATAGATATATAATATTTATCAGGGTGTATCCTCTGATATATATAGATAAATTGAAATGTCAGGGCAGGAATTAAATACATGTATATATTTAGGGTATATCCACTGAGATATAAATATAATAATATTATTTATTCAGGGTATATCCACTGAGATATAAATATAATAATATTATTTATTCAGGGTATATCTACTGATGTAAATAATATAGGTAAATTGAAAGAACATGACAGAATTTAAATACATATATAAATAATATTTATCAGGGTCTATATATGACCACTGGATAATATACAATAATTATAAATATGCATATATAATTAAGCTGTAATATCCAGCATAATATATAATATTATAATAAATTGAAATGACATTGAAATAATTGAAATATAATATATATATAATTAAGCTGTATTATCCAGCTGGATATAATATATATATATACATAGATAATATATTATATATATTTAGATATATATATAGGTGCAGGAATTAAATGCAGAAAATAAATAAATGAAAAATGTAAGTATACTAGTAATTATATAACATGTAAATATGTTATATAATTATATATATATATAGTATGCATATTATAAATATATATACATCTATATATATATAATAGATATATATATATAATTACATAATAGTATATAGTAAATATATACATATACATATATACATATATGTATATAATGATTATATATATATATAATACCAGTATATACAGTATTATTATACTGTATAATAGCTTTATTTATTATATTTATATATTATAGAATAATATATAAATATAAATACACATATATACATTTAATTATACATATATATATATACATATATATATACATATATATATACATATACATATATATACATATACATATACATATACAAATATATATATAAATACACATATACTAGGTATAAAGGGTATACCTACTGACAGGTGGGCCCTAGGGGTTGCCGGCGGCGAGTGGACGGCGGCGGAGCTGGCCGGAGGCGGCCGGAGGAGCAGCTACAGCAGCAATGGCCACTGGCAGCAGCAGCAGTAGCAGAGGCTTGCGGGGGCTGCCGGCGGCGGAGGAGCGGCGGAGGTGGCCGGGCAGGGTGCGGGATCGACGGAGGAGGGAGGGGCGGTCAGGTTGGTGGTGGTGGCGGAGGTCCACGACGGCGGTGGTGGCGGCTAGGGGCGGCCGGAGTTGGAGAGGGTAGTTCGGGTTGGGGGTGGTCGACGGCGCTGCGGGGGCTAGGGCAGCCGGAGCAGGCGTCGTGGGGAGGTGAGGGGGTGGTCGTCGTAGAGAGGAGGTCGGGGCGAAGCGGTGGGGTAGGGTGGCGGTGGTCGGCGACGGCCGGAGGCGGCGGGGGAAGTGAACGGGAGTGGTGGTGGTGCTGTGGACAGTGAGGAGAGGTGGAGGGTGCGGGGGCTGTAGCAGCCGGAGCAGGGCGGCGCCGGCGGTGGTACTTGGCCGGAGGGGAGAGGGGAGGGTGGCGAAGGGCTGGGCCGAGTTTGGCCGGAGGCGGTGGTCGGAGGTGGCCGGAGGGGAGGGTTGTAGGTTTGAATGAAGGAATTCTAGGGTTTATATAGGGTTTTGCCTAATGGCAATTTCGTAAATAAGTGAAACTTCAGGGGCATTTTGGTAATTTGATAATTTTAGGATATTTTCACAGGATTTCTCTGGATTTTATGGTGGGTCCCACTCACCTATGGTCTAGCCAATAGTATTAGGCCACCTAGTATGCAATTTTGCATTTTAAACCCTAACTTTTCAATAATTGCATGAATGCATAGAATTGGTATTTTGCGTAATTTCGCAATTTACCTGATTTTAAATACTGATTTTCCGAAATTCTAAATTGTACAAAAATGAGGAAAAAAACTGGGGAAAATATTTTGGACAGTGTGGGGTGAGTCTGGGCAGAGGCAGAGTCTGATTTTTCAGATGATACGATCATCGTATTTATTTATTTAATAAATACTGCGCACGGTTTTCACTAATTATTTAGAGGCTATTAGGGTCATAATTTTTCTACGGTGTCAATACGATAATTGTAATATAATTAGAGTAGAATTTTATCGTATTTTTGTTTGGCAAAAACAGATGCCTACTGGTCCTTAAATCACTAGGGTACAGGAATGGGTAAAGAGCAGAATTTTAAATAGGAATTAAATAAAACGAGGCACCAAACAAGGTTTCTGGAAGTTGCTAAAAATACGGAAAATGTAGTCTAGCAAGTCTTGAGCAGGGATGTGAAATTTGTTTAAGGTTAACAGTTAGTGTGTTGCCCTAATTAATTGTGTAGCAAACAAGTGCACAATTAATTGATTATATAATAAATAAAATTTTAAAAAGTTACACAAATTCTAATTAGTCTAAATTAATCCTAAATTACTGAAATCTGGTCGAGCGAGTTTACAATACTCAATCACAAACTCTTGAGAGATTCCTGGGACGACCATTGAGAATCTTATTATAATTTCTAATTTAATTTTTTTCCCTTGTTTTTTTCCATTCTCACTTGTTGTTATTGAATTTGATTCTTGTTGATCGGTTGTTAAATTTAATTCTTGGTGTCGTTGTTAAGTTTGATTTCATATCGAGATAAAATTTACGGACTAAAATTTATGGTATCATCTGATGACATATGTTGATGAGGACAGTAAGAAAGGTAAAATGTCTACTTTGGTTATGGAGCCTAGAGTTTATCGCAGCCACATTAGCTGTCATGGCAGAAACGTAGGAACCTGACCTGGGATATACATATCTTAGTTTAAAATTTAGAGTTTCTCGCAGCCATACCGGTTGGCGTGGCGAGGATTCTAGATGACATGATTATAGAGTTGCATACCTTAGTTATGGAACCTATCGTTTATCGCAGCTATACTTACTGGCGTGGCGAGGATTCTGAGTGTCATAATTTTGGACAGACGTGTATGATTATCAGGTTGTATCTTAAATTGGTTCTTAAGGTATCATCTCAATACTTATCCATTTTTGTTATTCTAGGACTTTGTTCCATTATTTCCTTTTGATAGCCATAGAGATACCTTTAGTTCCTCAGTCGAGTTCCTTTTTGAGCTTTATTTCTGTAAGGTTCCTTGTTAGTATGATAATTGATGACTTGTAATTAGGTTTGTGTCTTGTATCAGTGTTGACTGAGTATGGCTTGTGAGTCTGTAATTGTTTCTTGGTTGGACATGTGAGCAGTAGGCATCAATCTAGAGATAACCCACAACATAGTACCTTATAGCAATAGTTCTACAATATGTGTCATTATAGTTTGTATTGGTACTATAGGTAAAAGGGGGAGTAAAGAGTATCAGTAAGGGTTCCAGGAGTTAGTATCAGAGTCGCATGCCAGTTCTGGATAGTCATGAATTCATGTAGTTGGGTGACCCATGTAAACAATTAAGTATCAAGGAAATTATGTTGAAAATTAATGGAGCATGATATTCAATTTGATGTTTGATACTTGGGTGTATCAAGAGTAAAGAAATGTATATGCATGAAGTGTATTAATGAGTGTAGTAGGAGAGTATCCATGAGTGTATATGAGAGTATGAGGAAATAAGAATACATTGTGCTAAGTAGTAAGACTTGTGTTACAGATAAAAGTAGGGCCTTGATGTGATTTGATCTGAGTGTACCGATATATGACTAATGATGGATGTATCATCTGATATTGAGGCAAGTGATATGTTGGAAGAAATATGTGAAAGAAGTGTCTAGAAATTCTATGCAGGATGCTCAGTGGTTGTTGAGTGTCCGTACGAAAGTTCATGAAAGTGGAAAGCATGGGTATTAGAAGATTCCAATAATGTGCCATGGGTTGAGAAATAACAAGATTGGTTATGGAAGATATATAGTGTATCACTGATTATTGTATCAGTCTGTAAAAGACTTAAGAGAAAATACGTATACATCAAGCGAGATATGGATCCATATGCCTGCCTTTGAGAGTGAAGTAAAACATGTGTATTATAGAAAGTGCAAGTGATCATGAGTTATAGTGAGTGTGATGAGATAATCTAATAAGGAAGCTAGTGTTACTATACCAAGAGTGCTAATGTTTCTATATCAAGGATTAGTTGAGAAATATACTAGTAACAGTAAGTACCTTGTATGATAATATTAGATTGGTGTATCAGTTAATGTGGATAGAAAATCATTGGATGTAATAGTACGAGTAATCCAGGCAGCACAAATTTCAGTACACAATTGAGGGTTGTAGATAATTGGTGTATTTGTGTGTATCTTGTGTGTTAGAGACTGTGAGTATATATATATACACTTAGATAGATGTGCATTTAAATTTATAATTTGAAGATTGAAAATAAATTTTAATTTTTAAGAAATTTTGAGGAGTTGAGATTTTATGTTATTAAAAATTTTGAGGATTCAAATTCAATTCAATAAACATAGTCAAAGCTATAAAGATTTTTGGAAGTGATTAAAATTTTATTTTAATATTTGAATATTTGACTTTTGAGGAAAGTATATGCATTTTATTTTAAATTGTTCGAGAAGTTAAATTTTGAGGATAAAATTTATAGTGGGTAAGAAATGTGTACTAGTATATGAATAGATGACGTGTATGTGTAAGGATCTGTTGGCTTGGGCATGCTTGAGATGGCACTGCAAACTGACTTAGGTGTCCATCTAGAGTTGTATTAGAGGGAGAAGCACTTAGTGTGTTGTGTTGCACTTGATGTGCACTTTAGTGATAAGAACAACTAGTATAAACAATTATAGTAGGTAAGTGAGCTAGTAGTAGGTGTGCTATTAGTAGAAACACTGGTACCTAAAGGGGTAGAAGTATCGAACTTTGGATGCATCATTAAACCATGGTTGTGTTAGCAGGTTCTGTTCTGTTCCTTCCTTCTGTTCCTTTTTTGTCTATTTTATTGATTGATTGATTTCTTAGTGTCGTAGTTTGTATCAATGATTCTCTTGCGAGAATGTAGTTAGTAGTACACCCCGACAGAGATTGCAATACCATGACAAAAGAGACAATAACCATGTATATTTTATCTAGATTGCATGGATCATCTAGATTGCATGTCGTATGACTGTAGGCAAAATTTTCTTAGACATTGATTGTTGGGGATTTGACCGTAGTAAAGATTAATGAAGAGGTTATGACTGGACAGAGAGAGACAAGGTGCCTTAAATTTCGAGGATAAACATTAATTTAAATAAAGAGTTGAGAACTTAATATGGTAGAATTGACGATTTTGTTAAATTATTGATTTTTATGAAGATTACGATAAGATTGAATTTGTCATTAAATATTGAGAAATTTAAGAAGATTATCATTATATTTATTTGACTGCAAGATATAAAATAAAAAAAATTATATTTTAAATCTTGTATTTGAAGATTTTATAAGTATTACATTATTTGAGTATTGTGTGGTAAAAGAATCGAGGAATAAGATCACAAATGGATTAGTATTTGAATTTAATTTTTGGGATGAGGATTTAAATTTTATAAATATGCATCAATTGGATTTAAATTAGAGGAGTAAGATGATTAATGGATTAGAGTTTGAATTCAAATTTTTGGATGAGATTTAAATTTTATATATATGCCTTGATTGGATTTAAAATTTGAGGATTGGATATTAAATTCTTGTATTAAGTTACTAACTTAAAATTTTGGAGAAGATTGTGATAAGAATAAAATTTGATTTTAAATTTGAAGATTTTCAGGAATATGATATTTATGGAATTTTGAATTTTTTTATGAAATAACAATATGGATTTACTTCATGATTATATGGTTGATGAATTTAAATTTTGATGGTAATAAATAAATACAACTATTGAGGATCTTAAATTTCGAGGACGAAATTTTTCTAAGGAGGGTAGACTTGTCACTACCACATTCTAAAATAAGGATAATTTTCTCATTTTATTTATTATAAGTATTGTGTGTATTTATTTTAAATAAGTGCATGCTATGTGTATGTATATATATTTAATATATATAGTATTCTTTAATGCATGAGTTAGTAGACTAGACCTAGAAGCCCACTAGATGGACCTCTGACAGAAATATAGGATTATGGATTTTAATTAGTATTATTTAGAATTAAATATTGAGTTTATAATTTATTATTGTAATTTTATTTGATTATTGTACCTTACCGTTGCTTCGATATTGGAAGCGCTACACTAGATTTTGCCTTCCAACAAATTTTACACCCTTATCCTAGACATGCCGGCCTTCTATTCTGACCTTTGTGTAACTCATACATATGCTCTCTTGTGCTTTTAATTACAAATAAATTCGACTTTGTATCTTTGTGCTTTTCAATCAAAATTGGAGACACAATCTCGACCCATTTTGTGCAACCCAAATTATGACAATATTTTATTCTGATTCTTCTACATCCATGACACTTTTGTCCCACCTAATTTTAACCCTATGTACTTCTAATTAATTTTAGAACACCATTTACATCAATTTTAATTAAATTGGTGTAAGGACCCAACTTGACCCAAAACTAGACCCAACACCAAACCAAACCCCCATACACACCCTCAAGACTCATACTAAACACCACACATTCTTTTTAGCCAATACATCACACCAAACATGGTATTTTCCCTCATCCAATCCCAACTCCCACTTTCTGTGCAATTTTCCAATTTCTGGGGGGCTTTCATGCAAAAATGCAATGAGGTGTCACCACCCTATTGGTCAAGGCACATAAACAAATCACCCCCTCCCTCATTGACCGGTCCACTCTCTCCCTTTCTCCCCTTTTTGTTTGTACCCTCTCCCTTCATGTTTAATCTTGAGCCCTCATTCAAATGTAACACCATCCTCACCACACATACCATCATATATATATATATATATCTTATCCTAACCCCTTTCCCAATGCCAATCCCATCCCAATGGGGCACATGGCCGGCCCTAATCCCTAACCTAGCATAACCATCAACCCTCTCTCTCCTACATGCAAAACTCTTCCTCATTATTTTCTAAATCACCACCACCATCCTCCTTCAATACAAACCTAAACCTAAACTTTATCATCAACCTCCCCATCATCTTCCTCCTCACACCAAACCCAATCTCCGGCTACCGAGCCCCGGTGTTAGCAATCCCGACCCCGGCCATCACCCACGCCGAGCAATTCCCCAAGCAGCCGACTGTACCGCGGCCACTGATCCCCGCCCTGCACCGCCGTCTCCTTCCCGACTCCTCCACCCATGACAACAACGACTGCCACTGACCTCTCCCTCTCTTCCCTGACTCCTCTCCGTCGGATTATGACGACGGCCACCTCGACAGAACCGTCACCACCATCACGCCTGATGTCTCCCCCCGTTCTCCTCTGCTATACCTCGACTTCTTCTCCTCCTCTCGCCTAAACACCCTCTGCCATGCAACTCGACGAGCCCTGCCTGAACATCACCACACCGACTTCCCCGGCCATCTCCACGTCTCACCTCGACATCCTCCGCCCACAGTCGATTACCTCGACTCCCCGCGTCCACCCACGATGTCACAATAGCACCTCGACCTTTCCATCAACACCCCGACCTTCTATCTCTGCCGAGCAACCCTCCGCCATCTCCTCTGGTCTGAACCACTGAATCCTCTCACCCTCCTCTTCCTCCGGACCACCTCGAGTTCCCACCACAACCGCCTTCCTTCGGCCAAACCCCGACTTCCTCTCCTCCTCGGATGAACAAGACGCTCACCCTCGCCGGAGCAACCCTACCACAGCCTCTCTGACCGTCGAGCCTCTCCTCCGGCAGTCTTCACCATCATCATCATCACCATCATCATCATCATCAACATCTTCATCATCATCACCATCATCATTACCTTCATCATCATCATCATCACCATCATCATCACCTTCATCATCATGATCATCAACATCATCATCATCATCATCATTATCATCATCATCATCATCATCATCATCACCATCATCATCGCCATCATCATAATCATCATCATCATCATCGTCGTTGTCATCGTCGACCTGTCCCACCTCGCCGGAGACAACCTTCAGCAGTCACCCTTGATCCGTGCACGTGTACGCTAACGCGCAGGTTCGACTTGCCCTCTTCGTGATTTTATGTTCTTGTGTGAATGTTATTAGGGATTAACATATTGCTTCAAGGTAAGTTTAGTTGATGTGATTGCAGACCCGTTTCGGTGAACCTAATGACTAGTGTGCGTACGCGTACGCGTACGCGTATGTGTATAATTTAAATTGGTATTTATATATATATATATAAGGAAATTGATTGCTAGTACTAGGTATGACTGTAATATATTTGCTGTATGACCCTAAGTATTAACTATGGATATCCCGTATGCGTATATGACTTTGTGATCCTGAGTATTAGTGAACTGCCTGCCTTGTGTACACTGACATACTGGCTAGACATGTGTTAGTGATTGACTGTCCGATTATGCACAGTAATCAAGGACATGACACCCGTGCAGTTAGACGCACATTTGACCCTGCTAGTTGACCAGTGTCACCCCTAGCGTAGTCTCTGAGTTCAGTGTATTTATGATTGTGTGTTAATGTAACGACTGATGCTGTATTATTATTAAATAATGTCTATAGGACTGTTGGATTATTCAGAAAAGATTTCGGAAATAGGATATTTGTATTGCCAGCGCAGGACCACATACGAGTACATTCTCAGACAGTTTTTATTATGTTGATTATCTCTATGATTCTAGTTGTATAGCTTACATGATTCTGACACTATGTATACACGAGTTGGCATCATCGAGACCGGTTACGAGGAGTCGTGATTGGAATCCATCATGCTAGCTGGGGAAGGGGAGACATTAGTAGATTATGTGATCATACCCAACTCTACATGAATCATAGCTCACCCATACCTCACGTCGGTGCAGCCTGACCATTACATGCCTCATAGCCTGTTATGTATGATTAGCCTGACTACTGCTCGCATCATAGCTAACTGGATGGTTAGCCTGACCTTACATGAATCAAAGCTAATTATACATAGCAAGCCTGATAAGTCCTAAGCCGATCACATGATATACTGATATTTCACACACTTAGCTAGTTAGTCTATACATGTATTTCTAGTTTATTGATCTAGCATTTCCCTATGTTCTAGTTATTGTTCTAGCATTCACTTATATTCCAGTTCATTGTTCTAGTATGCACTTATATTCCTGTTCATTGCTAGTTGTACCATTGATGATGACATATGCTCCAGTATTTCTATTTCCAGTATTTTATTATCTCCAGTATTTCTTATTGCCAGTATTTACATCCATCTTGTATTTCTTTACACTGTATTATAGTTTTTGTCAATATACAAAGAACGGCTATTAGTGCTTGTACTTTGCTCCATCTGACTGAAAATATTTTTTCAGACTGCGACTTAGAGGACTTGTTTCCGACATACTTGGAGATTTCGATGGTATTGTTATAGGTTAGACTATTATTGTTGTTTAGACTTGTGTTGTATTTCGTTTATTTGCTTCGATATCTCATCATGCTTTATTTCTGTGATTGAGTATTCCATATTATAGTATGATATTTGAGTCTCCTTATGGAGTTGGATATTCGTGTGAGATTGATTAGATAGTATTGTGACCTAGACAGCGTTCTACCGCCGATGTTGCGGCGTAGGCTGGATGTACCCACGTACTCGTGCCCCTATTCCGGGTGCGGGTCGTGACACTAATGCTTAGCATTTACTTGTTGGCAAGCCATACACTATGACACAAAGGTTTCCACATCCTATTTTATGTTGTGCCACCAAAAAGTTGTGCGCAAGTCCTTATATATCTTGGTGCTCCCGGGATGTAAAGAATACTTCGCATAGTCGGCTTCCGATATTATTTCCCTTCTGAGTTCTAGATAGTCCGAAATGCACCATCTTTCCTTTACTTGCAACGTTCCACTAGCGTCTTCCGGGAAGTCAGTCACCTTTCCAGTCAAAATCTGTTCGCCCATATTCTTCAGGAATATGTCGTCCTTCTGAGCGAAGTTTATCTTTTCCCGCAAACTCGGCTCAAGTTATAGTTGAGCCAGCTATGCCCCTTGGCCTTGAACTCTGAGTTTAATGTCCATTTCTTCTAGATCTTATTGTACTCGACCGTCTATTGATAGTGAACCTATGAACTTTCAACTCAAAGCGTCCGTTACCATATTTTCTTTGCCCGACGTTTAAACGATCATCAAGTCATAGTCTTTTATAAGTTCCAACCAACGTCAATGCCGAAAATTCAATTCTCGTTGGGTGAAAAGGTACTTGAGGCTCTTGTGATCCGTATAGATTTTGCAAACGATATCGTAGAGATAGTGTCGCCATAATTTCAGTGCGAACACAATTGCCGCCAGTTCTTAGTCATGCATAGGATAATTTTTCTTGTCCGGCTTCAACTGCCATGAAGCGTAAGAGATCACCTTATCCCGTTGCATTAGAAAGCACCCTAAGTTAATTTTTGATGCATTATTGTAAATCTGAAACCCTTCATGCCCTTCCGGAAGTACAAGGATCGGAGATGAGATGAGCTATTTCTTTAACTCTTGGAAGCTAGTTTTGTAGTCGCTAATCCATACGAATCAGATTCCCTTCTTGGTGAGGTGAGTAAGAGGCAATGCCACCCTTGAAAAAATCTTTACAAACCTGCGATAATAGCCTGCCAAACCTAGCAAACTTCGAATCTCGCTTGCCGACGTAAGTTGCCTCCAGTCTACTATCGCTTTAATTTTTTTTGGGTCAACTGAGACGCCTTCTGCCGAGATAACGTATCCTAGTAATGACACACTACTCATCCAGAATTTGCACTTACTTAGTTTCGTGAACAACTGATGCTTTCGCTAGCTTTGCAACACGATCTTCAAATGTTCTGTGTGATTTTCCCTGCTCTTTGAATATATAAGGATATCGTCGATGAATACGACCACGAATTTTTTTATGAAGGGTCGGAAGACTCTGTTTATTATATCCATGAATGTGGCTGGAGCATTCGTTAAACCGAATGGCATCACTAGGAATTCCTAATGCCCATATCTAGTTCAAAATGCTAACTTCGTCACATCTTCACGCTCAATCTTTAGCTGGTGATAGCCCGACCGGAGATAAATCTTAGAGAACATCGTTGCCCCATGAATTTGATCGATCATGTTGTCGATCCGAGGCAAGGAATATTGATTCCAAACTGTGGCCTTGTTTAGTTCCCGCTAGTCGTTGCATAGCCGCATTGATCCGTCCTTCTTTTTCACGAACAGTACCGGAGCACCGCAGGGAGAAACGTTCGGACTGATGTAACCATGATCTAATAATTCCTGAAGTTGTACTTTGAGTTCCTTTAGTTCTGCTGGAGCCATCCTATATGGTACCTTTGATATTGGTCTCATATCCAAAAAGGTGTCGATAGTGAACTCTATCTCTCGATCTAGTGGTATTCTGGGTAGCTTGTCAGAAAACACATCAAGGAATTCTGCCACGACACTAGCCTGAGTCACGTCTGCACCTTCCTTACCAGTGTCTTTATTAAAGCCAAGTACCATTCGCAGCCAGAATACATCAAGCACCTTGTTGTCACCGCCAATACTATTATTAATGTCTTTGACGTCGAGCTGCACGAATAGGAGAACTCTATTTTGCCAGGTAGCGGGAACACAATTCTTTTCTCTATGCAGTCGATCGTTGAAAGGCATGCACCTAACCAATCCATGCCTAGGATTATATCGTACTCCGAGATATCTAGTACGATGACATCCAATGATAGCTTCCTTCCTCCGATCCAGAGATAACCGTTCCTAAAAATTAAACTTGCAGGCATGTCTATTCCCGAAGGGGGTACTAACACAAAGGTTCATATCTAACGATGTCGTAGCTAATTTACTTTCTTTAGCAAATTCAGCAGATATAAAGCTATGCATTGCACCTGAATCAGAAAACACTCTAGCAGGTATATCTTTGTATAGTAATAAACCTGTTACAACTGTGTCAGAAGCAAATGCTTCCTCCTGAGTCAATGTATAGACTCGGCCTTTCACCCCTAGACATTGATTCGGCATGTTCACCGGGAGCATCTCCAAACCTGTAGTGAGTTTAGAAAAAATGGTTGTCACATAGGAATCATAATTTCTTATTTCAATTTTTTTTCCAATGCAAATGTGAAATAAATTGTAAAATTGACAAGGCAATGACATATCAAAAATAATGTAAATTGGTTATTTAGATCTAGAAAATGGACTTCACAATGCTTTACTTCCACATCATCAATTATGAATAAACATATTTATAAAAAAATGAAGAAGTGAAAAAATTGTCTTGGAAGTTAAAAAAAAAATAGTTTTTATTACTGAGGTTGGCCGGTCAGGCGTCGTACAATTCCTAACCTTTCTCCCGGAGTTGGGCGAATGGAGCATATTCTGGATTAGTTGGCTTGGGCTAACAAGTGTGGCAATATTGGATGGTGTGGTAGCTTAGCAATCTGTGACAGTACAATGTCACCTATATGATACGATCTTATTTCCCCACTGATCACTGAGAAAATACTTCCTTATTGATCAGTGAGGCAGCTACTGAGGCAGCTATCAGAGCCAATGTGAAGAATTTACACCAAGTATCAGAGCTTTATATGTTACCATAGTGTCATAGACTACCAAAAGGCTAACAGAGATTAAGCATCTGCTACCAGAGTTAACAAGCTTGCATTCGTCTAAGCTGATTTTGGTTCAAATTGTCAAGGGTTCAAATGAGGAACTGGAGTGTCAGAAGAAGTATCAGAACCTTCTTAGAAGCTGAGGGTAGAAGTGTAATTAGGACTAATGAATCAATCCCTGTAATTCCTTAAGTGTATAAATAGATGAGGAAGGGGAGGAGAAGGTATCAGAGAATGAGTGTCTTAATTTTAGCTTAGTATCATTTGTAACTACTTTTTCCCGCAACTTCAAGATCTGAATAATATTCCACTTTTCTTTCCCATATTCTCTTTCAATCCTCATATTCTTTTAGATTCCTGCTGCAACAATGGCGAATATAGCTTGATGTCCCCCAATTCCATGTCAATTGGGAAGAAGCTCCACCGATTTGGTACCATAGTTGCTCCATCCAGTTCTTGAGAGTTGTCGAGAGAGGAGTTCGAGTCATCATGACTCCAGCCACGAGTCTTCGAAGGGAAGATGACTCCCTATTGAGGAAGACCGCATCCTTTTCTCACACTCAACAACAAATTTGACAAATTGTTTGAGGAATTGATGAGATCTAAGAGGGTAGCTGACGCCCATGCTTTTATTTTGGCCATGGAATGTTGGGAACGCAGTGTGACCCGAACGAGAGTTGTTTCGTGAGGTATGATATTGGATTAAATCCATATATCTTAAAATGAAATTTTCATGTAAAGCCTGAACCAATTCCAATTATCTGTACCTCATGATCCCCCTTTCTATCCGATGCAGGACTAACTATTAACTCCATTGTCACCACCTCTTTATCTCTAAATCATTGTTTTCTTGTTGACACTAAATCTAGTTATTTTCTTTTGTTTTTTGGGCAAACTTTTTTTTAGAAAATGTCATATCTGAGATGAATTGGGATGGTAAATGGTTTAATTTTTTCTTCCAAAGTAGGGTTTACATCTGGCTTTTCATAAACAAAATTTGATGGAACTTCTTATATTTGTGCACAACATGGAAGCAAACACGAATATACCCTTAACGATGACGAGAAAATTACAAGGCCCAAATATTGAATTGATAGCAAACAAAGAATATATAATATTTAACGTGATTCGGCAAGACCAACCTACTCAACGGGACAAGTGGAGAAATATTTTATTGAAACAACAAGAGAATCGTACAAGGAATACAACCGTAAACCACAAAGAGCAACCCTCTCTTAACGAGACGTCCAATGAGCTCTCCCATTCCTCTTTTAGGACTCCCTTAATGGTCACTAGAAAATCCCTCTCTCTTAATTTAGCCCACCCATCCTAGGGACTGATTAATAAGCTTAAATAGGCCTCTCATCCTTAACCTAACTCAAGAGCAGTCCGAACTGTCAAAACCTCAAAATGTTTCATATTGAGAACGACACCGAGAAAGTGCACTGCTTCGCTCTACTTCATAAAGAATATCATATTGTTGTGGTGTCACATACGCACGAAAATGGAGAAGATTTTGTGCTGACATGAGAGAACATAGGACGTTGGGCAGTTTAGCCAAAAAAATGAACCTGTAAGGACAGTCTAAATGGATTAGGATTAAAATCTCCTAAGATTTCGAGAATAGCATCAAATTTTTCCTTATCTGTAGCTAAACTAACCATTTGAATAGTTGATTTTATATGCAATAGGGTTCTTTTTGTAAATGGAAATAAGATAGCACTTGATTTCTTATTCTTTATTGAATAGGATTCATGTGGTAGTTAAGGGTATATATTCATGTTATCAGAAGCTTAAGCTTAGGGGATGCACGATAATAAGGGACGCAACAAATCAAAGGGTTGAAGAAAAGCTTCCAGTTAAAAAAGAAATCGACAATCCAATTTCCAGGAGTTCTATCTTCAATGGGATAGAGGGACAAAGAAGAAGAAGGCATTGGCAACCAGAATGGATTTTGGCATCTCCTTTCGAATTTTGATGAATACTTCATTATATTCATTGATAGAGTGATTTTTAGGAGCTTTGCTTTTGTTCTTTGGATTATCAAAGTTATATGGATACCTTGCATATTTTGGTAAATGATTGAGAGAGAGCTTTAACAAGATTACAGTAGATTTATGCTTGCCCGCTCCATGGTATTTTATAATAGGGTTTTTTTTATGTTATTACTTTGTCTTTGTGTTTGTAATTTCCATTTTTACGCATCGTTGGTTGTTGGTAAGTGGATTCAAACCATCAAGTGGTATAGAAATCTAATGTTAGAGAAGAAGATGATAGCTACTGACATTACGGGAATCACATCGTGGATGATCACCCTTACTAGATCAAATGGGCAAATTTGGAACACATGGATGGAGAACCTATTGATATTACAAGGACCTGTATGGTCATGGTCCCTTTGAGGATATTTTAAAAAAATTGAAGGACATAGCCACTGAAAGATTGGAAGAAGATCGAGAAAAAGATGATCAGCTTCATGGGAAAGTAATTGGAAAACTACTTATTACACCACGTCTTAGTGGAGAGGACAGAAGACTGGCTTTGGAGCAAGTTAAAATATTTTGTAAGAAGAAGACACCGAGCAAGAAGGCATTCTTAATTTCTAGCTGGCCAACGTTAAGTACAAGAAGGATTCTTCAGTTGCAGGGCACCTGAGAGATTCAAGGTATCATCAACTAGCTAGCGACCGACCATGAAGATGGTATTGGAAGATGACTCACAAACTCTTCTACTCTTACTCTTGAGTTCTTTCTGAGACTCATGGAAGACATCAATGATTTTTCTCAAAAATTCAGTCGAGGATGGTGTATTCACCATGGCATAGGTGACTAGTTCTTTAGTAAACCAGGAGTTAGGGTTATCTTCATCGTCAGTAGATGCCTTAGCTATAGAGAAGTGAGCGCGATCAAAAGCAAAGGGAGAAGGAAGTGGATCCAAAGTCATAATATATCAAAAAACAAGTCCAAGAAGCATGGTTCCTATCACTACAACATAGTGGGTCACTTCAAGCGAGATTGTAGGCAATGGTGTCATGACCCGCACCCAGAATTTGGGGCACGAGAGCGTGGGTACGTCCAGCCTACGCCGCAGCATCGGCGGTAGAACGCTGTCTAGGTCATGATACTATCTAATCAATCTCTCACGAATATCCAACTCCATAAGGAGACACAGATATCACACTATAATATGGAATACTCAATCACCTAAACTAGAGCACGATGAGATATCATAGAAAATAAAGAAATACAAGACAAGTCTAACAATAATAAATAGTCTAACTTGCAATCAATAACATCAAAATCTCCAACTATGCTGGAAACAAGTCCTTTAAGTCGCAGTCTGGAAAAAATATCCAGTCAGGATTGGAGTGAAGTACAAGCACTAACAGTAGTTCCATGTATATTGACAAAAATTATAATACAGTGTAAATAAATACAAGATAGATATACATATACTAGAAATAAGAGATACTAGCGATAAGAAATACTGGAATAATAAAGTACTGGAGCATATGTCATCATCAATGTACATCTAGCAATGAATAGAAATATACGTGCATGCTAGAACAATGAACTAGAATATAAGTAAACACTAGAACAATAACTAGAATATGTAGAGATGCTAGATCAATATACTAGAGATACATGTCAAGAACATTTAGCTAAGTGTGTGAAACATCAGCATATCATGTGATCGGCTTGGGACTGATCAGGCTTGCTATGTATGACTAGCTATGATTCATGTAAGGTCAGGCTAACCATCCGGATAGCTATGATGCAAGTAATAGTTAGGATAATCATACATAACAGGCTATGAGGCAAGTAATGGTCAGGCTGTACCAACGTGAGGTGTGGGTGAGCTATGATTCATGTAAAGTTTGGGTATGATCACATAATCTACTAATATTTTTTTGTTTCCCCAGCTAGCACAATGGATTCCAATCATGACTCCTCATGACAGGTATCGATGATGCCAACTCGTGTATACAACAGTGTTAGAATCATATAGGCTATACAACTAGAATTATATAGATAATCAACATAATGAAAACTGTCAGAGAATGTACTCGCCTGGGGTCCTTAGTTGGCAATACGAATGTCTTGTTTCCGAACCTTGTCTGAAAATCCAACAGTCCTAAAGATAGCATATAATACAATATTGCATAAGACATCACACTGACACACAATCAAAACACAATGAACTCAGGGCTACGCTAGGTATGACACTGGTCAACTAGGGTCAAGTGTGCATCTAATTGCACGGGTGTCGTGTCTGTAATTACTGTGCAAGATCAGACAGTCACAGGTTTCGCCAGTACGTCAGTGTACATATGGTAGTCTGCTAACATGTTACATGGTCACAGGTCAATGTAACTACGGGGTATCCGTATTTACACTCGGGTCACCTAGTATATATATAAATATACATATTATTATCTAGCATATAACATTAATACTCATAATATATATACACTAATTAAATACATATACAATATATATTGTATATACACTAATTAAATTCATATAATATATACATATATGTATATATATACCAATTATATACATTAACATATACTAATGGGATACCTAAATATATACACATACACACACAATCACATAAAATGAAGGAGTGGGCACAGGTTTGAACCTGTGCACGTGCACGAGATCGGCTTGACGACGACGACGATGATGATGACGTAGATTGTTGATAACGACAATGACAGCGATGTTGATGGTGACGATGATGATAAAGGTGCTGGTGGTGCCTGGTGGTTCAGGCGATCACCTGAGGAAGGAGGGAAGAGGAGGATGAGGGCCTATAATCAAAGGAGAGGAGATGTCGAGATGGCAGGGTACAGGGTGGTGAAGGGACGATGGTCTGGCCGGAGTAGGGGTCGATAGGGATGAAGAACAGGAGGGGGAAGGTCAGAGAAGAGAGGGAGAGGGTGGTGCAGCGGGTCGAGGGGGTTGCTCCGGTCGGGTTGGCGGTAAGCAGCGGTTGCTGGCGGCTCGGGGCAGACTGGAGTAAGGTGGAGAACGGAGGAAGGAGTTCAGCGGGGGACTATACGGAGGAGATGCTACCGGTAGTCGGGTTCTGGTGTAGTCAGCGGTAGAACGGAGAAGATGGCGCTGCTTGGTTCAGTGGCTCGGGCTGCTCGTCGTGGATAGCAGCGTTCATTCGGCGTTATCCCGGCGAGTTGGTCGGGGAGATAAAGGCGGCGGGTGCAGCATCTTCACGGTGGTGGATCAGGTCAAACTCCGGTGAGTGGTGGTCGACATGGAGGTTGGAAGGAAGAAGAAGATGAATAGGAAGAATAGGTCGCCTGAGTATGGTTTGGTTTAGAGAAAAAGGAAAAAAGCAAAGAAAATGAATATTTATATGCACATGGGGTTGGGTTGACCTAGGAATAGTTTGACCTTGGTCAACACTCTTAGAATTACGCTTGGGTTGTCAGGTAGGTATTTTAATGGGCTTGGATTTGGTTTGATTCAAAAAGAATTGCTAGGATTTCATTGGTTCAAGGTATTGAGGACTATGGTTCAAGGAGGTTGATGTTGAATTACACACTCCCAAAATTATAAAAAAATATACATGAAGGAGGAATGGGTTTATTTACGTGTCGTGTCCAACGGGGTGGACACCTTAATGTACTTTTGTATAAAAGTGCCCAACAATTGGAAAATTGCACAAAATTGAATTTTTGGTTTAATTTAATTAAAATAAGTGAAATAGGTGTTCTAAAATAAATTAGAAGTACATGGGGCTGAAATTAAGTGGGACACAAGTGTCATGAATGAAGTAGCCTCAGAATAGAATATTATCCTAAGTTGGGTTGCTCAAAATGGGTCGAGATTGTGTCTCCAATTTCGATTGGAACGCATAAGGATACAAAGTTAAATTTATAACGAATTAAATAAAAATATTCCCGACGAATATTGTGCGACTAAAATGAAGCACAAGAGAGCATAATTATAAGTTATACAAGGGTCAGAATGGAAGACGGGCATGTCTAGGACAAGGTTATAGAATTTGTTGGAAGGCAAAAGCTAGAGTAGCGCTCCAAATATCGAAGCAACGGTAAGGCACAACAATTAAATAAAATTATGGTAATTAATTATAACCTTAATATTTAATTCTGAATAATTACTAATTAAATTCATAACACTATATTTCGGTCAGGGCTCCACCTAGTAGGCATATAGGTCTAGTCTACTAACTCATGCATTAATGAACACTATATATAATACACACATATATATACACATATCATACAATTATTTAAAATAAATACACACAATATCTATAATATATAAAATGATAAAAATACCCCTATTTTCAGGATGTGGTAGTGACAAGTCTACCCTCTTTAAAAGCATTTTGTCCTCAAAATTTAAAATCCTCAATAGTCGTATTTTTTTATTTTTATTTTTTACCATTAAAATTTATATTCATCAAACCATATAATCATGAAGTTATCCATATTGTTATTTCACAACTTTTTAAAATTCATTAATTATCATATTCCTAAAAATTCTCGAAATAAAAATCAAATTCTATTTTTATCACAATTTTCTCCAAAACTTTAAGTTAATAACTAAATACTCAAAATTTAATTCCCTATCCTCAAATTTTAAATCCAATCAATGTATATTATAAAATTTAAAATCTCATCCCAAATTTTTGAATTCAAACACTAATCCATTAATCATCTTATTCCTTTATTTCTTTTTTCATACAATACTCAACGATGTAATACTTATGAAATCTTCAATACAATATTCAAAATATTAGTTCATAACTTGCAGTCTAATAAATATAATGATAACCTTCTTAAATTCCTCAAAATTTAATGACAAATTCAATCATTTCATAATCTTCATAAAAATTAATGTTTTAACGAATCGTCAATTCTGCCATATTAAGTTCTCAACTCTTCATTTAAATTAATATTTATCCTCGAAATTTAAGGCACCTTATCTCTCTTTGTCAAGTCATAAATTCTTCAAAAATCTTCACTACAGTCAAACCCCCAACAATCAAAGTCTAAGAAAATTCTACCTACAGTCATTCAATATGCAATCTAAGAAAAACATGCATGGTTATGGTCACTTTTGTCATGGTATTGTAGTCTTTGCTAGGGTGTATTACTAACTATATTCTAACAAGAAAATTATTGATATAAGCTACGGTACTAAGGAATCAATCAATCAAACAAACAGATGGAAAAGGAACAGAAGCAAAAAAAAGAACGGAACCTGCTAATCACAACCATGGTTTAATGATGCATCCAAAGTTGATACCCCTATCCTTTGGTACCACTGTTTCTACTACAAGCATAACCCACTGCTAGCTCTCTTACCTACTGCAATTGTTCATACTAGGTGTTCTTATCACTCAAGTGCATACCAAGTGCAACACAACACACTAAGTACTACTCTCTCTAATACAACTCTAGATGGACACCCAAGTTAGTTTGTAGTGCCATCTCAAGCATTCTCAAGCCAATAGATCCTTACACATGCATATCAAGCACTCCTTTACTAATATACATTTCTTACCCACCATAAAATTTTATCCTCAAAAATCCTCAAAATTTAACTTCTTGAAAAATTTAAAATAAGATGTATATACTTTCCACAAAAGTCAAATATTCCAATATTGAAATAAAATTTTAATTACTTCCAAAAATTTTATAGCTTTGACTATGTTTATTGAATTGAATTTGAATCCTCAAAAAATTTAATAACATAAATCTCAACTCCTCAAAATTCTTAATTTATTTCTAATCTTCAATTATAAATTTAAATCCACATCTATCTAAGCATACATATAAATACTTACAGTCTCTAATACTCAAGGTACACACAAATACACCAATTGTCTACAACCCTCAACTGTGTACTAAAATTTTGTACTGCCAGGATTACTTGCACTATTACTTTCAATAATTTTCTATCCATATTAACTGATATACCAATTTAATTATCATCACATGAAGTACTTACTGTTATTAGCACATTGCCCAACTAATCCTTGATATAGAATATTTTAGCACTCTTGGTATGGTGACCCTAGCTTCATCATTAGATCATCTTATCACTTATTAGAACTCACGATCATTCGCACTAGTTATTGACTTATATAATACACATGCTCTACTTCACTCCCAAAGGCGGCATATGGTTCCATATCTCGATTTATGTATACGTATCTTCTCTTAAATCTTTTACAGACTGATACACTATATATCTTCCATTACAAATCTTGATATCTCTCAACCCATGACACACTCATTAATACCTTTTATGCATGTATATTTCTTTACTCTTGACACATCCAAGTATCAACCATTAAATTGAATATCATGCTCCGTTAATTTCTAATATAATTTCCTCGATACTTACTTGTTTACATGGATCACCCAACTACATGAATTCATGACTATCCAGGACTGGCATGCTGACTCTGATACTAACTATTGGAACCATTACTGATACTCTTTACTCCTCCTTCTACATATAGTACCAATATTAACTATAATGGCACCTATTATAGAACTATTGCTATAAGGCACTACGCTATGGTTAACTCTAGATTGATTCCTATTGCTCACATGTCCAACTAAGAAATACTTACAGACTCACAAGTCACACTCAGTCAACACTAATACAAGACACAAACATAATTGCAAGTCACTAATTATCATACTAACAAGGAGTCCTCAAGGAAAAGAAGCTCAAAAAGGAACTGGATTAAGGACTGAAGGTATCTCTTAGCAAACAAAAAAAAGCGATGGAACAAAGTCCTGTAATAACAGAAGTAGATAAGTATTGAGATGATACTTTAAGAAGCAATTTAAGATACATCCTGATAATTATACACGTATGTCCGAAATTATGACACTCAGAATCCTTGCTACGCCAATAAGCATAGCTGCAATAAACGATAGGTTCCATAACTAAGGTATGCAACTCTATAATCACGTCATCTAGAATCCTCGCCACGCCAACCGGTATTTCTGTGAGAGACTCTAAATTTTATAACTAAGATATGTACATCCAAGGTTAGGTTCCTACATTTTCCTCACGACAGCTAATGTGGCTGCGATAAACTCTAGGCTCCATAACCAAAGTAGATATTTTACCTTTCTCACTGTCCTCATCAACATATGTCATCAGATAATACCATAAATTTGAGTCCGTAAAGTTTATCTCGATATGAAATCAAACTCAACAACGACACCAAGAATTAATTTTACAACTGATCAACAAGAACTAAATTCAATAGCAACAAGTGAGAGAGGACGGAATAAGGGAGAAGATTTAAATTGGAAATTATAATAAGATTCGCAAGGGTCATCCCAGGAATCTCTCAAAAATTTGTGATTGAGTATCCTCTCTCATCCTAGTATCCTATGTCCTATATCCTATCACAGGCACGCAGTAGTAAAACTAAGATGTCGCACTACCACGATATCGCACAACTTGCGAAGTCTGACCTGCGTGGGCCACCACTAAAAACGTGTCACGACCCGCACCCAGAATTTAGGGCACGAGAGCGTGGGCACGTCCAGCCTACGTCGCAGCATCGATGGTAGAATCCTGTCCAGGTCATAATACTATCTAAACAATCTCTTACGAATATCCAACTCCATAAGGAGACACAGATATCACACTATAATATGGAATACTTAATCACATAAACTAGAGCACGATAAGATATCGAAGAAAATAAATAAAATACAAGACAAGTCTAACAATAATAAATAGTCTAACCTGCAATAAATAACATCAGAATCTCCAAGTATGCTGACAACAAGTCCTCTAAGTCGCAGTCTGAAAAAAAAATCCAGTCAGGATTGGAGCGAAGTACAAGCATTAACAGCAGTTCCATGTATATTGACAAAAACCATAATACAGTGTAAAGAAATATAAGATGAATATACATATACTAGAAATAAGACATACTGGCGATAAGAAATACTGGAATAATGAAGTACTGGAGCATATGTCATCATCAATGTACATCTAGCAATGAATAGAAATACAAGTGCATGCTAGAACAATGAACTAGAATATAAGTAAACACTAGAACAATAACAAGAATATGTAGAGATGCTAGATCAATATACTAGAGATACATGTCAAGAACATCTAGCTAAGTGTGTGAAATATCAGCATATCATGTGATCGGCTTGGGACTGATCCGGCTTGCTATGTATGACTAGCTATGATTCATGTAAGGTCAGGCTAACCATCCGAATAGCTATGATGCAAGCAATAGTCTGGCTAGTCATACATAATAGGCTATGAGGCATATAATGGTCAGGCTGCACCGATGTGAGGTGTGGGTGAGCTATGATTCATGTAAAGTTTGGGTATATTCACATAATCTACTAATATTTCCCCGTTTCCCTAGCTAGCACAATGGATTCCAATCATGACTCCTCATGACAGGTCTCGATGATGCCAACTCGTGTATACAACAGTGTCAGAATCATATACGCTATACAACTAGAATCATAGAGATAATCAACATAATAAAAACTGTCAGAGAATGTACTCGTCTGGGGTCCTTAGCTGGCAATACCAATGTCCTATTTTCGAATCTTGTCTGAAAATCCAACAGTCCTAAAGACTGCATATAATACAATATTGCATCAAATATCACACTGACACGCAATCAAAACACAATGAACTCAGGGCTACGTTAGGTATGATACTGGTCAACTAGGGTCAAGTGTGTGTCTAATTGCACGGGTGTCGCTTCTGTAATTGCTGTGCAAGATCAGACAGTCACAGGTCTCGCCAGTACGTCAGTGTACATATGGCAGTCTGCTAACATGTTACATGATCACAGGTCAATGTAACTACGGGGTATCCGTATTTACACTCGGGTCACCTAGTATATATATAAATATTAATATTATTATCTAGCATATAACATTAATACTCATAATATATATACACTAATTAAATACATATGCAATATATATTGTATATAAACAAATTGAATTCATATAATATATACATATATGTATATATATACCAATTATATACATTAACATATACTAATGGGATACCTAAATATATACACATACACACACAATCACATAAAATGAAGGAGTGGGGACATGTTTGAACCTGTGCACGTGCACCAGATCGGCTTGACGACGACGACGACGACGATGACGACGACGAGGATTGTTCATAATGATAATGACGGCGATGTTGATGGTGACGATGATGATAAAGGTGCTGGTGGTGCGTGGTGGTTCAGGCGATCACCTGAGGAAGGATGGGAGAGGACGATGAGGGCCTGTAATCGAAGGAGACGAGATGTCAAGATGGCAGGGTATAGGGTGGTGAAGGGACGATGGTCTGGCCGGAGTAGGGGTCGACAGGGATGAAGAACAGTAGGGGGAAGGTCGGAGAAGAGAGGGAGAGGGTGGTGCAGTGGGTCGAGCGGGTTGCTCCGGTCGGGTTGGCGGTGAGCAGCGGTTGCTGGCGGCTCGGGGCAGACTGGAGTCAGGTGGATAATAGAGGAAGGAGGTCAGCGGGGGACTGTGCGGAGGAGATGCTTTCGGTGGTCGGGTTCTGGTGTAGTCGGCGGTAGAACGGAGAAGATGGCGCTGCTTGGTTCAGCGGCTCGGGCTGCTCGTCGTGGACAGCAGCGTTCAGGCGGCGTCGACCCGGCGAGTTGGTCGTGGAGAGTTGGGGAGATGAAGGCGGCGGGTGCAGCATCTTCACGGCGGTGGATCCAGTTGAACTCCGTTAGGTGGTGGTCGACAGGGAGGTGGGAAGGAAGAAAAAGATGAATAGGAAGAATAGGTCGGCTGAGTATGGTTTGGTTTAGAGAAAAAGGAAAAAGCAAAGAAAAGGAATATTTATATGCACATGGGGTTGGGTTGACCTAGGAATAGTTTGACCTTGGTCAACACTCTCTTAGAATTGGGCTTGGGTTGTCAGGTAGGTATTTCAATGGGCTAGGATTTGGTTTGATTCAAAAAGAATTGCTAGGATTTCATTGGTTCATGGTTTTGAGGACTATGGTTCAAGGAGGTTGATGTTGAATTACACACTCCCAAAAATTATAAAAAAATATACATGAAGGAGAAATTGGTTTATTTACGTGTCGTGTCCAACGGGGTGGACACCTTAATACACTTTTGCATAAAAGTGCCCAACAATTAGAAAATTGCACAGAGTAGAGTTTTTGGTTTAATTTAATTAAAATAAGTGAAATAGGTGTTCTACAATAAATTAGAAGTACATGGGGCTAAAATTAAGTGGGACACAAGTGTCATGAATGAAGTAGACTCAGAATAGAATATTACCCTATGTTGGGTTGCTCAAAATGGGTCGAGATTGTGTCTCCAATTTCGATTGGAACGCACAAGGATACAAAGTTAAATTTATATCAAATTAAATAAAAATGTCCGCGATGAATATTGTGCGACTAAAATGAAGCACAAGAGAGCATAATTATAAGTTACACATGGGTCAGAATGGAAGGCGGGCATGTCTAGGACAAGGTTGTGAAATTTGTTGGAAGGCAAAAGCTAGGGTAGCGCTCCAAATATCGAAGCAACGGTAAGGCACAACAATTAAATAAAATCACGGTAATTAATTATAATCTTAATATTTAATTCTAAATAATTACTAATTAAATCTATAACACTATATTTTGGTCAGGGCTCCACCTAGTGGGCATATAGGTCTAATCTACTAACTCATGCATTAATGAACACTATACATAATACACATATATATATATATACACATATCATACAATTATTTAAAATAAATACACACAATACCTATAATATATAAAATGACAAAAATACCCCTATTTTTAGGATGTGGCAGTGACAAATGGAAACAAGAACTATAAAATTAAGGAAATGACAAGTTGAGAGGACTATAACGACAGCCAAAAAGGAATTGCTACTCACCGAAGGAGATCAAGAAATGTACCTAAATTTAAAAGCACATGATGTTGACTGGGTCATGCGCATCCTTTCATAACTTACCATGAAGGGAGTTTTTTTGCTACATACCAAAATGGTCATAATAGGAAACAAAGGTATACATAGATCGTCTGGAAGGGTGATGTCCATCTCTAGACGAGACTTGGATACAAGCTGGTATTCAAGGATGTGAGGTATGTACCTAAGTTATTCCTCAATATAATTTTGGCAGGAAGATAAAGAGGGAATTGGGATTCTGCAACATCTTTGGAAACATGAAATGGAAACTCTCAAAGGGTGCTCTTATTGTTGAAAGGGGAATTTTATGATGCACTCTATATCATACTGAAACAAAGGCATCAGAAGAAGAGAGAATGAGGATAACTCACATGGGCTTTGGCATGGATAGTTGGGTCACGTTAACAAGAAAGGTTTACAAACTTTGGCCAAAAGGAAGCTTCTACTCAGTCTCAAAGGTAATGGATAAGTTCATGTGTAGATTGATAATTTGGTAAATAATGTTTGGTAAAAAATTCATGTTTCCCTTATGAAGTCTATCTCAACGAAGAAAACATGTTCTGGATTTGGTGCACATTGATGTCTGTGGACCTATGAAGACGAAAACTTTTGGAAGTGCTTTCTACTTCATGACCTTCATAGAAGATTGGTACAGAAAAGTATGGGAAATATGCTATTAGGAGCAAGGATCATGTATTAAAGAAATTCAAAGAGTTTCATATGAGAAGTAAAAAAGAGACAAAAAATTGCTCAAATGTATTCAATAGGATAATAACGATGAGTAGATTGGAACGTTTGATGAGTATTGTAGAGCTCACATGATTAGACATGAAAGGACTGTCTTAAAGACTCTATAACAGAACATCTTTGCAAAAAAATTGAATCGCGCCATCATCGAGAAAGTGAGATGTATGCTCGTGTAGTCAAAGCTAGCTAAGTCCTTTTGGGAAGAGGCTTTGAGGATTGCAACTTATATGATAAATCTCTCACCTGCAGCTATATTTGAAGAGTGGATACCAAAGGTAGGGTGGTCAAGGAAGAAAATATCTTAACAGCATTTGAGGATTTGTGCTTCCAGGACTTTTGTGTACGTTTTGAGTGACAAGATAAGTAAGTTGGATGAAAAAAATGAGACAATGTATTTTTCTTGGATTATGTAGACGACTTGTATGGCTAAAAGTTATGGGAGCTAGGCTACATGACGATTATTCGAAGTGGAGATGTTGTATTTATTGAGGATGAGACAGTTGATAGACTTATCAAAAAGTCAGCCAAGAGATCATATGTAGATGACCGTATTGACTTGGATACTGGTTATTCCATTACATCAAATTGATCATTGGAAGCAACCTATCCCCATGAAGTTGAAGCAGATATTCTTGCAGTATATACGGTTCAAGATGATGGGTGCAACCAACTCAAAAGATACCACAGACATCTTAACCGAGACAGTCTACCAAGTACAACATACTTACTAGTACAGGGGAGACAGAAGGTTTTCAGGAGCCACAAGAGGATGAACACGGAGGGAGTGGATTTATAAGAAGAAGGATTAGATTGATTCCTTTCGTACAAATTACACTTATGACCTAGTGCTTGCTAAGGCAGGAAAGCTCTAAAAAAATTATGGAGTGTTCAAGTTAAAGACTGAAGACCATAGTTCACAACTAAGGTACAATGCAAGGTTGGTTATGAAGGGATTTAGTCAAGGAAATGCATAAACTTTGAGGAGATATTTTTGCTCGTGGTGAAAATGTCTTCAGTTGGGGTAGTGATCATATTAGTTACTAGTTTGGACTTGGAGATAGAGCAGCCACTACAAGAATTTTTTTTTTTTTTATGACAGCTAAAAAGCGTTATAAATGACTCTTTATAACGCGTTTTAGTAAGCGTCCAAGTGTTATAGATATTTTTAAAAGCGTTATAAATGTTATATACATATATAACATTTTTTACTCAAAACATTATAAATGAGATGCACATATATCGCACTTATTTTCCAATATAACACTTATTTTCCAAAATATTATAGATAGTAATATAGTATGCACATATGTAACACTTATTTTCCAAAACATTATAAATGGAATATACATATATAAAACTTAGTTTCAAAGCGTTATAAAAAAAATAATAGTCAACTAGTTTCCAATATTGTTCGATTTTTAATCAATTTTAAAAGAATTTAATCCATCTTGGATACAACAAAGATATATTCAATATATTAATTTAAGAAACTCTTAAATCATTTATTTCGAACATATCATTCAATCAATTACGAAAATACATACTACCACCATCTTACTTTTTTTTAAAATAGATCCAAATACATACTAGAGTTTGGATATTAAACTAAGGGGACGTTTGGTACGTGGAATACTATATAATCGAAAATTCTATATTCCTAGAAATTTTATTCAAAGGCATCATTTTCCCGGATATTCTTTATTACCATGTTTAGTACATAAAATAACATTTCCTTGTATATATAATTTATTTCCGGATATATATAATGCAAGTGTTTGGTACCATAAATAAATTTAGAGGAATATAATATTCCTCAAGCATTACACCAAAAGGTTTCCTACGCTTTTTACCATTGGTAATATGGCGTGAAATTTTTTCCTAATGGTAAAAAACTGTTGGTAAATTTATTTTCCTAACAGTAAAAAATCATTGAAAAATTTATTTTTCTAACAAAAAAAATCATTTGGAATATTAATTTGCTCACTGTAAAAAATCGTTGGAAAAATAAATTTGCTTACGGAAAAAAACTGTTGGAAAAATAACTTTATTAACGGTAAAAAAATTATTGAAAAAATAAATTTTCTAACAATAGAAAATTGTTACAATAAGAATTTGTTTATATTGCCATAAACTTGTATTTCAAATCCCAGATTACCAATCATATATACATCATCAAATAAGTAAATCATTTCAAGTAACCACTATATTTATTAATGGAAATTTAAGTACAATATATAATTTGATGAAAGTAATTGAACATTAAACAAATTCAAATAACATAAAGTCCAATAGAGTTGGAATAACTATGTCAAAAGTAAAAAAACTACATATTCCTCATGCAACCCTTCAGCCAAATCACAAAGCCTCCATCGACTATATCACAAAATTTGTAACGGACCATCAAAAATGGGTGTTTCCGGATCTCTGTTACCTCCATCACCCAAATAACATCCTCTACCTCTTGAATTGGAACGCAAGCTTGTTGGAGTTGACCGATAGTTTCCAAGGTTGACTAGATTGATGCCTATCTTGTCAGGGAGCTTGATGAGCTTGTTGAAATTTTCATTTAGTTCCTCTAAGGCGTTGTAGGCACAAATGATAAGTGAATTAGTAGTGGAAATTTTGATTTATTATGATGTTCAACTTATCGATGTTGTTTAAACTTTTAAGCCTTCAAAATTTCTTTCTCTATGAATTTGATTGCATAATTCTCATAATGTCCATGACACCTGGTAAATATATTTTCTTGGACAAACAGTGCCTAATTAGAGTTAACATGTAAAATATATTACGTGTATACAACAAACAATTCAAGTTGACGAATTCAAATTTTATGGCTACAGCATGTATTCATCTTCCCAATGTTATTTATTTATACTATATTTGCATTTGAACAATCACCAACCTGGCTCGAGTGACATCCGATGGAGTTGGGGCCGGGTAGCAGCGAAAGCTGGTTCGAGTGCACATCAAGCACCACCACATTCACCAACCTGGCTGCAACCGTCTCCAGAATGGCACAGGTTGCATCCCTCCCCTACTCCACCTCCCACATGACAGCCCTTTACGAGAAGGTAAAGGGAAAGGAGAAATTAGGAGCAACATATTACCCCGTAAGTGAATCTAAACCAGATATTGGGTATGCATAATTTATGTTGATGTTTTTTACTGTGCTTTAGAAGTTTTAGTCCCACATTAAAAAATTACCAATGTGTATATCTCAATATATATCTATGCTTAGTATTGGTATATGCACATGGGATGGTGGTCCAAGTGAGAATATTTTCTTAGAGGGATTAAGTGTGAACCCCTTTATGACAATCTTAATTTGTCACCACCTTTGGGAGATAAGTCCCGTGATTCGGACGCAAAATGGCACTTTGTTGGCGCACTTTGCACGTCAGCATCGTCGCATAAGCGCATGCGTTCAGGAGCGCATTCGGTCAGGGACCATGCGGCCCGGTGCCCATGCGGCCAGGTCATCATGAGGCAAGGAGCAATGTGGAGAGTCTGTTGTGGAGGGGACAGGGGCTGCTGTTGGTGGCTCAGTGAGGCGCAGGCGGCGCATGGCTTTCTGTGTCACGCGGCTGCATCTTTTGGCGTCTGACGGCCCTGTCTGCTCTCTGCAGTACAGCGTACAGGCGGCGAATGCGGCTCTAACAACGCGCAAGCGGTGCTTGCGGCATGGTTGGCGCATGCAGCCCTGTCGCCCAGGTTTGGGGGGCAACTGGTCGGTCAGTGCATCACCAAACTTTCTCCAAGCTGGATCAAGTTCAAGACTGACATGTATCGTAAGAAGATGGAGATCCAACTCGAAGATCTCCTTCACTGGATTCACATTGAAGATGAAGCTAGGGGGCAACTAAAGTTGGACTCCTTTTCCAAACAATTGGCTAAGGACAACATGGTACATGCTAGTGATTCGAAAAAAAAGCAAAAAATTTCCTACAAGAAGAAGAAGAAGGACTTCAACCAGTTGAAGGTAAAGTCGGCTCAATTTAAGCCAAAGCCGAAGACTGATGTGACGTGCTACAACTATGATAAGAAGGGTCACTATAAGAGCGACTACAGATCAAAGCCTAAACCGAAAGAGCAATGTGAGCTTAACCTAGTTGCTATGATTACGCAGGTTGAGTCACATAGCGTGGACAATGACTGATTGGTGGACACCGGTTCATCTTTCCACGTGTGCTCTAAGAATGAGCAGTTCGCCAAGTACGAGCCTAAATCTGAGAAAGTCTCGATGGCGGATAAGTCTCAAGTTGCAGTATTGGGAATCGAGATGGTAGTGTTGAAGTTGACTTCTGAAAAGTTACTTACACTAGAGAATGTGAAGCACGTACCAATGATCGCCAAGAATCTGGTTTCTGGGAGTCTGCTGTGTAAGGTGGGCCTGAGGATGGATATCAATGTCGGTCAGATGGTGATGTCCTATAAGGAAACATACTTCAAAAAAGATTTTTGTGTCGAAGGGATGTTTAAACTATAGCTTGTAAATCCTTCTGTTTGTATCAATGCAGCCTCTATTTCTAGTTATTCTCTTGAGTTGTGGCATAATAGATTAGGACATGTGCATTATAAACGCATTAAAAAGATGTCTAGTCTAGGCCTTATCTCCAACTATAGGGGTAAGGAAGTGAAGAGATATGAAGTTTGTGTACAGACGAAGATCATCAGGAAGCCGTTCAGAAGAGTGAACCAAAGTACAGATCTTCTGGAATCGGTACACTCAGATATCTGTAACTTCAACCAATTCTCCACAAAAGTCGGAATAAAGTATTTTATCACTTTTATCGATGATTTCTTGAAGCACGCATTCGTATATCTTCTCAAGTCGAAATATGAAGCGTTCAGATGTTTCAAGACTTAAAGGCTAAAGCAGAACGTCAAACCGGTCAACAACTCAAAACTCAAAAGCGATCGAGGCAGAGAGTATTGTTCCTTAGAATTTGCATCGTTCTATAAAGAACATGGAATTTTCAATGAAATGATTGCTCTATATTCTCCCCAATCTAATGGTGTAGTAGAAAGAAAGAATAGGACGCTGACAGAGATGATGAACTCCATGTTTCTAACAACAGGACTGCCAAAGTGCTTCTAGAGAGAAGCAGCGATTATGGCTACATTTATTCTGAATAGAGTGACGTTCACGACATCTGACATTACTCCTCATGAACTCTAGTTCAAGATCAGACCCAACTTTAATTTCATTCGAGTGTGGGGATGTCTGGCGCATGTGAAGCTTCCAGACCTCAAGATTCAAAAACTGGAAACGAGAACTACGAATACCATTTTTCTGGCTATGCTGATAAGAATGGTGCTTGGAGGTTCCTTGATATCAAACCTAATCATATCATAGAATCTTGCGACGCAAAATTCTTTGAAGACAAGTTTGCTAGGCACAAGAATATTGTTCTCGCGAACGTTTCAGAGAATGCTGCTAGCACAGACAAGGCAAGTACCTCTCAGAGAAAAGCAGTCCAAGAAGAAGTTGTCGTTGATGAGAAAATATTTGAACCAGAACCTATTGTGCCGTGAGGAAAATGAGTGAGGAGGCCGAAGGACTTCGGAGAAGACTTTGTTACCTATCATGTGGAAGCTGATCCACTTACCTATGATGAGGCAATAAAGACCAAAGATGTTATTTTTTGGAAGGAGGCTGTCAATGATGAGTATGAATCGATAACTTCTAATTATACTTAGAAGTTAGTCGATCTTTCTGAAGGAGCTAAACCCATCAGATGCAAGTGGATATTCAAGAAGAAGATGAAAGCGGACATAACTGTTGACAAGTTCAAGACCAGGCTAGTTGCCAAGGAGTTTTCTCAGATGCAGAGGATTGATTACTTTGACACATATGCTACCATTGCACGGATGACTACTATTAGGATGCTGATTGATCTAGGTAATATTCACAGATTGGTGATTCATCAGATGGACGTCAAGACAATATTTCTGAATGGTGAACTAACTGAGAAGATTTACATGCAACAACCAGAAGAGTATATCGTCGAAGGTCTTGAAGATAAAGTGTGCAAGTTGGTGAAATCTCTGTATGGTCTGAAGCAAGATACCAAATTGTGGTACGAAAAGTTTGACAAAGTTATAAGATCAAATGGCTACAAGGTCAACGAAGCTGATAAGTGTGTGTACACGAAGTTTGCAGGTGATAGAAGTGTGATCGTTTGTCTCTATGTGAACGACATGCTAATCCTAGGTACGGATATATAATGTGTCACTATGTCACCCTCATTTTTTCAATTAAGGGTAGTTTGGTAATTAATATGGGTATTTTTATTTTAGGAGTTTTGTATTTAATATTGTGCATGTGTATTAATTATTTATAGTATTATTTATTGATTGTTAGATGTAGTATTTATTTTTCGACTTGTGTAGTGGACGTAACTAATTAAATTAGTTGCATGAACCCAACATTTATTTTAGTTTAGTTTGAGCCCATTAATTAGGCCTATGGATTAGGAGTATGGATTAATTAGTGAAACCATTAGACTAGAACTTTCTCTCCTTAATTAATTTATTCATGAGAGGCCCCTAGGGGTGTTTTGGATATTTCATAATAGCTTGGGAGAGGGGTATATGGCCAGCCACAATAAGGAGGAGAGAGAGTGTCTCTCATTTTATTTTTTATTTGCAATTAGATCTAGATTTTTCCCCTTTTCCAATTTCTTCATTCCTTAAACATTCCCTCAAAAATTTCTTCTTAAATTTCTTTTCTATTATTTAATTAAGACTACTACAACAAAGATACATAAGAAGGAAGTAAGGATCTACAAGGAGGAGGCCAAGATCAACAAGGAGGAGCTATATTTCTATATTTAGGAATTTTTATTGGAAATTTATCTCCTAATAGGTATATTTCATTTTTTCTCTTTTAGTAGGCTCTAAATATAAGATTTAACCATGAGAAACCATCCCAAATATATAGACTACCCATAGGAATTGGTTTTAGGTTCATAGGAGATCTATGGTGGAAGTTATGTGTGTTTTTATGTCAATTTTGGTAGAATTCCGAGATTGGCACATGTGGTGTTTGTCAATTGGTCAAATAGATCAATATGACATGTAATTGATTGTTTGTGACTAGTGTCGTATCCATAATTGGATATGTATATGCCATATCTCGTCAATTTGGCAATACAAATTGTTTTTGGGGGGTTTCCTCCGACACGAAGATTTGTGCATATCAGTTCTTGACACGGACACATAGTTGCTTATATAATTGTTTGTATAATACATAATTAGTATTCTAGACTTGCTCGTGTCCTTCAGGATATGTTTGGTTATGTGGTGGAGCCGGATCGCAAGCGTACCATAGAATAAGTGTGATACGGGTGCGGTACACTCCACGTGTTTCCTTTATTGCCATTATTTTTATATGTACTTGTGTATATTTATATATGTATAATTTACTATATGATATATATATGCATATGAGTTTATGTATATAGATATATGTATATATATATATATATATATATATATATATATATATATATATATATATATATATATATATATATATATATATATATATATATATATATATGTATATGTTGGTGGTGAACAAGGAAAAAACACACAGGGGAATGAAAGCTTAGGTGAAAGCTGAGAAGAATAATTTTGTGATGCATTTATTGCTTATTAATGAGAGCCTATATATAGGCTTAAAGGAAAACAACTTGTGAGCAAAGTTTGGAGCTAAAAGCTCCTACAAACGAGCTTGTTCACATATACTAAGTCCTGGAGGCTAAGGAATAGGGATGACAACAGGATTAATTCCATCAAATCACCCCCTTAAGCCTGTTGTATTGACTTCACCTCCATGATACCGAGTCTGCTTCTCAGCTCAATAAACTTGATGCGTCCCAATGCCTTGGTGAGTATGTCAGCAAGCTGTCCGTCAGTGCCGATGTGATCGACATCCACTTTGCTATTCTCAATGCATTCACGAATAAAATGAAACCGAGTGTCAATATGCTTACTGCGCTCGTGATGCACTGGGTTCTTGCTCAGGGCAATAGCTGACTTGTTGTCCACTAGAAGCTTAACCTTTGATGGAGCTGTTCCCTGGACTTCACCGAGCAGCTTGCTCAGCCACACAGCTTGACATGCCGCGGTAGACGCAACAATGTACTCCGCCTCGCAGGACGAAAGTGCAACAATCTTTTGTTTCTGTGATGTCCAGGTAATGATACTGCCTCCTAGGAAGAAGACCATTTCGGATGTACTCTTGCGGTCATCAACATCTCCCGCAAGGTCGCTGTCACTGTAGCCGACCAGAGTAGGCACTGTCGTATCATTCTTGTAGCTGCATCCGTAACCAAGAGTGCCTCGCACATAGCGAAGTATTTGCTTCACCGCAGCCCAATGCTGTGTTCCTGGAGCTTCCATAAATCGGCTTGCTATTCCTACTGCATATGCAATGTCTAGTCGTGTGATGACCAGGTATCGCAGACTGCCGATGATGCTATGGTATCGGGTCACGTCCACAGCCTCGCCACCGTTCTGCTTCCCGAGCTTGAGCCGGCTTTCCATCGGAGTGTGGCACGGGTTGCACGTACCCATACCAGCAACATCCAGTATCTTTGTCGCGTAGCTAGCTTGGCAGAGCATGATCTCACCACCGGCCTGCTTCACCTCGATCCCTAAGTAGTAGCTTAGGAGACCAAGGTGGCTTATTTGAAAAAGGTCATGCATCTGCGCTTTGAACTGATCAATGTCGTCGTTGCTAGTTCCGGTGATCACAAGATCGTCGACGTAGACACCAACCAGCAAGTAAGAATCCGTGTCGCCCTTCCGGTACATTACATGCTCCATCTGACACTTCTCGAAATCGAGCGACATAAGCGACGCGTCCAGCTTCGCGTTCCAGGCGCACGGAGCCTGTCGTAGACCGTATAAGGCCTTCCTCAGTTTGAGCACTTTGTGCCCATTATTGGTGTCGACGAAACCTGTCGGCTGCTGCACGTACACCTCTTCCGCGAGCTTCCCATTGAGGAATGCGGACTTTACGTCTATATGGTGGACAGGCCATCCGTTGTGTGCGGCAAGAGCGAGTAACAGGCACACCGTGTCCATCCTAGCCACCGGTGCAAATACCTCATCGAAGTCGATACCCTGCCGCTATGCGTAGCCCTTGGCTACCACAGGCGCCTTATGCTTGATGATGTTGCCCTCCGGGTCCTTCTTCACCTTGCAAACCCACTTGAGCCTGATGGCCCTGTGTCCGGCCGGAAGTGCGGCGAGCTCCCAAGTGTCGTTGTTGCGGATCGAGTTCATCTCATCCTCCATTGCATGCCTCCAAGGTGCCTCGTCGAGCGCCTCCTCAACTGACGCGGGCTCCTCTGCTGCGAGCAGACACAGCCCACTGTACTCGATATCGCATGGTGGTGCCGCTTCGTAAACTTTGGCGACAGATTTGTATCGAAGCGGCACCCCCTCGGTGTCGTGCGACACGTCCGTCGGCGGTGTGACCCACCCGGAGCCTTTCGGTGAAGCTGGGATGGAGTGACTGGAGAGGAGGGCTCAATAACTTCCGGGTTTGTTGTGACCTGCTCTGGAGTGGCGACAGGTTCGGCGGCCGGAGTGACGACAGGTTCGGTAGTGTAAGTCCCAGATTGCGGCCGACACAGATATGCTTTTCAGCAGACAGCGGGCCATCTCCATAACTGTTTGGTTACGCCTCTCCACTATGCTATTTTGTTGCGGTGAATATGGCGCGGTAGTGAAGTGTTTGACGTCGTGCTTTTCGCAGAAATCGACGAATTCAATTGAATTGAATTCACCGCCTCGATCAGTGCGGAACGCCTTGAGCTTCAGGCCGCTTGCATTCTCAGCCAGCGCCTTGATCTTCTTGAAGAAACGGAACACCTTGTCCTTCGATCTGATCATTTCCACCCACATATATCTACTGTAATCGTCAACAATTAACAGAAAATATTTATTACCACCGTGAGTCGATGGAGTTATCGGACCGCACAAGTCGCCATGGATGAGCTCCAGCCCTTGCTCTGCGTGGTACGCCGACGCATGCGGGAACGGGGTCCTGTGTTGCTTGGCGAGCAAACAGCCCTCACAGAACTGCTCCACACGATCGATGTAGGGCATGCCTTCCACCATCCCCTTCGCCGTGAGATCGTGCAGAGCGCGGAAGTGTAGGTCCCCGTAGCGCCCGTGCCATCGCCACGCTGCATCGTCAGCCTTCGCGAGCAGAGACACAGGTGCAACCAAGTTTAGAGCCACGGTATACAACCGGTTGCTCGTCCGCTGCACCGGTGCCAGGAGTGTCCGTGACCTGTCGAACAGGCACATCTCGCCTCATCAAGTTGTCCCAAGCTTACGATGTTCGTGCGCATTTTCGGTATATAATATACCTTTGTGAGCGCGCGATGTTCATCGTTCCGGCATGTAAACAGTACCGTGTCGTGTCCATGGATCTCCACAATAGACCCATCTCCGAACTTCACCGACCCCTTCACAGTCTCGTCGATGGAGGTGAGCAGCGCCTTGGAGCCCGTCATATGGTTGCTGGCCCCTGTGTCGAGGTACCAGTTGTTGTCATCTGTGGCTACCGGAGACACCCGCTCCTCATTTAGGAACACTCGCCGCACCCCCGTGCTCGGTGCGGCGTGCACCCCGGGTGCGTCGAGATCGTTGTCCGTCGCGGCTAGCAACAGTGCCGGCTGCTCCTTCTCGGCTTGTACGATGTGCGCCTCCGCCACCTTCTCGCGGTCGCGTTTTGCCTTGCGACATTCCTTCGCCCAGTGACCAGGGATGCCACAGTAGCGGCATTCCCCCTTCCTTCTCACGCCAGGGCCACCCCCGCCATCGCTAGACGAGGGCTTGTCCTTGTTCTTCGCCTTCGGCTTAGTGTCTGCCTTTGACTTCTTTCCATCGTCCCCTGACAGTACACCGCTGCTTTCTCTTTGCTTCTGCCGTGCCATCCACTCCTCTTCGGTGAGAAGCAGGCGACTGCCGACAGAGACGGAGTCTTCTAGATCGTTCCGCTCCTCCACAACGAGCAGTCGGCCACAGAGTTCTTCGAGAGACATGGTTTTTGTGTCAACCAATGACTCGATGGCGAGTGCCATTTGCTTGTACCGTCGAGGCATACACCTAAGAAGCTTGAGCATAGCCTTGTGCTCGGTGATCGGATCACCTAACATCTCCAGGTCGTTGACGATGGCGCCTAACCACATGGCGAATGATTCGATCCCCTCGCCGTCTTTGAACGCCAAGTTGTCGAACTCGGTCCGGCGTGTCTACGCCTTCGCCTCCCGGACGTGCTCTACACCGATGCGCATCGTCTTGAGCGTGTCCCATGCCATCTTCGCCGTCTCCTTCACCGCCAAGGTGCGCACCAGCTCTGGCGGTACTCCGCGAAGGATTGCGGCGAGTGCGCGCCGATCATCGCGAGGCTCACCGACGCTAGTGTTTACCACATCCCACAGGCCTTGTTCCTGCAGCTGCACCTTCACGACCAGCGCCCAGTCCGAGTAGTTTGTCCGTGTGAGCAGTGGAGGATGCATCCAACTGTCATTTTCACGGACAACCCTCTCGACCACGTGCATCTCTGTCTCGTCGCCTGTGTTCCTTGCCATGGGCAGCGATGTGGAAGACGATGTGCCGGTGTCACTACCTCTAGGAGAGCGCGGCATGTACTTAGGCATGAACAAATCAAAAGCTCGACCAAACCTGGCTCTGATACCAACTGTTGGTGGTGAACAAGGAAAAAACACACAGGGGAATGAAAGCTTAGGTGAAAGCTGAGAAGAATAATTATATGATGCATTTATTGCTTATTAATGAGAGCCTATATATAGGCTTAAAGGAAAACAACTTGTGAGCAAAGTTTGGAGCTAAAATCTCCTACAAACGAGCTTGTTCACATATACTAAGTCCTGGAGGCTAAGGAATAGGGATGACAACAGGATTAATTCCATCAGTATATATATATATATATATGTATATATATATATATATATATGTGTGTGTGTGTGTGTGTGTGTGTGTGTGTGTGTGTGTGTAGGTGGTGATATATATTCATATATGCATAGAGGAGAGGATTGATATTTATATAGACAGATATATACATATGTGTTAAATATATATGTATTTATGTATGTTATTTATATATATATGTGTATATGTGACTGTGTATATATATATATATATATATATATATATATATAGTAGAGAGAGTGTATATATATGTATAGAGATGGATATAGATAGAGTGGTATGTATGTATGTATGTATGTATGTGTGTGCTATGTGTTATTTGTGTGTGTAAGGATGCATAGTGAGTGGGCTCGAGGCAGTAGAGGGTGCAGGAGCCTGCAAACAGTGTGCACAACAAGGGGTCCAGCAATGTGCAGCTTGTGCACAGGTTCAGCTAGCAGTTGCAGCAAGGGGGATATAACAGTTCAGTGGCAAGCAAAGGGGGAGGAGACAGTGCACCAATTTGTGTACCAACTGCTTAGTGAGAGCACAACAGTGTGTACTTAGAGCACTGCAGCTCGTGCACCCTGGGAGGAAACTGAAAGAGCAGCTGCAGCATAGAGACATGGTAGTTTGCAACTGAAGAGAGTAGGTAGGTCCAGCAGTTTTCACTGAAGAGGCAGTATGCACTGAGGTACAGCTTAAGCATGAAGGAGATCAATGCATATCAGGGCACAACAAGGGGGCATGGTAGCAGTTGTACAGCAGTATCGTGCACAGTAGGGAGTCATCAACATCAGTATCAACAACTGTGCAATGTAGTACAGTATCAGGTATCAGTTCAAGTAGCAGCATAGTTATTAGCATAGTTAGGTAGTAGTTTTAGTCAGTGGGTAGTTAGTTGTTTAGGTGTGTTAGTAGTTGATAAGTTTTAATAGTTAGGATGATAGTATATAGTAACTATATATATCTCTATGTTTGTAAGTTATTTGTATGTAGCTATATGTAATTAGTAAGTCTGGTATTAATAAGTTATTATGTAGGTTAGTATCTATGTACTAGTAGGTATATATGTTAGTAGTTAATATATTGATATTGGGTATTAGCCATTCATGAGGTTTCGAATTACCTTGGGATACCAAGGTAATATCAAGGTAATGGGTCGATACTCAAGGTATTGGGTTTGAGTATCGAGTTTGGTGTGTAGGTAGTATGATACGCATTGGTGCAAGGCCAAGGTATCCATATTTCATTAATTAGTTAAGATACTATGTATATTGACTTGTATATATACATAAATTACTATTTTTATATTTTAAAACTTGCGTATCCTAGGATACAGCATTTTGTGTGTTTCATAGTATCTTAGATTAGCTAGTGTAGCTTAGTTTCATAGTGTATTGACCTAGTATCCTGTAGTTGGACTCATACAACCTAGAAATAGTCGGTTTGACTTAGAAATAGCTTTGTGACTTAGAATTGCATCAGTTTAACTTATTTTCATTTCTGAACCTTGTATTGATGCAACATACTATATATAAGTCTGTTTGACACTAGCTTGGGCATCAAGAGACATACCTTGCTCAGGACTTCAGCCGAGTACATATTTTTGTTAGTTTTTAATTCATAATAGTGTATATATTCATGTTCTAGAACTGTATAATTGATTCCAATATAGTGATTTCACGGACTTGTACTACATGAATCCCATCTGGAGATGTTATCCCCTACCGTCTTCAGTGGGTACTCATGTACATGTATTTCATCGTGTACATTGGGTATTGATTTATATTTCGTGTTCATACACTGCTCGTGTTCAGTGTGCTTATTTGTAAATATATACTGCTCGTGTTCAGTATAATTATATTCGTGTACACCCAATGCTTGTGTTCAGTGGTCATATTCGTGTTCGTAGCATGTCATAATCGTGTTCGTAGCGTGTCATAATTGGATCCATTGGTATTAGTTGGGGATGGAAGAGTAGGAGTCGATTATGTGATCAAAGCCTCATTGTTCATCATGTACATTCTGATTACATAGCACGCTTGTAATCGTCGTACCTTATTGATCATGTTCACCCAAACCGATCATATAATGAACTTGTATTCTGAGGCATATTAGTTAGATTTCAGTTATTTCATCATATTACAGATATTCATATTATTGTTCTATATTCTCGTATATTACATGTATTCTCTTGTTCATTCATTCATATATTTACTCATTTTGTATTTTATTTATATTATCTGTTTTATATGCTCGATTATATTATGGATATTTTTCCAGATGATTGGCTTATAGAGTAGTGTCCCATATTCTATAGACCGCAGGACGGTGTACCTTTAGAGGATACTCCTATAGACCAGGAGGACTTAGTTGCAGAGCCCGAGGAGGTTTAGTTTATTTGAGTTGGACTTGTATTAGACTATATTTTTTGAGATTCATGGCATGTATATTATTTCATATTGTAGATTGTATCTTTATTCTTTTCTCCGCTATTCCATTCGTGCTTTATCTTTCTTAGTTTGTTTTTTTAATTGAGATTAGTTATAGTTGTGAGATACCATTTTGTTCCTCCGTTTGGAGTTGAGATGATTGAAAGGTACCATATTATATTGTTGAGATGTTAGTTAGATAGAAATAACCTAGACAATGTTCTACCACCGATGTTGTGTAGTAGGCTAGACGTACCCTTGTACTCATGCCCGAATATCCGGGTGCGGGTCATGACACATTTTTAGTGGTGGCCCATACATATCTAGAATCGCAAGTAGAGTGATATCGTAGGGGTGCTCACTTAGAGTACTACTACGAGCCTGCTTTAGGAAAAAGGATTTAGGCTGACATTTTACTCAATCACAACTAGGAAACATTCCAATATCGGTTTTGCAATCCTTATCTATTGAATATTTACTTTACTTTGAATAAATTATGTCCTTCTTTGATGATATCGTATCATACTCAATATTGATTCCATATTTCAATCTATCTTTAGGATGCCGTCGATGACGCGTTACCAGCTCTCAGGTGCCGCGATGGCACGGTCAGTCACTTCATCACCTATAAGGGCAACTTCAGCAGACGATGTTCCAACACCTATATTCCGGAGGTCAGCTTCACCAGTACAGGTGGGCGTATCTGCTGCAGCTTTCGGAGGTGCTCTACCTCCGGTTCCGAGGACAGCGCAGACAGTTTTCAAAAATCTTCTACCCCACCACCCACAGTCGATCAGACGCAAATATTCATGCTTTTTCAACAGATAATATAGGCGCAACAGCGACAGTCAGAGGTCCTGCGACAGAGCGTGGGGAATGCTCACCTGATCGCACTCGCAGCAGTTGAGAGAGATACCACAGTCCAGCCACAGATGGTACCACCTCAGTTTAGCCCGCAGCAGCAAAGGTCGGAGACCATCATAGACTTTAAGAGGATGGGGTCGAAGAACTTTAGAGGCACAGAAGGGATCCTTTATGCTGATGATTGGATCGAAGACATCGAGCAGAACCTGCGGCTGGAGCAGATTCCAGAGATATTGCAGATAGAGGAAGCGGTGTGGATGATATTCGACATTGCTTTGACATGGATCAGGATAGACCACTAGATTGTAGTACCAGGACTTACTTGGAAAGCTTTCAAAGAGCTTTTTAAGGAGAAGTTCTTCCCAAACGTGGCTCTGACATCTCTAGAGAGCCAGTTCCAGTACCTCGTCTAGGGAGGTATGTCGATGGACGAGTATACGGCTGATTATTGCAGACTAGGTCACTTTATGGAGGGACAGAACCCCAGAGGGAGAGCCAGGAAATTCAGGAAGGGCCTGAACCGGGAGGTCAAATCTCACATAAATGGAGATTCTACCACCACCTTCGATGAGATTCTCATACAGGCGCAGCGGGCAGAGGATGACTTAGAGCTTGGCTCTAAGGGGTCTAGCAAAGAGGCCTTATTTTCAGCAGCAGCACCAAAGGCACTACCAGAATCCGAGGCAGCAGTATCACGGGCCAGCTAGAGCACCGACACATTAGATATATCAGATTTAGAGGCCAGTTGTTTCTTGCACTTTTTGTAAGAAGCAAGGACACTGATGGGATGCATGCATGATAAGACTAGGCCAGTGCTTATTCTGCGGGTCAGGGGACCATCAGTTGAGGGCTTGTCCTAAAGTCCCAATTCGTCCAGCTCAGGGCGGATGTCAGGCACCGAGAGCACCAGTCAGACCACCAGTGGGACAGTAGAGAGGACATCTACCACTGCAGCAGCAGCAGTTTGCTCAGCACCAGCAGCATCAAAGAGGTGCTCAGCGACAGGGGTGAGCTTTTGCCTTAAATATCGAGGAGGAGGACCCAGTTGGCAATGTTATCTCAGGTTCAGTTTATCTTGATTCTTGTCCAGCTCATACTTTATTTGATTCTAGTACTTCTCATAGTTTTGTATATGTATCTTTTTCTCTGAGACATCGTCTTGAGTCTGAACCGTTGGCGAGAACTTACAAAATCACTACCGGGGGTAGCATTATCCTGGTCAGTGATGTTTGGAAGGACCGAACAGTTTTCTTGGGAGGTCGAGAGTTAGGCATATGTCTACTTGTAATGCCACTTCCGAGCTACGATATAGTACTCGAGATGGATTGGTTGAGTAGGCATCATGCTAGTATCAATTGACTTAGAGACAGAGTTTTGTTTCAGATACCAAGAGAGCCAGAGTTTGAGTTCGTCAGCGGAGCAGTAGGGCAGAACGAAGGTAAATTCTGTGGAGATTTGGTAGAAGAGCAGGAGCCACCACATCCATTGATTACAGAGTTCATGGATGTCTTTTCGGAGGAGTTTTCGGGGTTGCCAACAGATAGAGATGTGGAGTTCTCTCTAAATTTGGTGCCAGGCGCAGAGCCAATATCTCAACACGTCTTTAGAGTAAACAACAGAGAATTGGCAGAGTTGAAGAAGCAGGTGGATGAGTTGCAGGACAAGGGCTTCATCTGTTCCAGTTTATCCCCATGGGGTGCTCCGATACTTTTTGTACCAAAGAAGGATGGGTCAGCACGTATGTGTATCGACTAAAGGGCACTCAACAACCTCACTATAAAGAACAAATATTCGTTGCCACGGATTAATAATTTATTTGAGCAGTTGAGCGGAGCGAAGATGTTCTCAAAGATAGACTTGAGGTCGGGATACCACCAGGTGAAAGTGAAGAAGGATGATATCCCGAAGATAGCTTTCAGGACTTGGTATAGGCAATTTGAGTTTTTGGTGATGCCGTTTGGGTTGACCAATGCCTCGGCGGTATTCATGAACATGATGAATAGGGTATTTCATCAGTACTTGGATCAGTTTATTGTAGTCTTTATTGATGATATATTAATATATTCGAAGATCCCAAAGGAGCATGAGAAGCACTTGAGGATAGTTCTGGAGACCCTCGGGAGGGAGAAGCTATATGGTAAGTTTTTGAAGTATTAGTTCTTCCTTGATAAGGTTGAATTCCTCGGGCATGTGATTATAGGAGATGGGATCTCAGTAGACCCGAAAAAGATTTCAGCAGTTGAGTCGTGGTCTATCCCAAGTTCAGTAGCGGAGATCCGGAGCTTTCTTGGACTGGCAGGCTATTATCAGAGATTTATTCAGAAATTTTCCATTATAGCGGAGCCGATGACTAGACTAACCAGGAAGGACGTGGAGTTCGTCTGGACTGAGGATTATCAGTTAGCATTTGAGGAGCTGAAGAAGAGGTTAACTACAACTCCAATCTTGATATTGCCATCAGGAGCAGGAGGATTTTTTATTTACAGTGATGCATCGGGTAAGGGTTTGGATTGTGTGTTGCAGCAGAACGGGAAGGTGATTACCTATGCTTCCAAGCAATTATGCCCGTATGAGAAGAATTACCCTACCAATGACTTGGAGTTGGCAGCGGTTATCTTTGCTCTTAAATTGTGGAAATACTACTTGTATGCAGAGAGGGTAGAGATCTTTACACACCACAAGAGCTTGAAGTATGTGTTTACACAAAAAGAGCTCAACATGAGACAGCGGCGATGGTTGGAGTTGATGAAGGACTTTGATATTTCTTTGCAGTATCATCCATGGAAGGCCAACGTACTCGTGGATGCCTTGAGCAGGTATCCAGTGGCTATGTACTTGACAACGGACAAACACTTATTGGCCGATCTTGATAGTTTGGGCATTGAGGTATTAGTTCCTGGAGTCGCAGCACATATATGGGGACTTCAGGTATATTCAGAGTTGATAGAACGGATTAGAGCCATACAGTTCGAGGATAAGTATCTGGGGAGCATCAGAGTACAGGTCCAAATAGGGTTGGCAGAGGACCTCACCATATCAAATGATGGATTATTGCAGTACGGTACCAGATTGTGTGTGCCGAGTGGAGCATTGTGCGAGGAGATTCTTCAGGAGAAGCATCGGTCTCAGTACTCTATACATCCAGGTGGCAACAAGATATATAATAAGAGAGCATGTTTGGTGGTATGGAATGAAGTGGGAGGTAGCTAGCTTCATATCCAGATGTTTGGTTTGACAGCAGGTAAAGGCGGAGAGACAGAGGCCAGGTGGATTACTTCAGCCTTTACCCATTCCAGAGTGAAAATGGGAGCATGTGACGATGGACTTTATTTCAGGACTTCCGCGTTCTCCAGGAGATAAAGATGTGATTTGCGTCATCGTAGACAGGTTGACCAAAATACCCTACTTTCTGCCATTCAAAGTGGGTATATCTACAGAGATGCTTGCGAAGATGTATGTGCGCCAGATAGTCAGATTGCATGGTATTCCAGTATAGTCTCGAATTGGGATAGTCGCTTCATGTCCCACTTCTGGAGGAGTTTGCAAGCTAGCTTGGGCACTCAGCTCAAGTTCAGTACCGCATATCACCCTCAGACAGACGGGCAGTCGGAGAGGACTATTCAGACTCTTGAGGAAATGCTACGCACTTGTTTTTTGGATTTTGGAGGTTCTTGGAAGGATTATCTTCACTTGGTAGAGCTTTCTTACAACAATAGCTACCAAGCCAGTATGGAGATGTCACAGTTTGAGGTATTGTATGGACGGAGATGCCGCACTCCGTTATCATAGGATGATATTGGTGAAAGAGATTTATTGTGACCAGAGATGGCAGCGTATATAGCCGAGAATATAAAGCTCATCAGGGATAGACTTCAAGTGGCGCAGGACAAACAGCGGCATTGGGCCGATAGCCACCGGAGACCTTTGGAGTTTGAGGTATAAATTTTTGTTTTGCATTACTTGTGATTATTTGTTTTGTTAGAGTGCTAAGGTTGTATTTTGTACTAGGTTGGCAGTCTGGTTTTCTTGAGGACGACATGTGGCACAATTCATTTTGGTGGAGGCGGAAAGCTTAGTCCCCGATTCATCGAACCTTTCAGTGTCCTTGAGAGGGTCGGTGTAGTTGCCTACAGACTAGACTTACCACCTGCATTGAAGGAAGTGCACAACATGTTTCACGTGTCATAGCTAAGATGGTACGTGGCAGATCTCAGTCATGTGTTGGATCACTCAGAGATCGAGGTGGGCCCTACTCTTAGCAATCCAGAGCAGCTAGTGGAGATTCTGGATCGGAGAGCGAAGGTACTAAGGAACCAAAAAATTCCTTTGGTTCGCTTCACATGGAGGCATCACTCTCTAGGAGAGACTACCTGGGAGCGAGAGGTCGAGATGCGCGAGCGATATCGATATATGTTCGAGCTGTGAGGTATAATTCTTTCTTGCTTGTATTGATTACTTTTGGAAGTTTGTTTCTTTCTTAATTTCTAGGACAAAATTTTTCTAAGGTGGGTAGGATTGTCACCCTAATTTTTTTTCAATTAAGGATAGTATGGTAATTGGCATGGGTATTTTTATTTTAGGAGTTTTGTATTTAATATTGTGCATTTGTATTAATTATTTGTTGTATTATTTATCGATTGTTAGATATAGTATTTATTTTTAGACTTGTGTAGTGGACCTAAATAATTAAATTTGTTGCATGAACCCAACATTTATTTTAGTTTAGTTTGAGTCTATTAATTAGGCCCATGGATTAGGAGAATTGATTAATTAGTGAAACCATTAGACTAGAACATTCCCTCCTTAATTAATTTCTTCATGAGAGACCCCAAGGGGTATTTTGGATATTTTATAATATCTTGGTAGAGGGGTATATGGCCGACCAAAACAAGGAGGAGAGAGAGAGAGTGTCCCCCATTTTATTTTTTATTTACAATTAGATCTAGATTTTTCCCCATTTTCAATTTCTTCATTCCTTCACCATTTTCTCACAAATTACTTCTCAAATTCCTTCTCTATTCTTTAATTGAGGCTACTACAATAATGATCTACAAGAAAAAAACAAGAATCTACAAGGAGGATGTCACGCCCCGATCTTTCGCAGGCTAAATCGGACGTCCCCGCTAGACGAGAATCACCGCGCCAGCGCTCCCGCGGAACGATCGCTTTATGACCCATCCGAGTGTGATGCCGCACGAGCGTGAGCCACGCTCGTGCAAGGCTGTGGTTCATTGACTGGCGGTAAGAGTTCTAAGCCACAAAGTCACACAGATTGTTTGAGTACAGCGGAGTCATAAACGCATAGGTAATTTGGTAACAAGTTTACTGAGTCGGCAATATAGCGGAAGCATTGAATAACACAAGTTAAAGTAAAGCAACTCTTTATTGATATAAATAAGTTTTACATGCGGCGTATAGCCGTGATTACAATTCGCTCAAGCCTCTCTCTCTGAAACAATAAAGCGTGCCAATTGGCTACAATTATGGAATGATTGTACAGGCGATGTTCGGGCTATGTTCCAACATTATGTCTTGTATATGTGCTTCAGTTTTAGACGCAGCACTCCAAGGTTTTAGAGTGGACTCCTGGCCTTAGCACGTACGAAGGAGGCATCCGTACTGAATGAGGTTCTTCTATACCATGTAAACGATCTGGTGGTTTATCAGTACATTGAATGCACTGGTGGAGAGGCTACTCGTCCGCTCGACAAATCCAAACACGTAATATAGGTTCCGTGCACCAACTATTATGTTGTCTTTCTAGTTGTCTTAGGATCAGTTTTATGCAAAGATTGAATAGCCTAACTCGTGTGGCAGTGCGCTGTGCAACATGAGAGAAAATACTACCAACTTACTGATTTGTCCTTCCCTGTCCAAGGCAAACCAAGTTAATTCAAGCACGGGCAGGTATAAACATTCAGGGGCATTCATAATGAAAACCAAGGCAATAGCATATGCAAACATGAGAGTCGTTGTATCATGATCGTTCAGGTGTTCAGTTGTTCATTTGATGCGATACAATGACTCGCACGCGGATAGCCGCTAAGCGAGGATGACTTAGCTATATGACATAAGTTATTGGCATAGCCATGAACGACACTAGTCAATAACGAGGATGGAATACAACGAAAGTATGTGAGGCGCTACAAACTATCCCGTCCAAGTACGTAAGACTAAACGTGAGTTCCATCCGGATCGGAACGGTCTCAGTGCCCCGGTGACTGCCCGTGGAACGATACCTCATTTCTGAGTTGTCCGCGACATGCAATCATTGGTCTTTCCAATTTCATGAGATATACGAGAATACGAATACAGAGTACATGATATGCTTGAATCTTGATTCTTTGTTCAGTGAATGACTTGCCTTGATGCATTTCCCTTGGGGCGAGGGTTGCCTTGGTGACCTAACGATCCCGGATACTTGCAGGTTCATTCTTGCACGAAACAACTATTAGATAGTCTCCCGAGGAAAACTAGATGAATGCATGACATGCACAGTATTACACAATTGAGGCATAGTTTATGCGACAAGCATTGAACGAGGCAATATACGTAATCACTTACGTTTAGGTCGGGCCCGGAGGTAAGCCAAGGGGTAAAACTGTAAGGAACTTCCCGAGCGACAAGATCTAGGGTAGCATGCGAGGGTCTGAATATAAGCAATATTTCATTTTCATGTTCTAGCACAAGCAATATAAGTTGGGATTATTCCCATAACTAGGTGCGTTATATTCTTATTAGCATGCAGTAGGTGATTCACCTAGCGACTAGCATGTATCGTTCCATATTTTATGTGTGCTGGGTAAGCAAAGACAAGTTCACCATAGCCACCCACCTTAGCGTTGATTTACCTCGTTGAGCGATACGTCAAGCGAGCCTCTAAAAGCCTAAGCCGAAATCCTGTAGGGACAAGTCTGGATATCCTTTGCCTCAAACGAGTGTTCTTGACTGACAGAGCAGATTGGGACATTGCACTTTTGTCGTTTGAATTGGTAGTCCACTTGAGCGGAATGGGGTGTTATATCCTACCCAACTCAGAAAAAGTCTTCTCGAGTCTTACTGAGGACAAATAGTATGTTTCAATCAATTTTGATTTAACGATACAAGGATGAGAAAAACCTATACAAGTCGTTATACTTGTTCATTTGGATATTCACTTGCACAAGCGTTCGAGATCAGCATATCGCTAGTCTGGATCGTGCGCATATTCGAAGTGCACTTCTAGCATGAGCACGTCAACCAACTAAGCGATAGCAAAGTCTTAGCACTCGAGTTTTATATTTTCTTGAGTCTTGGATCGTGCACAAGTTCAAGGCATCCCTCGAACAAGATGCATTCAACCAAACTTAGAGATAGTAAAATCGGACAAGCTACTTACATAAATCATAAGGGTCTGTACAGGTCGGCACAAAGGCCCTAGCATCATATTTCATACAAACAATCACATTATTCTAATGCGCTTTTCGAAAGTATTTAGACTAATTATTGGAATATTACGTTTGGGACATTGAGAGAGAGTGTACACATAACCCACGAATGAGCTTTCGAAACTGAGATATTTGAAATAAAGTCCAAAGGCGTATAAGCCAAGCTCTGATACCAACATATCATGCCCCGATCTCCTGCAGGCTAAATTGGTCGTCCCCGCTAGGTGAGAATCACCACGCCAGCGCTCCCGCGGAACGATCGCTTTATGACCCATCCGGGCGTGATGTCGCACGAGCGTGAACCACGCCCGTGCAAGGCCATGGTTCATTGGCTGGCCATAAGAGTTCTAAGCCACAGAGTCACACAGATTGTCCGAGTGCAGCGGAGTCATAAATGCATAGGCAATTTGGTAACAAGTTCACTCAGTCGACAATATAGCGAAAGCTTTGAATAACACAAGTTGAAGTAAAGCAACTCTATATTGATATAAACAAGTGTTACAGGCGACGTATAGTCGAGATTACAATTCGCTCAAGCCTCTCTCTGAAACAATAAAAGCGTGCCAATTGGCTACAATTATGGAATAATTATACAGGCGATGTTCGGGCTATGTTCCAACATTATATCTGTATATGTGCTTCAGTTTCGGACGCAGCGCTCCAAGGTTTTAGAGTAGACTCCTGGCCTTAGCACGTACGAAGGAGGCATCTGCACTGAACGAGGTTCTCCCGCACCCTGCAATCGATCTGGTGGATTATCAATACATTGAATGCACTGGTAGGGAGGCTACTCGTCCGCTCGACAAATCCAAACACGTAATATAGGTTCCGTGCACCAACTATTATGTTGTCTTTCTAGTTGTCTTAGGATCAGTTTTATGCAAAGATTGAATAGCCTAACTCGTGTGGCAGTGCGCCGTGCAACATGAGAGAAAACACGGCAAGACTTACCAACTTACCGATTTGTCCTTCCCTGTCCAAGGCAAACCAAGTTAATTCAAGCACGGGCAGGTATAAATATTCAGGGACATTCATAATGAAAACCAAGGCAATAGAATATACAAACACGAGAGTCATTGTATCATAATCGTTCAGGTGTTCAGTTGTTCATTTAATGCGATACAATGACTCGCACGTGGATAGCCGCTAAGCAAGGATGACTTAGCTATATGACATGATTCGTTGGCATAGACATGAAGGACACTAGTCAATGACGAGGATGGAATACAACGAAAGTACGTGAGGTGCTACAAACTATCCCGTCCAAGTACGTGAGACTAAATGTGAGTTCCATCCGGATCAGAACGGTCCCAGTGCCCCTGTGACCGCCCGTAGAACGATACCTCATTTCCGAGTTGTTCGCGACATGCAATCATTGGTCTTTCCAATTTCATGAGATACACGAGAACACGAATACACGAGTACATGAGATGCTTGAATCTTGATTCTTTGTTCAGTGAATGACTTGCCTTGATGCATTTTCCCTGGGGCGGGGATTGCCTTGGTGACCTAACGGTGCCGGATACTTGCAGTTTCATTCTTGCAGGGAAAGATTATTAGATAGTCTTCCGAGAAAAACTAGATGAATGCATGACATGCACAGTGTTACACAATTGAGGCATAGTTTATGCGACAAGCATTTAACTAGGCAATATACGTAATCATTTACGTTTACTCGGGCCCGAAGGTAAGCCGAGGGGTAAAATTGTAAGGGACTTCCCGAGCGACAAGATCTAGGGTAGCATGCGAGGGTTTGAATATAAGCAATATTTTATTTCCATGTTCTAGCACAAGCAATACAAGTTGGGATTAGTCCCTTAGCTAGGTGCATTATATTCTTATTAGCATGCAGGGAATGATTCACCTAGTGACTAGCATATATCGTTCCATATTTTATGTGTGCAAGGTAGGCAAAGACAAGTTCACCGTATCCACCCACCTTAGTGATGATTCGCCTCGGCTGAACGATACGTCAAGCGAGCCTCTGAAAGCCTAAGCTGGAATCCTGTAGGGACAAGTCTGGATATCCTTTGCTTGAAACAAGTGTTCTTGCCTGAGTAAAGTGGGTCGGAACATTGCACTTTTGCCATTTTAATCGGTAGTCCGCTTGAGCAGAATGGGGTGTTACAGAGGAGACCAAGATCTACAAGGAGGAGCTACATTTCAATATTTGGGGATTTTTATTGGGAATCCATCTCCCAATAGGTATATTTCAGTTTTTTCTCTTTTATTAGGTTCTAAATCTGAGATTTAATCATGAGAAACTAGCCCACATGCATAGGATACCTATAGGAATTGGTTTTAGGATCATAGGAGACCTATGGTGGAAGTTATGTGTATTTTTGTGTCAATTTTGGAAGAATTCTGAGATTTGCACATGTGGTATTTGTCAATTGGTCAAATAAAACAATATAACATGTAATTGATTATTTGTGACTAGTATCGTGTCCACAATTGGATACGTGTAGGCCGTATCTCATTAATTTGGCGATACGGATTATTTTTGGAATTTTCCTCTGACACAGAGATTTGTGCATATCACTTCTTGACACGGACACGTAGTTGCTTATATAATTGTTCGTATAGTGCATAATTAGTATTCTAGACTTGTTCGTGTTCTTTGGGATATGTTTGGTTGTGTGGTGGAGCCATATCGCAAGCGTATCATAGAATAAGTATGATACCGGTGCGGTGCACTGCACGTGTTTACTTTATTGCCCTTATTTTTATATGTACTTGTGTATATTTATATATGTATGATTTACTATATGATATATATATGCATATGAGTTTATGTATATAGATAGATGTATATATCTATATAAATATATGTATTGATATATCCATATATATATGTATATGTATGTGTTTATATATATATATATATATGTGTGTGTGTGTGTGTGTGTGTGTGTGTGTGTGTGTGTGTGTGTGTGTGTGTGTATGTGTATATAGGTGGTGATATATATATATATATATATATATATATATATATATATATATATATATATAGACTGATATATATAGATGTGTTATATATATATGTATTTATATATGTTATTTATATATATATGTGTATGTGTGACTGTATATATATATACATATAGATATAGATAGAGTGGTATGTATATATGTGTGTGTGCAATGTGTTATGTTTGTGTGTGAGGATGCATAGTGAGTGGGCTCGGGGCAGTAGAGGGTGCAGGAGCCTGCAAATAGTGTATACAGCAAGGGGTCCAGCAATGTGCAGTTCGTTCACAGGTTCAGCTAGCAGTTGCAGCAAGGGGGATATAACTGTTCAGTGGCAAGAAAAGGGGGAGGAGACAGTGCACCAACTGCTTAGTAAGAGCACAACAGTATGCACTTAGAGCACTGCAGCTCGTGCACACAGGGAGCAAACTGAAACAGCAGCTGCAGCACAGAGGCATGATAGTTTGCAACTGAGGAGAGTAGACAGGTCCATCAGCTTTCACTGAAGAGGCAGTGTGCACTGAGGTGCATCTCAAGCATGAAGGAGAGAAATGCACATGCGTACACAGCAAGGGGGCATGGTAGAAGTTGTATAGCAGTATCGTGCAAAATAGGGAGTCATCAACATCAGTATCAACAACTGTGCAATGCTGCACAGTATCTGGTATTAGTTCAAGTATCAGCATAGTTATTAGCATAGTTAGGTAGTGGTTTCAGTCAGTGGGTAGTTAGTTGTTTAGGTGTGTTAGTAGTGGATTAGTTTTAATAGTTAGGATGATAGTATATAGTAACTATATATATCTCTATGTATGTAAGTAATTTGTATGTAGCTATATGTAATTAGTAAGTATGGTATTGATAAGTTATTATGTAGGTTAGTATCTATGTACTAGTAGGTATATATGTTAGTAGTTAATATATTGATATAGTTGATATTGGGTATTAACTATTCATGAGGTTTTGAATTACCTTGGGATACCAAGGTATTATAAGGTAATGGATCGAAACTCAAGGTATTGGGTTTGCGTATCGAGTTTGGTGCGTAGGTAGTGTGATACGCATTGGTGCAAGGCCAAGGTATCCATATTTCATTAATTAGTTAAGATACTATATATATATATATATATATATATATATATATATATATATATATATTATATATATATATATATTATATATATATATATATATATATATATATATATATATATATATATTACTATTTTTATATTTTAAAATTTGCATATCCTTGGATACGACATTTTGTGGGTTTCATAGTATCTTAAATTAGCTAGTGTAGCTTAATTTTATAGTGTATTGACCTAGTATCCTATAGATGGACTCATACAACCTAGAAATAGTCGGTTTGACTTAGAAATGGCTTTGTGACTTATAATTGCATCATTTTAACTTTTTTCCATTTTTGAACCTTGTATTGATGCAACATACCATATATAGGTCTGTTTGACACCAGTTTGGGCATCGAGAGACATACCTTGCTCAGAAATTTAGGCGAGTACATTTCTTTGTTAGTTTTCAATTCATAATAGTGTATATATTCATATTCTAGAACTGTATACTTGATTTCGATACAGTAATTTTACGAACTTGTACTACATGGATTCTGTTAGGAGATGTTATCCTCTACCGTGTTCAGCAGGTACTCCTGTACATGTATTTCATCATGTACATTGGGTATTGATTTATATTTCATATTCATACACTGCTCGTGTTGTGTGCTTATTCGTGTATATACACTTCTCGTGTTCAGTGTGATTATATTCATGTACACCCACTACTCATGTTCAGTGGTCATAATCGTGTTCGTAGCGTATCGTGATTGGATCCATTGGTATTAGTTAGGATGGGAGAGTAGGAGTTGATTGTGTGATCAAAGCCCTATTGTTCATCGTGTATATTCTGATTACATACCACACTTGTAATTGTCTTACCTTATTGATCATGTTCACCCAAACCGATCATATAATGAACTTGTATTTTGAGGAAAATTAGTTAGATTTCAGTTATTTCATCATATTGCTGATATTCATATTGTTATTCTATATTCTTGTACATTACTTGTATTCTCTTGTTCATTCATTCATTCATATGTTTAGTGATCTTATATTTTGTTTCTATTATCTGTTTTATATGCTCGATTATATTATTGAAACTACTTTCAGAGGTATGTACTTTGCTCCAATCCTGACTGGATATTTTTCTAAATGATTGGCTTATAAAGCAGTATCCCACATTCATCGGACCACATGACGGTGTACCTTTAGAGGATACCCTATATACCAGGAGGACTTAGTTGCAGAGCCCGAGGAGGTTTAGTTTATTTTTGTTGGACTTGTATTAGACTATATTCTTTGAGATTCATGGCATTTATATTATTTCAGATTGTAGATTGTATCTTTATTCTTTCCTTCGCTATTCCATTCGTGCTTTATCTTCCTTAGTTTATTTTGTGATTAAGATTAGTTATACTTGTGAGATACTATTTTGTTCCTCTATTTGGAGTTAAGATGATTGATAGGTACCATATTATATTATTGAGATGTTAGTTAGATAGAAATAACCCAGATATCGTTCTACCGTCGATGCTGCTACGTAGGCTGGATGTACCAACGTACTCGTGCCCGAATATTATGGTGCAGGTCATGACACACTAGAAAAAAGATGTTTCTCTCATCCAAATTTAGCATGAAGGGCTTGGGAGATGTCACACCCCGATCACCCACTGGTAATCGACCGTCTCTGCTTGGCGCGAATTACCGTGCCAGTGCTCCCGTGGGACGATCTTTCCCATCTGGATGTGATGCCGCATGAGTGTAAGGCATCAAGAGCGTAAGACATGCCCGTGCAAGGCCATGATCAGAACAGGCGATAAAATATCTAAGGCACAGAGTCGGACAGATAGTCCGAGTGCAGCAGAATAAAAAATATACAGGCAATTGATAACAAGTTCATAGAGTCGTCAATAGTGAAAGAATTAAATAACACAAGTATAGAAATAAAAATAAGCTCTTTATTGGTATTGAACAAGTGTTACAGGCGGCACTAGGCCGAGATCACAAGTCGCTTAAGCCTCACTTTCTGAAACGATAAAAGCGTGCCAAGTGGCTACATTTATGGAATGATAAATAGACGATATTCCAATATTATGTCTTGCATATGTACTTCATCTCTGGACGTAATGCTCTATGGCTCCAGAGTAAACTACACGTCTTAACATGCACGAAGGGGATTTCTGTACCGAACGAGGTTTTCCCGTATCCTGCAAGCAATCTGGTGGGTTATCAGTACATGAATGCACTGGTGGGGAGGCTTCTCCCCCACTCAATAAATCCAAACATGTTATATAGGTTTCATGCACCATATATTAAGTTATCTTTCTAGTCTTCCCTTAGGATCAGTTTTATAGCAATAATGTAAAGCCTAACTCGTGTGACAGTGCGTCGTGCGATATAAAGGAACATGACAAGACTTACCAAATTACCATTCATCCTTTCCTGTCCAAGGAAACCAAGTTAAATCAAACACGAGCATATATATATTGAAATCCAGGGGCAATAGCATAAGCAAACACAAGTGTCGTGAGCGAGGTTCTGTTTTGGGTGCACGATTATACGAATTATCTAGGCGTGTTGCAATGGATGTTCAAGTGTTCAATGGATTGGCCAGGTTGTTCAATTTTTATATAGATGTCTTATACTCATATTATTCAGGTGTTTCAAATTATTGGATGCGATGCAATAACTCGCAGGCGAATTGCTGCTAAGCGATGATGACTTATCTATATGAACATGAGGTCACTGGCTTAGCCATAAAGGATGATGCATATTCTCGGATGGATTTGAGGTGTAACAAAAGAGTCATTGGGTATTACCTATTATCCCGACAAAACATGGTGAGACTACCATAGATCATGGAGTCAGCCGGGTTATCCAAGTGTAGGATGCACTACCAAGGGCCCGACCACTGAATATATTTTGTCGTACCAAACCGGAGAGCATCCTCCCTATTTGGTCACGTAATACCTATATTCCTCTTAGGACAATACAATTCTGGTTCCCCGATGATCGTCTGAGAAATCCATGTTATTACCTCGTGCACGAGTTGTCCGTGACCATGCAAGTCTAGGGTTTCAGATTCACGAGATTCATTACATGACATATTGATTCTTGGATTCTTGATTCTTGATTAATGATTCTTGATTCTTGTTGAGAACGAGTATGCTCCACGAGTTATGATTCTTGGATTTATTGACATAGTGCAAATCCCCTGGTTCGAGAACTGCCTTGGCGACCTAACGGTCCCGGATATTTTCAGGTTCATACTTGCACGAAATGACTATTAGATAGTCTTCCAGGGAGAACTAGATAAATGCATGACATGGATAGTGTTACACGATCGTGGCATAGATTATGTGACAAGCATTGAAATGAGACAACGAGTACAAGTTAACATATAAGCAGGCAAGCATTACATTTATATAGAACATAAGCATTTACTTTGGCACAGTCTAAGGGGTAGTTTGAGGAGTGTTACCGTAAAGGGACATATCGAGCGATATTATCTATGGGACAAGCAGTGAAAACAAGTGAGGGAGTGCACTATGAAGAGTATATAATGATCTACTCGAGGTATAGCGGGGTCTAGTTGCACAAGGCAAAGGTAGCATGCGAGGGTCCATTTATAAGCAAAATTTTATTTCCATGTTCTAACAAAAGCAATACAAGTTCAGATTATTCCCTTAGCTAGGTGCGTTGTATTCTTTATTAGCATACAGGGTATGATTCACCTAGCGACTAGCATCTATCGTCTATATTTTAAGTGTGCTGGCTAAGCAAAGACAAGTTCATCGTAGCCACCCACCTTAGCGATGATTCGCCTCGGTCGAGTGATACTCCGTGCGAGCCTTTGAAAGTATAAGTTTGAACTCCTGAAGGGCCAAGTCTAGAAATCTTTTACCTCAAATGAGTGTTCTTGCTGAGCAAAGCAGGCCGGGTCATTTTACTTGTGCCGTTTGAATCGGCTGTCCGCTTGAACGGAATGAGTCGTTATATTATACACCACTCAGAAAAAGTCTCTTCCTCGAGACTTCCTGAGCGCAAGCCATTCTATATCAACTATCGAGCGTAGCAATTGGTACCACTAGATCCGTTCGAACATAATTTCCTATTCATTCCTTATACCATATCGCGTGTATGCTGGGTCGATCTTATTGAATGATTCTATCATTCAATCAATGGTATGACTCGGTCTCAACTGCGCCTTAGTGCAATATATTACTTAATGTGGGGTACAATACAATCCATCTGAAATGATGATCTAGGGTTGACAAAAACTTATCCAAATTGATATACTCGTTCTTTCGAATCTAACATATGCAGTTACACTAGAGCATTCAAGATCAACATATCGCAAGTTTGGATCGTGCACATATCCAAAGTGTCCTTCAAACATATGCATGTCAACCAACTAGCAATAGCGAAGTCTTTGCACTCGAGTTCAACATATCACTGGGTCTTGGATCGTACACACGTTCAAGGCATCCCTCAAACATATGTTTTCAACCAAACTTAGAGATAGTAAAATTGGATAAGCTATTTACGAAAATCTCAAGGGTTCTCGTCTTATGAATCACAAACTTCCGATAGAGTCAATAAAACTCCAAGTTATTACATTCCAACTCTAACCAAGTATTTGCACTATCGCACAATCTATTCGATCAATCGACTAGCGTCCATCCGTTTGGGTCAAATATAGCGCACACTTATCGTTCCAAGTCTAACACTAAGTCTTGTTGTCCCAGTTCTATGGCTTGTTTTGTTCAAGCAATGTTCTAAAGTTGGTCACATAAGTTTTTTCACTCGGCACAGGGTCGTCTGCCTAATTACTAGGTTAGCTCACAAGGTCATAGGTACAAGTTCAAGCACACGATTCATCGTACAAATTCATCGCAAGATGCTCACCCCAATTCCTAAGGTCAAACCATTGTTCGTTTGCACGGGATATTCTACCCAAGCTTGTTTCACTCAAATTTTTAAACATTGAGCACAGATTATCCTACACATATTAACACTTTGTTGAACATGGTTCGAGTCCGTTCAGTCAAATCCATGATATATCCAAGTTGTAAGACAAGCCTAGCAATTCGCATAGTCTATCTCTTAAGCATGTTTGATATTATCTATATCCATTCTATGTCTAGACCACCAAGCTATAATTCAATTTTAAACCCTTGATTATAACTCCAAGTCATCCAACAAGATTCATGTATCCGTTCACAAAACTATCAAGCATGATTTACTCCAGGTTCTAGGCTAACTTATCCCTGAAACACTTTCGAATTACTTATATTTCCAAATTTGTCTTATCGTGTTGAACCACAAGTCAAGATAATCCATCAGTTGTCATGCTTCGGTCTCCCATAAGTTTAATCATCCTCGTTAGACATGAGATCACCATGACAATGGTCTCGCTGGATAATCATCCTAATTCGGATGTGACGCATGTACAAGCATAGAGTTACGCTCGCACAAGATAAGAACATCGAACATTATGGTTATCAACGAAACGATCGAGACACCTTATCCTTTTACTTTGCTCCATCCAAATTATATATAAAATATATCAAGTCATGTCCGTTCATGCAGTGATTATAATTCGTCTAGTAAAATCATCCAACTTCAATGTTACCGTTTAAAAAACCATAGTCTACTTCTAGCATTCCTCAAACAACTAAGTTTTAATTATTCAAGAAAAAGTCTATCCACTTTTGATATGTTCCATTCATCGAGTTCGTTTAGAATAATCATCGAACATATTCCCGTGAGTTCAATTATCCCCGCCGTACGTGAAATCACCACGCCGGTACTCCCGCAGAATAATCATTCTCGGTCGGGATTAATTTTGAAGGTTATCTTTTTGAACTAGATTCAAGATCGTTCTTCTAAACTCCAAGTCAAATCCGTTATCGCTTATCTCTTTCATCGAACCATAATATTTATTCTCGGGCTAACTTCTATCGAGCGGTATCTTATTCAAGTTTTAATCCGTTTTATTCAATTAAAAATTGCTCGCACAATCCTCCAAGTTTCCAACAAGTTTTCTTTACCAATATATTAATTTTATTACCTTGAGTCCCTATTCGATATAAGTCTTATCACTTATTCAGGACACTCTCCAATCTTTTAATCCAACTATCGCACGATATCTATGAATCCGTTTGGACATTTCTAATGATCCATACACCACTCAGGAATCGAGTCAACCAATTTAATCCCCAATCGTGTTCACATTAATCGATAGCATATTAACCAAGTTGTTTTCTATCATTTCTGTACGATATCTAAGCATCGCCTGATAAAATTTTAGTCTCGTATATATATCCTGTTGATAGTCATCCAAGTAAACCATATTCAATTTGTATCTTCCGATACGAAATATCGTTCAAGCTATTTTTCAAAATCCAAGCACGATTCTCTATGTTCGCCTTAGCGATAAACTGATAATGTTTCTATTGGTTTCCATTCCAAGTCTGACTTGTCTTTTTTTGAACGATATCCAAATCTCATTTACAACTAGCTTGCACCAAAAGGGTCTTGGCGCATGATACTCAACACAACTTAACCGAAAGGTTGTGTGCATAGTTAACCGTTCGAACAATATTCTATTCCGCATACTAACCAGCTGGGTAATCATGTATAGGTATTCGGGTTTGCACATAACTTGCAAATTCTAGCACGAGTATATTCCCATAAAGTCTAACACAGGTTGGCACAAAGGCCTTCGCATCACAAATTTATACAAGCAATCATATTAATCACATGCAACTTTTGAAATAATTTAGACTCATTGCATGGAATATCTCAATCGGTTCAACGAGAGAGTGTATGCACATAACCCACGAACGAGCTTTCAAAATTAAGAAAATCGATAAGAAGTCCAAAGGCATAAAGCCATGCTCTGATACCAATATGTCATGTTTTGATCTCCCGCAGGTAATCGGCTATCCACGCTGGGCGCAAATCACCGCGCCAGTGCTCCCGCAGGGCAATCTTTTCCATCTGGACGTGATGTCGCACGAGTGTAAGATACATCCGTGCAAGGCCATGATCCAAATAGGCGATAAAATATCTAAGGCACAGAGTCCCACATATAGTCTGAGTGCAGCAGAATAAAAATGTACAGACAATTTATAACAAGTTCACAGAGTCGTCAATAGCGAAAGAATTAAATAACACAAGTATAGAAATAAAATAAGATCTTTATTGATATTGAACAAGTGTTACAGGCGGCGCTAGGCCGAGATTACAAGTCGCTCAAGCCTCTCTCTAAAACGATAAAAATGTGCCAAGTGGCTATATTTATGGAATGATACATAGGCGATGTTCCAACATTATGTCTTGTATATGTACTTCAGCTCCGGACGTAACGCTCCAAGGCTCCAGAGTAAACTACATGCCTTAACACGCATGAAGGGGATTCTACACTGAACGAGATTTTTCTGCACCCTGCAAGCAATCTGGTGAGTTGTCAGTACATGAATGCACTGGTGGGGAGGCTTCTCGCCCGCTCGAAAAATCTAAACACGTTATATAGGTTCCGTGCTCCATCTATTAAGTTATCTTTCTAGTCTTGCCTTTGGATCAGTTTTATGGCAATGATGTAAAGCCTAACTCGCATGGCAGTATGGCGTGCGATATAATGGAATACGGCGAGACTTACCTATCATTTGTCCTTCCCTATCCAAGGCAACCAAGTTAAATCAAACATGAGCATATATATATATTGAAATCCGGGGGCAATATCATAAGCAAACACAAGTGTCGTAAGCAAGATACTATTTTGGGTGCACGATTATACGGATTATCCAGGCGTGTTTAAATGGATGTTCAAGTGTTCAATGGATTGCTCAGGTTGTTTAATTTATGTATAGATGTCTTATACTCATATCGTTCAAGTGTTTCAGATTATTGGATGCAATGTAATAACTCGCACACGGATTGCCACTAAGCGATGATGACTTATCTATATTAACATGAGGTCACTGGCTTAACAATAAAGAATGATGCATAGTCTCGGACGGAGATGAGGCATAACGAAAGAGTTATTGGGTGTTACCTATCATCCCTACCAAACATGGCGAGACTACCATAGATCATGAAGTCAGCCGGGTTATCCAAGTGTAGGATGCACTACCAAGGGCCCGACCACTAAAATATTGTGTCATCCCAAACCAGAGAGCATCCTACCAATCTGGTCACACAATACCCATATTCATCCTAGGATGGTACATTCCCGGTGCCCCGATGATCGTCCGAGTAATCCATGTTATTACTTCGTGTACGAGTTGTCCATAACTATGCAAGTCTAGGGTTTCAGATTCACGGGATTCATTACATGATATGTTGATTCGTGGATTCTTGATTCTTGATTCATGATTCTTGTTTAAAACGAGTATGCTCCATGAGCTATAATTCTTGGATTTATTGACATGGTGCAAATCCTCTGGTTCGGGAACTGCCTTGGCGACCTAATGGTCTCGGATACTTTCAGGTTTATACTTTCACGAAATGACTATTGGATAGTCTTCCGGGGAGAACTAGATGAATGCATGACATAGATAATGTGACACGGTCGTGGCATGGATTATGTGACAAGTATTGAAATGAGATAACAAGTACAAGTTAACATATAAGCAGGCAAGCATTGCATTCATATAGAACAAAAGCATTTACTTTGGCACGGTCTAGGGAGAGTGCAAGAAGTGCTACAGTAAAGGGATATATCGAACGACATCATCTATGGGACAAGCAGTGTAAACAAGTGAGGCAGTGCACTACGAAGACTATATAATGATCTACTCATGGAATAGTGGGGTCTAGTTGCACAAGGCAAATGTACCATGCGAGGGTCCATTTATAAGCAAAGTTTTATTTCCATATTTTAACACAAGCAATACAAGTTGGAATTATTTCCTTAGTCAGGTGCGTTGTATTCTTTATTGGCATGCAGGGGGTGATTCATCTAGTGACTAGCATGTATCATCCATATTTTAAGTGTGCTAGCTAAAAAAAGATAAGTTCATCGTAGCCACCCACCTTAGCGATGATTCGTCTCGGTCGAGCGATACTCCGAGCGAGCCTTTAAAAGTCTAAGTATGAACTCCTGAAGGGCCAAGTCTGAAAATCTTTTGCCTCAAATGAGTCTTCTCGCTGAGCAAAGCGGGTCGGATCGTTTCACTTCGTCGTTTGAATCAGCTATCCGCTTGAACGAAACTGGTCATTATAGGATAGATGAATGTCATCCCTCAAATTAAGATAATCCATACGGAAGCTGGGCTTGCTCTATCACAAGCTCACTACATGGAGAAGATTCTCACACGATATGGATATCAGGAACTTCCTGGAATTGATACTCCATATAGGTGTGACAAGAATTTGAAGCCAAACCCCGAGAAAAGCGTCAGACAGTTGGAGTATTCTAGTATCATTGGGAGTTTGATATATGCTACGAATGCCACTAGGCCCGACATAGCTTTTGTTGTAGGAATACTAAGTAGATTCACAAGTAACCCATGTGTTAAACACTGGAAAGCTGTGAAGTGGGTGATGAGATACCTCAAGAAGTCTCAAAAGTTTGCACTTTACTATAGCGAAGATCCTGCAGTGGTAGAAGGCTTCAGTGATGCTAGTTGGTGCTCAGAAGAAGAGAGCGAGAGATCCACCGGAGGATATATTTTTTTTATGGGTGGAGCTGCTATATCGTGGAAGTCAAAAAAGCAGACAATGCTCTCACACTCGTAAATAGAGTCCAAGTTTTATGCACTTGCAGCTGTAGCAGATAAAGCATAGTGGCTTTCGGAGCTCATGTACGATCTTCCAATGGTTACTGCACAGATTTTAGTTATACCGATATACTACGACAACTAGGCAGATGCAGTGGAATATAATAATCTCTTCAATGGTAAAAAATGACTGTGCGGGTTCGGCACAGATAACTGAACAATCTTATCAAGACTGGTGTCATTGTAGTGGTAGATGTTCGGAGTCAGGAGAAAGTGGCGGATCCAGTCACTAAAGGCCTTAAGCGTCAGCTAGTCAATGACACATCAGGTAAAATGGGCTTGAAGGACCTCTGATATTGTGTCTGTGTAATCCTACCATTAATTTTTATGCTATTAGTTCAAAGAATCTACTAGGCATCTAGCTTTTGGTTCAAGGAAAGATTTTTGACAGGGAAAATATTAGGTATAGTAGGTATTCTTTCGAGACAGGTTGGGATACATACCCAGAACCACTGTGGTCTACTACTAATTTTTTATATTTATATATATACAGAACAAATCATGTGTAAGGGTGGCTGCGATGCCTTAATGAGTTCTCAGGCAGAGTGAATGTCCGGCGTGCACTACAGGAAGCACAAGTAGTTCAGCACTACAAAGGACTTGTATCCCATGCTATAGTGGCATTACACCACGATGAGGTAAAAGATGTAAAGCCTCGGCCGTGGGCCATGTCACAACGGCAATAGCACCGCAAATAGGCAGGTAGTCTAATGTTGAAAAGATAGAGAGTTGTAGCACAATACTACTAAGAGGTCGGTGACCTCATGCTACAGTGGGTGACACCACATGAGGTAGTTAACCTCGGCTATGAGCTATGTCACAATAGCATAGCACCGCACAGAAGCACAAGACATCATGCTGGGATGTAGTACAGCACTACTAAAAGGCTAGTGACCTCATGCTACTGTGGGTAACACAACAAAAGGTAGTTAACCTCGGCTGCGAGCCATGTCACAATGGCATAGCACCGCACGGAAGCACAAGGCTTCATGCTAGGAAATATTAAACTCTCTTAAAATAACTCATCTAAGTGTATGGACAGAGATATAGGCCATCTCTTGAGGGTAAACTTGTAGACACGCAAGGACATACACCGAAACCAGGTCAGCACAGGACCTTTAATGTGCGATAAGAGGCACAGCTGATATCGGTGTATGAGTGAGAAGAATAGCAGTTATGGTTCATAATTTAAGGCATAGTCCATTCTTGTATCATACTGTCATTTGATCCATGCAGGAAGATTCAAGTTGTGGGCGACATCTATCCTAATGCAAGATGGACAATTACTGTAAGGAACACTCGACCATATATTGTTATATATGTGGGGGATTATTAGTGTTTTTCACTTTGCTTTGGGAGTTTTAGTCCCAAATTAGAAAACTATCAATGTGTATATCTCAATATATAGCTAAACTTAGTATTGGTATATGCACATGGGATGGTGGCCCATGTGGGTTGATTTTCCTAGAGGGATTAAGTGTGAACCCCTTTATGATAATCTTAATTTTGTTACCACCTTTGGGAAGTTTTCTTTATGAGCTAAGTCCCGAAGGGGCTTAACGACTCGGACTCGGACTCAAGGGCGCAAAGTGGCACTTTGTTGGCATACTTTGCACTTAGTGTCACATCCCGATACCGTAAGGGTCGATCGTCCTCGCTTGGATCCTTTGTGGAACCGATCATTCTCGCTTGGATATGATGCCATGCGAGTCTAGAGTTGCGCTCACACAAGGCAAGAACGTGCAGTGATAAAAATCTATTTGAAACACAAATTAGAAAAGATAATAACAAATTGTTGAACACAAGGTATAGGAAGAAAACATGCTTTATATTGATAATTTAAAGTAATTTACAAGAGTTTATATTTGATGCGCCTCTTGGCTACTTAATTTGCATTACAAAAGAAAACTCAAAAGGTAGGACATGCTCCATCAGATAAGCCTTGACGTCCGTACATTACGTCCTTGTATAGATTAAAAGTTCTCACCTCCAAAATGAACTGGCTTCAACTATACTTCAAAATAGAAGAGCTTCTAATGCCTTCTCGTTTATCCACTACCGTTGCACACCCTGAGTGCCTGAAATATTTGCCCATAAAGTGGGTCATTACTCAGCTTGTACTGGTGAGCGGGACGAACCCACTCGCCTAAATCAACACTTGCTTATTAGGGGCGAGCATGCATTAAAATTATCTTACTATTAAGAATTAAGTGAATTTAGTTCATATCAGTTGCATGGTTTTAGAAGAATAAATAACGTTGAACCCATATAGCACATCGGTCGCTTACTCAACCGATGCGCACCTTCTCTGTACCGAAACACAAGTATACTTACTATCTGCACAAGACAATAGATTAGCATGTGTTCTATCTATATGCGGTCATTGGTGCGATCGACACCATGGGGACTTATCCAAGGCATTGCGGCACGTCCTGTCAGCCCAGGTAGCAAGCCATGCTGAAGGTCCCACAATGCATCGCGACTAGCACGATCAAATATTTCTCCCCGGGTCGATACGGTTCCAATGCCTTGGAATACGTTTTGATAAAATGCCAAACCTTGTGCAGAAGTTGTTCCAGACCATGCAAATGCGTAAAAAGTTCAACTATCATACAATGCATGAGATGAAACAAAAGAAGTAAAGCAGCAATATATATACTTATGCAACAGTTCATATTTTCTCAAAGTCGTGTTCCAATTTTTGTGTCTCGTGGATCCAAACTTTTTGAGGCACCAGGCCGCAACCAATATTTCAGATGCCGCATTCCATCAGGCAGTTCCTTGGTTTTGAACCACAACTGTCGCTTTATTTCGAAGCTCGTGTTTAGATCGTGTACATGAATTTACAAGTTAGTCTACAATTTTCATGTTTCTTTCTTAGTGGCTGGCATGCATTGTGGCTAAGGATTTCCTAGGCGTTCAGCCGGGCATCATCGATTGAATATTTGAATCATTAGAGATGTGGACGTGAAGAAGTAGGAAAGAAGGGTCCGAACCATCCACCGATTAAGAAAAGTGCTGAAAGAAGGAGTCCCGTCTAACGACGATCAAGCGTCAGTTACGCGGACCTGCAATAGCACGAGCACTGAGTTAGAATCTTTTTTGCCTATCCTTCCTCCCGAACTCCCTAAGAACCAAAGCTCCAAGCGGGAAAGACAATAACAAAAACCAGGAAAATCGAAAGCAACACCAAAACAAAATTCAAAAGTGACATCAAGAAAACCAACCAACAAAATACGAAAACTATTGGACTCGTTTCAATAGAGGTTATCCATGAGTTGGAAAGGATCATCGTATTTTGTCAGTGGCAAGAGGATGTCAAAGTTTTTAAACACCAAGCTACAACTCAGACAGACTAGCCACAAGCCCAATTATATTGTGCGCATCCCGGTCGTATCAGAATTTGAGACACTAGACTTAGCACGCCAGCATCGTCGCATGGCGCTCATGCACTCCTTTTATGCGCGAGTTGCATGCACGATTGCTTGCTCGGGCGCATACTCGAGCGCTTTGCGTCGGACGCATGTGTTGTGTCACCTTGCGGCCAAGAGCCCATGCGGCCCGGAGTGCATGCTGCCAGGCGCCCATGCGGTCATGAGCGTATGCGGCCAGGTGCCTATGCGGCCGGCAGTGAATGCGACCAGGGGCCATGCGGTCAGGTGCCCATGTGGCCAGGTCATCATGAGGCAAGGAGCAATGTGGAGAGTCTGCTATGGAGGGGACATGGACTATTGTTGTGAGTCAGTTTATGCATTCTCCTTATGAGGAACATCTTTAGGCAGTTTATAGAATACTGAGATACTTGAAGGCCAATCTCGAAAGGGTTTATTTTTTAAGAAGACTAGTAAAAGGAATGTGTCTATCTTCAATGATGCAGATTGGGTAGGTTCAGTCACAAACAGAAGATCAACCTCTTGATATTGTACCTATGTATGGGGTAATCTTGTGACATGGAGAAGCAAAAAATAAGGAGTTGTAGCAAGAAGCAATGCAGAAGCCAAGTTTAGAGCTATGGCTCAGGGTATTTGTGAAGGACTATGGATTCAAAGAGTCCTGGAGGAACTTAAGATAGAAATTGAGCTTCCATTGAAGTTATATTCTGGCAGTAAGGCTGCCATAAGCCTAGCCCACAACCCGATTCAGCATGATAGAACCAAACATATTGAGATTGACCGTCACTTCATAAAAGAGAAATTAGACGCTAAAATCATATGTCTACCATTTGTGATCTCTAGTTAGCAAACTGCGGACATCTTAACCAAAAGTTTGGCAAGACCCGTCTTTGAGCATTTGATAAGCAAGTTGGGCATGAAAGATATTTATACACCAACTTGAGGGGGGTGTTGGAAAATTCCGTGATTCTCTCTCCTCTTGTTATTAGTTATTATTAAAGAATATTTTCTGTTTTCATTTAGTTTTCTTTTTCCTTAAGGTTCTACTGGATTCAAGAATGGATATTGATTGTATTTCTTCTATTTAAACCAGCCTTGGGGCTGAAGAATAAATATGAAACATTCACCACTTGTTTTCTAATAAGTATGATACTGTTCGATTTTGATTTGTTAGGAGTAATAGTTGGATGTACTATTTTAGCATAAATAGAAGTTGGATATGTGTTTTAGTTGAAGATAACAGAAGAAAATAGTAGCAGAAAGTACCAGACGATCGAAGAAAATTCTGAAGGAAGATCGTGAAGAAGAGCACAGATCTTGAGAGAAACTTCACTGAAACAAGTATGTTTATCTTAACTTGAAAACTAGTACATTCTTAGATTTTTTGTAAACCCCAAAAGCTAGTGTGCCAATCAACTAAGCAAGGACTCCCCAAAAGTCACTTATAGATGGAAGCTTGCATTGAAATCACAAAAGAAGATATGGAAGCTTTTTATTGTGTTGTATTCCTACCCTGATAAGTATGATATGTTTTTATCGTATATCAAGTTGTTCCAGTTTCTATGCTAACTAGTATATGAAATGACTTAAAATAGAGAAGAAAAAGTTTCAAACTATTTGAAGTTAAAATTCAGATATGAATGGTTGATTTGGGCTTCAAACTGAAGTCCAATTGGTTTTTAGGGGTATATAATTCGTTGGATCGGGTGTCATCAATCTAGTCAAGTTTCTTTAGCCTATAGGAGTCTGTAAAAAATGAAAGCATTTTATTTTGGTCTATATACACTACTTTATTTATTTTTTTATGCTACAATTATATATTACAGCATGCAGGGTTGATTCACATATGCATGTCCCATCATCTAAAATTTTATTGGCTGCCTTTTAGTAATGTGAATCATAATTTATTTTTTTAGTTGCAATATTAATAAATCACAATCTAGATGACTTGAGCTATAATGTTAGCTATGTTGCAAAAGACAGACATGTTGGTTTTGATTTTGCTTTGGTTTTGTTTTTCTAGCAAAAGCTCAATTCCTCTCCCTTTCTTTAGTCCCACATTGGATGCACCAAAGCCTTCCTATGTACATATATTACTTTCTACTCTTTGCTCTATTAAGTTGTTGTGTGGGGAACCCCTTGGGCCACACGCGCGCGCCGCCGCCGCCGCCCGGCCCGGCTCGGCTCGGTTCGGCGCGCGTAACGGGTGCGGGTACGGGCGCCGAATGCCGATCCGATTTCCTCTTCGGGTTCGGGCTGGGACCCTAAAATACTTTTTGCTCCTTCTTCTTTCTTTCATTTATTTTTCTTAAATGTTGGCATTAAGTTCTGAAATGTTACAACATGTCCAGGTTCATTCGTAACGGCTGAATTAATCGTACATTAATTCAGACCGTTACACAAATGTTTTATATATTCACATCTGATTTCTTTGTAAATCCATCAGGAAAAAAAACGTACTCCAAACCTCTGTCAATATTCTATTCAATTTCCGTTGTCTCCGAGCTCTGGGCAGAGCTAAGTTCTGGTCGTTCTCTCCAAGTCGTGTGCGGCAACGAGATACCGGTAGTGCGGGGGTTTTACCACTAGGAGCTTCGGGTACGTCTGCACACAGATCCCGAATAAACTCTTAGGGCAGTGCTTCGTGCACGACTTCCCCAGAGGCCGGTAACATCTAATTTTAATTTTTGTTTATTCTGAAAAATTTCAGTAAGTAAAAGACAACAAAATTCTAACAATCTAAGAGTTTACACGTGTTAGAATTTATTATTATTTTTATTCTTTTAACTGTTGTTCCCTTCTACAAAGAAAAACAAAAAATTTACTTACTGTAGTGCCGGCATTAGTTCGGCTAATATCTGTTGCTGGATGCTATTTTCTAACTGTTTGCTAACAGTTTTTTCTTCTTATTACCGCATGGTACTGTGTATACTGTGCTACACAATTTGCTTAGAATTGTCAAACACTTTGTAATCAATATACTGGATCCGATTAACCAGTAAGAAAATTTCTTTATTATTTTTGTTTTCTTCATATATATTGTGCTTTAATTCTCACTGTGTATTTAAAATCAACACTACTGTCAACCGGTACTGTGTATTATAATTTGGCTTATTTCATATATATAAATCAACAGTACGATATTATAATTTGGCTTATTTCATATGATACTGAGTCTGACGTAGCAGTGTCCACCTCATCGAAACCTAAAACCCCAAAAGAGATATACTTTCACTGCTTTCATAGAATTCTAAGCGCATTATCTGAATCCTTGTATGATATATTTTTTGAATACAAGAGCGCTAAAGAACTGTGGAAAGCCTTGGAAGATGAATACGGCTGTGATGATGCCGGAATAGAAAGGTTTAATTCTTCAACCTTTAATAGGTATTTCATGGTAGATGACAAACCAATGAATGACCAGCTCCATGAATTCCAAGAATACCTTAGACATATTCAAGCCAAAGGGACATCTTTCTCCAATGAACATAAAATAGCATGCCTAATAGACAAGCTACCTCCCTCTTGGTCTGATATGGCTAAGGATCTTATCCATACACAAGGAGAACTTACCTACAATCAGGTCCTAAAGAAAATTAGAACCGAAGAACAAATTAGATTGAGGTCTAAGCCTAAGACTGAATCTAAAGCTAAGGTAAACCTTGTAGAAGGCCAAGAAAAACCCAAGTCTAATTTTCCTTATAAACCTAAAAAGAATTTCTTCAAGAAGAAGAAAAACTTTCAGCCTAACCACCACAACCATCATCAACAAAACCAAATACCTAGGAACTTCAGTCAGACTCAGGATCAGAAGAGGTTTTGTTTTGTGTGTGGTAAAACAAACCATATGGCCACCAACTGCTACCATAGGAAAAAGGAAGCTGTCCAGACCTCCTACAATGGAAAGGGCTCAGTTAGACCAGAAGCGAACATGCTTCACAAAGGTTCTTCGAGTTCCTTCAGGAATCAAGTGGAGGAGGTGTGACCCTAGGAGATGGCTCAACGGCACAAATAATTGGAAGAGGAAAAGTTAACCTGAAAATGACATGAAAATGACATCAGGAAAAATCTTAACTCTTCATGATGTTCTTCATGTGCCGTCTGTCAGGAGAAACCTAGTTAGTGGATCCCTTCTTGTAGCCTCAGGATACAAAATTGTAATGGAGGCTAATAAAGTAGTTTTTCTAAGCATGACTCTTTTATTGGAAAAGGCTTTGTAAAAGACAGTCTTTTCATTTTAAGTACAATAAATAAAATTTCTGATTGTTCTCTCATTGTCTCTAATATAGAATCTTCAAATGTTTGGTATGACAGACTAGGTCATGTAAACCTAGATTATATTAAAAGAATGATGACCTTAGATCTTATTCCCAAGACTGAAAAAGAATGAAGGATCATATTTGAATAACATAAATATTCACAGATGATAGGCTCCCTTATGTATATAACAAACAGGACAAGACCTGATATTGCATTTGCTATTGGGAGACTAAGTAGATATACCAGTAACCCAAATCAGTCACATTGGACTGCCTTGGATAGGGTATTTAGATATCTCAAGGGCACCATAGATTACAAACTTCATTTTACTAGGCACCCTGATATCATAGAAGGTTATTCAGATGCAAACTGGGTAACCGACTCACATGATATAAAATCTACTACTGGATATGTTTTTACTCTAGGAGGAGCTGCGATCTCCTGGAGCTCTTGTAAGCAAACTATCATAGCTAGGAGTACAATGGACTCTGAAATGATAGCTTTAGATACAACCTGCACAGAAGCTGAATGGCTTAAAAATCTTATTATGCATATACCTGTTTCTCTTAGTCCTGTTCCTGCAATTTCTATAAATTGTGATAATAAATCTGTTATTGAACTACTAAAGCATGATTCTGTGAATGCTAAGATGAACAGGCACCTGCAGCTGCGCTTCAAGTCAATCAAAAGCCTACTAGGCAAATATGTGGTTCTTGACTATATAAAGTCAGAAAAGAATCTTGCAGATCACTTGACGAAGGGTCTGTCTAGGACTTTGATCCTAGAATCATCGAGGGGGATGGGGTTAAGCCCATAAGTTAGTCACCAGCAGTGGCAACCCAACCGAGTCTGACTGGAGATCCCAAGAAGCCGGTTCAATGGGTAGAAACAAGCTGAACATAGGTGACTTTATGGAATACTGACTCGAGATTAAAATCTTATTAAAATAAAGCCCAAGCGGCTGTACATGTGTACAATAATTCCCCATCCCTATGGTGACAGTGTTCCTGTGTGATATGGTTAGGATGAGTTTAAAACTCTTAATAGGTCCAAGCTGTAATGCTAGGTTGATTCATATCACCAACCATTAAGGACTTACCTATATGAGAGGTCGTGAAGGCCGCGACTATGGGACAGGGCGATCCCAGACAACTCTCATGAATGTGGAAAGTGCGCATGGCCATTTAAAAGCGCCACCCGATAGACCAAGGACCTCTAGCGTACTATGTGTGCTATTTTCTAAATCTGGTTCAAAGAAGTCTGATTCAAGGCATAGTCCATCAAGCACTTCTTCAGATTAAGGCAATAGTCACTACGTGAGATTCAAGGCTGTAGTCCATCTCATCTATGCATAGTATTTTACTGCCCAGATGCTCTCTCTCTCTCTCTCTACTTTACTTCACTCTTATCTCTGTTTCGGAACTTGACCTTTTGGGAGGGGATTGTTGGTTTTGATTTTGCTTTGGTTTTGTTTTTCTAGCAAAAGCTCAATTCCTCTCCCTTTCTTTAGTCCCACATCGGATGCACCAAAGCCTTCCTATGTACATATATTACTTTCTACTCTTTGCTCTATTAAGTTGTTGTGCGGGGAACCCCTTGGGCCACACGCGCGCGCCGCCGCCGCCGCCCGGCCCGGCTCGGCTCGGTTCGGTTCGGTTCGGCGCGCGTAACGGGTGCGGGTACGCGCCCACATCTGCGGGCGCCGAATGCCGATCCGATTTCCTCTTCGGGTTCGGGCTGGGACCCTAAAATACTTTTTGCTCCTTCTTCTTTCTTTCATTTATTTTTCTTAAACGTTGGCATTAAGTTCTGAAACGTTACAACATGTCCAGGTTCATTCGTAACGGCTGAATTAATCGTACATTAATTCAGACCGTTACACAAATGTTTTATATATTCACATCTGATTTCTTTGTAAATCCATCAGGAAAAAAAACGTACTCCAAACCTCTGTCAATATTCTATTCAATTTCCGTTGTCTCCGAGCTCTGGGCAGAGCTAAGTTCTGGTCGTTCTCTCCAAGTCGTGTGCGGCAACGAGATACCGGTAGTGCGGGGGTTTTACCACTAGGAGCTTCGGGTACGTCTGCACACAGATCCCGAATAAACTCTTAGGGCAGTGCTTCGTGCACGACTTCCCCAGAGGCCGGTAACATCTAATTTTAATTTTTGTTTATTCTGAAAATTTTCAGTAAGTAAAAGACAACAAAATTCTAACAAGACACGGATACGGATACGAGATGTGCATATTTTCAGAGAGGTAACTAGGTAGTGTTAAAAAAACTAAATGACTGGATGAGAGGAAAGGCAAAGAGGAAGAGAGGAAAGAAGGCACGATTACTCAACAAAATACTATTCCTTACGTAAAACTTGATTATGATAGATACCTTGTTGAAGTCCATAGGTTGTATAATAATACTACTCTGATAGGTTCAGAAACAAACACCAACTCTGGCTCATATATCAATATGAATCAATAAACAGGACTCAACAAAGGTGTTGAGTGTGCTAAAAGACTTGTGATGTTGGATTGGTATAGTGTGCTGGTTTTCCTCACCGGCTTTGCTTGTGGGGTTTGGTCACAGGTTTACTTGTGGGGTTTCGTTGTTAATCAAACAAAACATATGACCTTATCATTTAGGTTCAAAAGGTTTATTAGTTTAATGTCACGATCACTAGATACTATATAACTTGGTAATTATGTAATTTAATAATAAACTTACAGATAGGTTCAAAAAGTTTTTTTCTAAGCATGAGGATGAAGTAAAAACAAATCAAGTATATATCTAGTACACTTTGGCAAATGTCAGAAACTTCCAACCAGTTCTAGGAAGTTTCAGTCAACTTCAGTTAATAAGGAAAGGTATTGGCCAATTTCAAGAAGTTCCGTCCAGTCTTTAGTCAATCTTGGTATGTTATGGATGGTCAGCCAATTTGAAACAAAAGTGCATAACCAAACCAATAACCGAAGTAAACTTTCTGAACTAAGCCTGATATTGGAGTTTGTTGACTGATACTAGTTTTGTGATTAAAGATTGGTATTGTTGACTTTCATTTTTTATGTGTTGCTTCATGTTAGTAGGTAGATATTATGAAGGTTAGGAAAGTTTTGGATGATTTTATATGTACTACTTCATGTCAGGAAAGTTGTAGATTCATCAGTCTCCCTCATATATTTGTTATATTTTTTTATGTATTGCTTCATGTCAGAAAAGTTTTTTATACAATTTACCTAGTGCATTAAATTTGATACTGTAGTATCTTTACCGGTGTTTAACTTGTAATCTCTGCTTCATGTATCCATTGTTGTACCTTATGCTTTATCTTAATAAGATTTGGCTGGAAATAAACTACATCTTCTACTACTTGCTACTTTGCCACTTTTATTATTCCAGTCATTTTGAACCAACATTTTGTAGAAGTTGTCTAGCCACGTACTAGTTTAATTTGATTATGTTCTTGTAGCAATTCTTGCTTTCAAACACAGAAGCATCAAATGCTTTTGATTGCTATGCACTGGATTTGTCGAAATATGCATGCTTTCAAACACAGAAGAAGGGGATGCCTGCATCATTTAGGAGAAATGCCATATGTAGCTCCTAGCCAAAAATCATGATGCCATTTTTGCGGCTTGCCGACAAGAGGACAAGCCTCATACTGTTAAGGGTATTCCTCGTCATCAATTTCACGTGTATGTGCTTAGTTGTGTGAGCGTAACCCCTATTTTTTATTTCATTTGCCATTAGGCATTTGTTCTGTTGCCAATGGAGTTACGAAGAAAGAAAGTGACTTGGTAAAAGAGTACATTGTTAAACAACTCGAAGGTGAAATGGCCAATCCATGGATATGGGCAATATTAATGCTGCTGACTTCTTGGTAAGTTTAACCATGTTTTACGAAAACTGTCATTTCCTCTAGGTTCTTATAGTTTGATTATTATTTGTGCTTTAAACATATGAGCTATCCCGTTTTGAGTTGTTTTTTTTCCTCGTGTGGTTGCTGTATAGTGGATACTGTGTTTTATGGTTGCTATGATTAATAATCACTAAATTTGTAGCTCAAACATTCTTTCTTTTTCTTCTTCTTTCCTTTCACTTTCTTTCATTAACCATACAAGGAAGAGGAGTATCCAGATTCACCTTCCTTTCCCTTGAAAACATAGTATGAAATCCAAATGCATAGAATACTGTTAAATATCAGTTCTTGTTTATAGCAGGGGAGAATATATGGCTTTCTTTTTATATATGCATATTGATATAGACTTTTTAGACTATTGGTTCTACTCATGGTTGTGTTCACTTCTACCATCTTTTGGTGAACTTTTTGTTGTTGTTTTTACCTTAACATGCACCTAGTCATATGACCCTGGAGTTCTTGTTGTTCTAGAGAGTGTGTTCTACTTTGACCTGTCAGTTCCTCTCAATTACTTTTTAGATTCTTTTGCAGGGAAAGTGCTAGGTAATTCAAGTAGGAGAAGGTTGAATTTGAATTAAGCTCCCAACAAACGTTAAATCAAACTGATAAAAAAAAATTCTCTTCAGGGGATGAAGGACCCGCTCTCTAATTGCAAGTCGAGATTATCTAAGATAAGGGAGAACTGCAGTTGGACCACTATACGAGAATTAGACGCAGGTAAGAATGGTTCTGAGACATTTGAAGCACAGTTTGTTTCCAATTCTGCCTTCTGCTTCTTGCTCGCTTATATTGAAAATTTCCTTGTTATGCTTATCTCGAGTCGCCCTGTAGATTATTTCATTTGCATGATAGTTTGCTTTGGGATCAATTGAGTTGATGTGCACTTCTGATGCTTTGCTTTCAGGTCATTGCCCTCATGACGAGGTGCCAGTCGAAGTAAACAGTATATTAAGCGAATGGACAAGAAGAGCTGAAACCGAAAGACATCAAAAGAGCAGCTAGCTAGTTCTATCTGGTGTCTGATCTCCATTGCTTGGTTGCGTCCTTTCCCCATGTGGAGTTCCATTAGAAGCAACGTGCTGCTTCTCCAAAGGAACGGTAGTCATTCTAATTATCTGCTATTTGGATAGCTTCATACCTGAGAAATATCCGCCTTAACTACAACTTCACGTAATGAGAGTAGAGAATAGGAACAATGGATTGTTTCTGTCGTTGTAGTTTTATTCATTCACTGATGTTCCTTTTATAGGGAAGAAATGACAACTTACTCTCTACACTCATGGATCACCACATGATGAACTTACTCTCTACACTCATGGATCACCACAAGATGTTCATCTTGAGACTAGGTCCCATGCATAGACTTATTCCTATGATTGAATGAAAAGCAACGTAATTAATTAACCAACAAAACCCCCCTTAATCTAGTTGCTTCTGGTGTTGACGACTCCAAGCTTCGTGCGCAGGCCCTGGAACTTGACCCGCCCGAGTGCTTTTGTCAATATGTCCGCCAGCTGTTCATCGGTGTTGATGTAGTCGACGATGATCTTGCCGCCTTCGATGCACTGCCTGATGAAGTGGTAGCGCGTCTCGATGTGCTTACTCCGGTCATGGAATACTGGATTCTTGTACAGCTGGATAGCATATTTGTTGTCCACGAGTAGAGTAGCACTGTCGGTCTCCTTGTCAAGTAAATCTCCGAGTAGCTGTGCAAGCCAAACGCCTTGGCATGCCGCCGAGGTTGCAGCGATATACTCCGCCTCACATGACGATAATGCAACCACCTTTTGCTTGTGTGATTGCCAGCTAACGGGGCTCCTCCCGAGAAGGAACACCAAGCCGGTGGTGCTCTTCCTGTCATCGATATCACCGGCCATGTCTGCGTCACTGTACCCGACGAGCTTGGCCTCTGCAGTGTCCCTGACGTAGCGACACCCATAGCTCAATGTGCCGGCAATATACCTGAGTATGTGCTTAACGGCGCTCCAGTGCTCGGTGGTCGGTGACTCCATGAATCGGCTGACATAGCCGACGGCGAACGTGATGTCCGGCCGCGTGTGCACCAAGTAGCGGAGACTCCCAACGATGCTTCGGTACAGGGTTGTGTCCACCGGCGGATTTGAGCTCACTTTGCTCAGTTTCAGCCGTGGCTCCATCGGCACTTGAACTGGATTGCATTCGGTCATGCCGGCCTTCTCCAGTATTTTGGCCGCGTACGCGCTCTGGCACAGAGTGATCTCGCCGGCGCCCTGCTGGACTTCTATACCGAGATAGTAGTTCAATTTGCCGAGGTTGCTCATCTGGAACTGAGTCTTCATCTCGTCCTTGAAACAATTAATGGACCTTTTGTGCGCACCTGTGATGATGAGATCGTCCACGTATACGCCGAGTAGCAGCCGCTCGTCTCTGGTTCCTCGAGTGTACACCGAGTGTTCGGACTCGTTCTTATGAAACCCAAGCGATAACAGAGTGTCATCCAGCTTGGCGTTCCACGCACGAGGAGCTTGACGAAGCCCATATAGTGCTTTGTGTAGGCGGAGCACTTTGTGTTCGTGCCCGTTGCGCACGAATCCAGGCGGCTGCAACACGTACACTTCTTCATCCAGGTCGCCGTTTAAGAATGCGGATTTGACGTCGAGGTGGTGTACCTCCCAGCCGGCGTGTGCCGCGACCGCCAGCAGCATTCTGACGGAATCCAGGCGAGCCACGGGCGCAAAGACTTCGTCAAAGTCGATCCCTGCGCGCTGGACATAGCCCTTCGCCACGAGCCTGGCCTTGTGTTTGATCACCTCGCCGGCGCTATTTTTCTTCAACTTAAAGACCCACTTCAGCCCAATCGGCTTCTTCCCTTCAGGCAACTCGGTGAGTGTCCAAGTGTGGTTATCGACGATCGAGTCCAGCTCGTCGAGCATTGCCTTCCGCCAACAAGCATGCGGCTTGGCCTCCTGGAACGTCAGCGGCTCATCACCAGTCGCAAGCAGGAGCTCCTCTGGGTCTAGCATCTGTTCGCTGGTCGTGGCGTACACGTTGCTGATTGTGCGGTAGCGTCGTGGCGCCTCATCGTCGCCAATTATAGCTGCAGGTGTTTCATCAGGCGGTGGTGACACGAACTCCACGGCGTCCGGCTCAGAGGTTTGTGCACATGGTGTGGCCTGCTCGGATGCTGGCGGTGAGTCCGCTCCCCCTTGTGTCGACATGGTGCTGCCTCCGCACACTGTCGCGACGGGCAGTGAGTACTCCACAGTGAACGAAGACGGATCAGCGTCGGAGTGGCCCCAGTCCCAGCACGCCGCCTCGTCGAAAACAGCGTCGCGCGTCACACAGACGCGTTTGTTTGCCGGGTCGTACACCCGGTAAGCCTTGGACTCGACGTCGTAGCCGATCAACACCATGGGAATGCTTCGATCATCCAGTTTCTTCAGATTAGGGCGCGTTACTTTAACGTGCGCGACGCAGCCGAAAGTCCTAAAAAAATGTACCGTCGGCTTCCTCCCTTGCCAAGCCTCGTACGGTGTCATGCCGGACACGCTCTGGGTTGGGGAACAATTTAGGATGAACACGGCAGTGCTTACTGCCTCCCCCCAGAATGAACCGGGCATCTTCTTCGTCTTGAGCAGGCACCGTGCCATGGACACGATCGTCTGATTTCGCCGCTCGACGACGCCGTTTTGCTGCGGCGAATAGGGCGCCGTGAGCTGTCGTTGCATACCGCGGTTGGCACAGTACTCACCGAACTCTACTGAGGTGAACTCGCCGCCCCGATCGGTACGAAGTGCGCGCAGCTTCCTCCCCGTCTCTACTTCCACGCCGGCCTGAAACTTCTTGATTGCTGCCGCCGCTTCATCCTTGGAACGGAGTAGCACCGCCCACATGTACCGGCTCATGTCGTCGACGAGCAAGAGGAAGTACCTCTTCCCGCCGTGAGTGGCCGGTGTGATGGGTCCGCACAAATCCCCGTGTACTAGGTCGATTCGATCCTCGGCGCGATACTTGGCGGCTTGCGGGAACGGTGCGCGCCTCTGCTTCCCGACAAGGCAGCCGTCGCAAACCTGATCAAGATGTTTGATGTGTAGAAGGCCGCGCACCATGCCGGTCCTTGCCATCCTGTGTAGTGCGTCGAAGTTCAAGTGGCCGAAACGGGCGTGCCATCGCCATGCTTCGTCCTGGTCGATCGTTGCTGACATGCAGACAGGTTGTGTGACGTTTAATGACACCGTGTACAGCCGGTTCTGCGTCCGCGTCACCTTGGCCATAAGTCGTCGCTGACGGTCACGTAGCTGCATGACGCCGCCGTGTATCAACACCTCACATCCTGACTCGTCCAACTGCCCGAGCGAAATGATACTGCTCTGCAGCTTGGGGATGTGGTAGACGTTCGAAAGGATCCGGTGTCTGCCGTCGTGCGCGGTGAAGAGGATGGTGCCACGGCCATGAATTTCAACGACGGAGCCATCCCCGAACTTGACCGTGCCGCGAACACCGGTGTCGAGCTCGGAGAATGCCGTGCCGTGTCCGGTCATGTGATTCGAAGCACCAGTGTCTAGGTACCACACAGCGTACTTCGCATCGCCTTCACTCCCGAGGTGGACCTCGGCGCGCTCCTCGTTGAGGTGGATGAGCTCGCCGGCCTGCACCAGCGTGTCCTGCTCCTGCTTGGCGACTAGAGGTGGAGATGTCACTGTAGCCATGAGCAGAGCAGGCTCGTCGTCTTCCTCGACTTGCGTGAGGTTCGACGCCTCGTCCCTCCTCTTCTTCATGCAATCACGAGCCCAGTGCCCCGGTTTACCACAGTATCGTCACTTGTCCTTCTTGACGTTGCGGTCGGAGCTCGCCGTCTTGCTGCTTCTGTCGTGTACGTCCTGGGACTTGCCTCGGTGCTTGGGGAAGCCGATGTTGGAGTAGCCGTCCTGCTCGCGCCCCCTCATGCGTGCGAGCCATTCCTCCTCTGTCAACAGAAGCTTCCCCCCGCCGTCTTCGTCAGTCGCCTCTGCCTCGAACCGCTCCTCGACCGCCTTGAACCGGCCGGTCAAGTCTTCCAACGTTAGTGTGTTTAGGTCGAGCAGGCTTTCGACAGACATAACCATCTGGGAGAAATGCTTGGGGACGACGCGCAAAAATTTCTGCATGACATGTTTCTCCTTGATCTCATCCCCGAGCATGGAGAGCTTGCTCACAATGCCGGTTAAGCGCAGAGACAGCTCGTCAATGGACTCACCGGGCTTGTGCTTGAGTTCCTCGAACTCGGACCTGAGCGTTTGGGCCTTCGCGTCGCGGACGCGCTCCGACCCCATGCGCAGCGTCTTGATTGTTTCCCACGCATCCTTTGCGGTGGGTTTCACTGCCAGAGTTGCCAACATCTCCGGTGGCACAGCGCGAAGGATGGCCTCCAGCGCCATGCGATCGTTGCGAAAGCCGACGTCGTCCTTGAGGTCCTCGCCGACGTCGACTGCCCGCCACAGGCCTCTCGCCTGCAAGATGACCCTCATCAGGAGGACCCAATCGCCGTAGTTCGATCGAGTCAGGGTGGGGTAGGTTGTCGTCCCGACCGGCTCCTTCATCATCCACGGTAGCGCAAGCTCGCGTCCCGTGCCGCTTGCCGCTGGATCGGTGGAGATCCGTGCACGTGGTGACTTGGTGCCGTCGCCGTTCTTAACCTCTGCTTCTGACATCGCAATGCGTCAAAGGACAGTAAAGCTCTGATACCACTTATCCGCCTTAACTACAACTTCACGTAATGAGAGTAGAGAATAGGAACAATGGATTGTTTCTGTCGTTGTAGTTTTATTCATTCACTGATGTTCCTTTTATAGGAAAGAAATGACAACTTACTCTCTACACTCATGGATCACCACATGATGAACTTACTCTACACTCATGGATCACCACAAGATGTTCATCTTGAGACTAGGTCCCATGCATAGACTTATTCCTATGATTGAATGAAAAGCAACGTAATTAATTAACCAACAAGAAATAGGTGTTTTATGTGCTGAGTATTAGTTGTCGTCAGTTCCTAATAATCTTATTTTGTATGGTAGTTGACTGATCTCTTCGCTCAACTGTAGGCTTCATCTGTGGTTCATTAATACTACCACTAGATCAAAGTTATATTTCTGTTCCTAATAAGCGGAGGCGGATGCAAACAAGCTTTAATATTCAGATGTGTTGATATGGTATGTTGGGTGTCATATTTAAGTATAGTATAAACACATGGGAATATCCTGAGGACATATTTGGGATGCCAGAATATGTCACAGGATATTCCATTATGAGATTATTGTCATAATGATTGAGATCATTGTATTAATGACTGTAAGGCTATATAATGCCAATGAGACAATCAATAAAATAATCAACTAATTTCAACATGGTATCAGAGCCAAGTTTCCACAAACCCTAGCCGTCACCAAGCTTCCACAAACCCACAGGAGGATTTTCTAGATCTCCTCCACCGAACTCTTCCACGCCCCCCTCCCTTCCCGCCTCGTCTACCCCCCTCCCTTCAAAAAAAAAAAAAAAAAAAAAAAAAAAAAAATCTTCACGGCTGCTGCGACTGCTGCTGCTGCTGCGACGGCGGCTGTGACATGCGTGCTGCCGCCTCCTCCACACCAGCACTAGACATCGCCTAATAGGGATGCCTAGATCTGGAAAAAGGGGGGACATGTTCGGATTTAGGAGCGGACGACGAGGACGAGCGTGAGTCGTGGAGCGGACGTGACGTGATTGGATAGACGAAGCATCGATGGAGGAGATCATCAAGAAGCTAGATTCTGCAGAGGTGGCGACGTTGATGAAGTTGTTGACGATGTCGGCTGGTGAGAACACGACACGAACGTCGCCGGAGTTGAAGCTTCCCTCCATCGATCTGAAATTAGATGGACCAGCCACCTATCTGAGTTGGTCACGGCGGGTGAGAAGAACCCTCGCAGGAAAAAACATGGAGGGGTTCCTGACGGGCGAGACGACAAAGCCGGACGAGGGCTCGACAGGACGCGATGAGTGGAAGTCCACTCATATGGTGATCTACATCTGGCTTCTCAACTCCTTAGTCCAGTCTATTGCCGCCACAGTAGACGGTATTGAGATGGTGAAAGATGTGTGGGAGAAGTTGAGAAGGACCTATGATGGTGTGGGGAACAACTTACGGGTCTTCCAGATAAAGGGGGAGATTGATGACACCGTACAGGGAGAGAAGACGGTGCAGGAGTATGCCACGGAGTTGGAGCGTCTGTGGTTGGATTATGATCACTCCTCAGATCGGGCGAGCTGCGGGGACCCTAAGTGTAAGGAGAGACAGGTGTGTCTGCAGGAGAGGACGATGAAGTTTCTCAAAGGGCTGACTGCAGCTTTCGCACAGAGGACGGCCCTACTTCTAGCCCAACCAAAGATCCCTAGCCTTGAGGAGGCTATCTCAGCCATGATCCAGGAGGAGACACGCATCAGGCTGCAAGCAGGGACATGTGGTCCCCCCGAAGCAAAGTCAGCACTAGCGATCACCAGCTCAGGTAACACACGATCTAAGGGAGAACCCTGGCAGGATAACCGGCAGTGTTACAACTGTGGGGAGATGGGTCATCATCGATATGCTTGTACCAAACCACCTAGGGAGGGAGACTCAGGTGGTGCACGAGGACCGTTCGGCGGACGAGGATATAATGGAGGACGTGGTCGTGGTCGAGGGGGTAGACGAGGCGGCCGAGGAGGTTATCGAGCAAACCTCCTGATATCAGAAGGGAACGGAGAAGCTGATGGCACCATTACTGTGGAGGACCAGGCACTGGGAGACATGAGGAGTAGAACAGAGGAGGCGTCCACCTCATTCTTTGTTAGGGGCAACGCTGCCATATATGCCCATCCATCAAAAGGTACTGACGAATCACTTGCCCTTGCGTCTATCTCTTCCCTTAAATCATCAGACTGGATTATCGACTCGGGAGCATCTCGACATGTGACTGGGAATGCTAGTGAGTTTTCTTCCTACACTCACCTAGCATCAGCAGACAGCATTCAGACAGCTGATGGCACTTTCCAGCCAGTGGTCGGTAAGGGTACTGTTAATTGTACAGGTTCAGTAAGATTATCCAATGTTTTACATGCTCCATCCTTTCCAGTCAGTCTCTTGTCCATTAGTTCTATAATCCTCCAACTTAAATGCATTGTTTCTTTTGATATTCCTAAGGTGACCTTCCAGGAGAAAGGGACAGGACGAAGACTTGGGACTGGCACTTGGCATGAGGGACTGTGGTACCTAGATCGAGAAGGACTGGACTCAGCATTGGTATCTATGGCAGAGAAGGCTGGCATGGAAGGACTGCAGCAGAGGACTGAGGATACCTTGATGCTCCATCATCGGAGGATGGGACATTCTTCCTTTGATACTCTAAGTAAGTTATATCCAGAGATTTATGCAAAAACAAAAAAAGAGAAATTAGTATGTGATGCGTGCGAGTTAGGAAAACTTACTAGGAGCTCATATGTTGGCACGGGTCATAGGAGCACTTTTGCTTTTGAGGTAGTACATTCTGATGTCTGGGGTCCATGTGCTACTAACACTATGAATGGTTATAAGTACTTTGTTTCTTTCATTGAGTGTGCCTCTCGTGTTACCTGGTTATATTTGATGAAAAATAAGAATGATGTACCTGCTTGTTTTCGGGATTTCCATAAGCATGTCCAGACTCAGTACAAAGCAGTTGTGAAGGTACTGAGGTCTGACAATGGAACGGAGTATACCAACAGGACGCTTGCAGAATACTTGTCAGCACACGGAATACAGCATCAGACCACCTGTGCATACACACCAGCACAAAATGGAGTTGCAGAAAGGAAAAACAGACACCTTCTGGAGGTCGCAAGAAGTATGATGATCGACATGAATGTCCCACAGAGTCTGTGGGGGCATGCAGTGTTGACAGCAGCTCAACTCATCAACAGGATGCCCTCGAAGGTCCTCGGATGGAAGTCCCCATGTGAGGTATTGCAAGGCAATAATAGTGGGATACTCCCACTGAAGGTGTTTGGGTGTGTGTGTTTTGTGAAGGACAACAGGCCATCAGTTGGGAAACTTGACCCTAGAGCGGTCAAATGCATCTTCGTAGGCTACTCGGCGACCCAGAAGGGGTATGTGTGCTGGAGTCCAGTAGAGAAGAAGAAGTTTGTCAGTATGGATGTCCACTTTCGGGAGCATGAGCCATACTACCACCAGGACGGAACTTCACACAACACGCCTAATACTGCCAGTATTAGGCGAGAGGGGGAGATAGAGAACTTTGTGGTAACCGATTTAGAAGTTTGGCATGGAGGCACGGAGAAGGGACAAGAAGGTGAAGGTGTTAGGCCTACGGCTCAGGGAGAGTTACTTACCTACAGCAGGAGAGAGAAGCAAACTGCAGGACCAGTACCGACAGTGCCAGTGCCAAGTCCTTTGCCTGCGTTCGTCCCAACTCCTGAGGCACCGACACCAACCCCCCTTCAGGTGATACCCCCTCCTTCACAAAATATCATTCCTCCTACTTCTACTCCTCCCACACCACTATCTGTACGGAGGACCACTCGCAGCAATGCAGGAAATCCTCCAAACAGATATGGTTGGGATATTGCTCAGTTTGTTTCTTATGACCATATCTCTTCTTCTCATGGAGCATTTATAGCATCTTTGGATAGTATTACTGTACCTAACAATTGGCAGGTTGCCAAGAACGATCCAAAGTGGAAAGCGGCAATGCACGAGGAGTTGGGAGCTCTGGAGAAGAACCACACTTGGGAGCTTGTGAGATTGCCAGAGGGGAAGAGAGCAGTTGGATGCAAGTGGGTCTTTACCGTGAAGCAGAACCCAGATGGACAGGTTGAGCGCTACAAAGCTCGACTAGTAGCCAAAGGATACAGTCAGACGTACGGCATCGACTATGACGAGACCTTTGCACCAGTTGCAAAGATGAGCACTGTCAGGACTCTGATTTCTCTGGCAGCGAATGGTGGATGGAAGCTACACCAACTGGATGTGAAGAATGCGTTTCTTCACGGAGATCTAGTGGAGGAGGTGTACATGGAGATACCACCAGGATTTGGCACCAATCAGACAGTAGGCAAGGTCTGCAGGTTGAAGAAGTCCATCTATGGACTGAAGCAGTCTCCTCGAGCGTGGTTTGACAGATTCAGAAGAGCGATGATAGGGATGGGATATCAGCAGATCAATGCGGATCATACTGTGTTCTTCCGTCGGAGTGGAGGCCACATCACCATGCTTGCGGTGTATGTGGACGATATGATTATCACAGGAGATGATGAGCAGGAGATCGCCCAACTCAAAGGAAAGCTTGGCAAGGAATTCGAGGTGAAGGATCTCGGCCTTCTTCGGTACTTCCTTGGGATTGAGATTGCTCGAGAAGCAGAGGGGATTGTTCTCTCTCAAAGGAAGTATGCACTGGACCTTCTCACAGAAACTGGGATGTTGGGGTGCAAACCTGCAGCGACACCAATAGATCAGAGGTTCAAGATTGATGCTGAGGCTGGAGAACCAGTTGATCGGGACAGATACCAGAGACTGGTTGGCAAGTTGATCTATTTGAGCCACACACGTCCTGATATCTGCTTTGCAGTAAGTGTGGTGAGCCGCTACATGCATGACCCACGGAAGGGTCATATGGATGCAGTGTACCAGATTCTGAGGTACCTGAAAGGTGCTCCCGGGAAGGGACTAATATTCAGGAAGAACAATCACGTGAGCATCGAGGGCTACTGTGATTCTGACTGGGCTAGTTGTGCTGATGACAGGAGGTCTACCTCAGGATATTGCATATTTGTAGGAGGTAACTTGGTCTCCTGGAGGAGTAAGAAGCAGTCTGTGGTGGCCAGATCGACAGCTGAAGCAGAGTACAGAGCTATGGCCTTGGGAGTTGCAGAGCTGCTATGGTTGAAGAATATGCTGGTGGAGCTGAAGCTGGATCAAGGAGCCAAGATGAAGCTGTGGTGTGACAATCAGTCAGCTATTAGTATCGCCAACAATCCAGTACAGCATGACAGGACCAAACACATCGAGATTGATAGATTCTTCATCAAAGAGAAGTTGGATAGTGGATTACTGGAGCTTGGCCATGTTCCAACCAGGGATCAAGTAGCAGATGGACTAACCAAGGGACTCGCCTCAGTGAGCATGATTAGAGGATGTGACAAGATGGGCTTAGTGAATATCTTTCACCCATCTTGAGGGGGAGTGTTGATATGGTATGTTGGGTGTCATATTTAAGTATAGTATAAACACATGGGAATATCCTGAGGACATATTTGGGATGCCAGAATATGTCACAGGATATTCCATTATGAGATTATTGTCATAATGATTGAGATCATTGTATTAATGACTGTAAGGCTATATAATGCCAATGAGACAATCAATAAAATAATCAACTAATTTCAACAAGATGGATCCAGTATTCTTTGTCTTGATGGGTGGTACCACATTCGGAGTTGTTCTGTTCTGTCTTGAATTCATCAGGTGCAAAGTCCTCCTCTTCCTCTTGACTGAATGCCAATGTCTTGACTTTTTTTATTATTATCGATATTTAGCATCTTGATCTTGAAGTCATATTAATGTTTTTAATATAATAGTGATATATCAGATGCATAATGATTTGGAGGTTCCAAGAAGGTGCATCGAGCTTCAATTTGTAATTTTCAAGCACGGCCACGTGCACTTACAATGCAAGGCTTCACAGGATTGCGTGGTTCAAATGCTTTAGATTTTCTGTCTAGACCAAGAAAAGATTTCAATTCTTTGGTGGCAGTTACAACTTCAGCTCCACGGGGAAGGGGCATTAAAGGAGTTCCTAAGGCTATGTTTGAGCGATTTACGGAGAAGGCCATTAAAGTCATTATGCTTGCGCAAGAAGAAGAAAGGCGTCTAGGGCACAAATTTGTTGGTACTGAACAGATATTGTTGGGTCTGATTGGGGAGGGAACTGGTATTGCTGCAAAAGTTTTGAAGTCAATGGGAATTAACCTTAAGAATGCCCGAGTTGAAGTGGAAAAGGTCATTGGAAGGGTAATGTTGAGTATATTCCCTGAAGTCCTATGTATGGCTTGTGGTAATGATATAAAAATGGTATTTATGGTCATTTGTATCATATTTGGCATGATAAGTTTGAACCTTCAATGCGGACATCTATGTGGAGAAGGTAGTTACATACCGTTTCATTGTATAACTAAAATTCTGAACTCATCATGCCTGCCGAGACCATGAAAATGGTAATCTTTTACCCATATAATTTTCAGGTCACAATTATATTGGGTCGGAGCGCTTGCTTCTGGGATTGCTTCGTGAGGGTGAGGGTGAAGGTGTAGCTGCTCGTGTTCTTGAGAGCCTTGGAGCTGACCCAAACAACATCCGTGCACAGGTTGTTTGCAATGAACAAGAGTTTATGCGAAATCTTGTATTACAAACTATTAAAAGAAAGAAGAGTACAAGAGATCTTGAACAAGAATCTAAGTACAATTGATTCTGGAAAAGTATAGCGGTAGAGATCTGATATGCGGATGATCACTTTACTCCTTGGACCACACGACGGCGAAGAAGAAATGCAAAAGGGTTACGAACAATTTGAAGAGTTGGACAACGAGAAAGCCTTGGCGACAACGACACAATAAGTTTCTGTTCCTCTTCTTCTGTTCTTGAATATCCCAAGACTTAGAATCCCCCCAACAATGGGCATAATGATCCTATATTTATAGGATTTGAGAACGGTTATGATAGTGTGCAGTCATTTTGGACAATTTGCATTGTTTTACCATTGTGCGCGCACTATTGGTGGGCTAACACCCCACATTCTTAATGGGTGGGTGCACAACTTGCTGCCTGTTTGACACATAGCTTTCTATACGAAGAAAGCATAGGTCGTGGGGGACAGTTATTTGTGCACGTTTCACAAAGAATATGACATGTAAGCCACATAATCATAACTTTTCTTTGTCATTTAGGATCGTAGGCCACTATAGAAGTGGTATGGAAACTGGCGCACTTTGAATAAAATTGTTCATATGGACGTACTTTTGAGGAAGCAGTCGTGATGGCGCACTTTTGAAGAAGTAGCCGTAATGACGCACTTTTGAAGTAGTCGTGATGACGCACTTTGAAGAAGTAGCCGTGATGGCGCACTTTTCAAGAAGTAGCCGTAATGACGTATTCTTGAGGAAATTGGCCGTGATGGCGCACTTTTGAGAAAGTTGGCTTTACGACGCATTTTTAAGGAGTTTGGATGGATGAGTCGCTAAACGACAACCTAGTTCGGCTTGTCGAAGATTTTCTGCAATAAATGACTTGATCTCTTTGATTTTTGCAACTGTCAACTGTTAGTCTGTTATATTTACTGCTGAGGGACGGTACAGGCCCTTTGTATGCCAATCTTCGTAGCATCAAGATAGTGCGCCAAAATGCTGAGATTTAAGAAAGTATGCCTTTCTTCTATTGGGCTCTTTTGTTGAGAGTGCGCCGTTTGTGCAAGCGCATATTTTTATGCTTCTACAAGACCCCTTTCAAAGTTTTTGAATTCGTTCAGATGAATTCAAAATACTTTGAATTAGAAGCATAAAAAATTGTTGAGATTTTTTTTTGCATATTCTTTGGCAGAATTCCAACAATTTGGTGACGTGGCTGTTGGCGTGACATGTTGCACAAATATTTGACATGTTCTTTGGTTTTGACACGGTCTTTGAGGAGATGCAAGCAGCTTTTTAGGAGCAATTCTCGAGAACTACGCTGGACTTGGAACGTCTTCTTTTACAAATAGGAGCAAAACTTTACCGACACTCCTATACTTATCTCTTTCTTGCTGTGAGACTTGAGACTTGAGCATAGCCACTCTTAAGTATGAGTCTACGAAGATGACCGTAACATCATGGCACCATTGGCTTTGCTGTCTATTGAGAATACGCAAGAGGAAATGTTTCCCAACGACGGGTGAGAGCCTCGTTTGGAGATCTTTGCCGCTGAGCTCTTTATGTGATGGACCATGGAAGGATATCATAGGCTTCGTCATTCATGTTGAACTGACATATTACCCAGAAGAATGTTCGTTGTCTTCAAACCCAGCTTGCTGGAATCATCCTCTTAATATGACCCCTATGCCGATAACAGGGTTAGGATTGGAATCCTAACCGGGTCTTCTAGCGGTGGCGCTGGATGGGGATAACAGGACCAAGTCCTGCCATACGGTTTCTATTCCTTCGGAAGAAGCTATAGCAGGAACAACAAGGTTAGGCCTGGCGTACCAACAAGAGTACGATATTTCTGACGATGGTACGCTCCCAATCACCAAATCTGATCCGGGTCCATCCCAGCCTCCACCAGCAGACAAGTCCAAGCAGAAAGAAACTAGCTTTGACAAACTGCTGCATAAAGATACAGCACAGGGACTGGAGAAGCCCTACAACTTCGACATCTTGGCACAACTCGCCAATACTCTAGCAAAGTTGTCATTGTTCGAGCTCCTCCGACTCTCCAAAGAAACTCGGGTTGCTCTGAGTGAGGCATTACATAATACCGATTACTACTTGGCCCAGGTCAAGCCGCCAGCTGAGGACCCTGCAGAATGTCCATAGTGCAATAATGTGATTAAGGCGATACTCAACATCACGTTGTCGCAATAGAAAATATTGCTAAAGAACAATCGGCATAATCGTCTTCTGTATTACACAGGGTACATTGACGCCATCAAGGTTGACAAGATGCATATCGACCCCATCTCGCCAATCAGCATCATACTGCAAAGTCTGCTTCAGATGCTGGGCATCCTGATGCATCGCCTGGCAGCAACCAATACTACCATCCGAGGAAAATTCGCTTGAAGTACCAGATTGACGACTTAAAAATGGAGGTCACCTGCTACTTTATAGACGTAGATGTATTCTAAAATGTCCTGTTGGGATGTCCATGGATATATCATTATATGATCGTGCCATCAACCTTGCACCAGTGCTTAAAATACTTGGACAATCACGACGTCTTCAAAACATAATTTGTCGACGTCGATCCATTAAGAGGGGTCGAGACCTATTACTTTAACTCGATCCTCTACAAACAAGTCCACCAAGATGAAGGTGACAAAGACGCCGACGACAAAGCGGAAACTGGTAAAGCATTAGATAAAACTTTGAGGGTTCAACTCAGTAGACGTGCCCTTGACTCATATCCTACTCTTGTGGTGAAAATACCTCAAAAGGCTCCTGTATTTTTGGTCGTTCATCTTCGAAGATCGAGTCGACCTCCAAAGAGGCTCCAGTACCCACTACAATATCTGAAGCCCTAGTAGTCAAGTTGCATAGAAAACCTCCGAAGTTATCACTCGCATTAGGGGTAGTTCTCGGGAAAGATGAGCTGGAGGGGTACGTGGCCGCTCATGCTGACGTCCCTTCTCTCGATGATGTAATTCCACTCGAAAAGATACATTACTTTATGAATAAATGGTTATCTTTGAACTATTCCGATGTTACATATCTAATGCATTGTATTCCCTAGAGCACAACCTAGGTCTGCAACTGCATACACATGTGACTACCACCTATGCAGTGAACCAAATGCTCCCCAGTCAAAATTCTTACTTCATAATTCTAGGAAGAAGAAGGAGAGACAAACCCATCATCTTTAGCACAGTGCAATGCCCTCCGTCATTCATCCTGGAAGAGGTGGAACCAGAACATAAAAGCGGAAGAATGCAAAGTACCGCTATAGTGCCCAAGCCAAGCACCTTATCCAAAAGATGGGCTATGACCTAAAATCCACTTAAGGCCTATTTTATGGCAAAGGTTGACGGCTACCTCTCCGTTTCCTTACTTTCGCAGGCAGGTCTAAGGATTACTACCATAAAACTCGGCATGGTCTAGGTTACATTACACCTCCTAAAACTCCTGAAGGCTCAGAGAAAAAAGGTGACATGCAGTCTCATTCCTCAGAGTCCTCAACCTGGGACTCTGATACAAGCATAGATGATATGCTCCAAAAAATATGGTCTGTCAACATGGTGTTAGTTGACCCCGAGGGAGGCAACATGGACCCACCTGAACCCTTTGAAATAGATCCATAGTCCCAACGCTTAGACTCTCAATGGGAGATGCATTTTGAGTAGCGAAAACCTCGCACCGAGGATGAGGTCGTGCAAGTCAATCTGGGTGATGAAGCCACCCCTAAACGAATCTTTATCAGCAAAAGCTTGTCCAGCGAAGATCGTAAATCCCTACTATAGCTCGTAAGGGAGTATATCGATATTTTTGCCTAGAGCTATGAAGATATGCCGGGACTGGATCCCTAGATCACGATTCACAAACTCAATATCCTGCCAAATGTCAAGCCTATAAAACAGCAGAAATGACATTTTTTCCCAAACATCATGAATGCCATCAAGGCTAAAGTTAATGAGATAATAGCTAATAGCTTCATCCGCGAGGAACAACATCCAGATTGGGTAGCTAAAATTGTGTTCGTCGTAAAAAAGAATGGAAAGATCCAAATCTGCATTAATTTTTAGAATCTAAATGTGACATGCCCAAAGGACAAGTTTCCTCTCCCGATAATGGATATAATGATCGATAATATTGGTGGCTTCAAGCACATGTCCTTCATGGATGGGTTCTCAGGATACAATCAAATTAAGATATTTTCTGACGACAAGAAGCACACATAATTTTGAATGCCAATAGGGGTATCCTGCTACACTATCATGCCCTTTGGCTTAAAGAATGCAGTACTAAATACCAACGGGTTATGCGCACCATCTTCTGAGAATATATGCGCAAGACGGTCAAGTATTACGTTGATGGCATCACTGTCAAGAGTTATTTTAAAGATGATCACCTCCGAGAGTTAAAGACTGTATTCGACCTCATACGTGCACCAACTCAAGATGAATCCCACTAAGTCCTTTCTAGGAGTCTCCAACAGTAAGTTTTTAGGTTTTTTCATAACTTAAAAGGGTATCCACGTAGACCCTGACAAGACTAAAGCCATAATTGAAATGCGCCCACCGAAGAACCTCAGAGAACTTTGTGGCCTTCAATAAAGACTGGCATACATTAGGAGGTTCATATCAAACATCTCTGGACATTATCATCTGTTAACTCAGCTCATGAAGAAGGGAGTCTCCTTTGTATAGAACGAAGAATGCCAATGCGCCTTCGACAATATCAAGGAGTACCTCATGAACCCTCCAGTATTGGTATCCCCCATTGTGGGAAGATCCTTCTTACTATATATGTGGGCAATGGTTCACTCCCTTTGAGATCTGCTAGCCAAAAAAACTGATGTCGATCACGAGAAGGCCATCTACTATCTCATTAGAATAATGGCCAGCACAGAGTACAGGTACAACCCCATTTAGAAGGAGTGCCTCGCTCTGGTCTTTGCCATTCAGAAGACCCAATATTACGTGGCAGGACAAACCATCCATGTTATTTCACGAGTTAATCCACATAGGGTCCTTATGACTAAACCCGGAGCGCTCAACTCTCACCTTGCCACATGTGCGATACTGTTGTCATCATACGATATGGTATTTGTCCATAAAAGGCGATCAAAGGCCAAGCATTGGAAGATTTTCTGGCGGCCTACCCGGTACCAAAAACCTCGAAGCTCTACGAGGAGATCCCAGAAGAAGTAATAGACTCAAACATGACCACAAGCGCAAAAGTCGTTTGGCAAATGTTCTTCGACTGTATTTCAAGAATAGGGCCCAAAGGCGATATTATCGCTGGCATTAGGATAGTACTATTCTCCCTATATGATATGGTCTTTAATTATACTTACAACCACAAAGAGCCATGATCCAACACTGTGGCAGTAGACTACTTGGATGCCTACGGCGATTCCAAGATGATAGTATTTTAAGAACGCCCTTGTCATTAGGCTCTAACTCGCTAAACAAGTAGGAGTATACTACTTGGATGCCTACGGCGATTCCAAGATGATAGTAAATCAAGTCCGAGGCAAGTACAAAGTCCAGAATGAAGACTTGATTCCCAATCACCGAACCGCACTCGACATTATCTCCACCTTCAAGGGGTTCTTCATAGAGCATAGCCTTCGACTACAAAATATCATGGTTGACGCCCTGGCCGGCCTCGCAGCCTCTTTCGCTGATCCTGGCAATACTCATGAACTTATCACCATAATCGGTCAAGAGCTGGTCTGCCTGAAGAACAACCTCTGGCTATGCCTTAGAAACTCAGTAGAGACAAGCACCGACTCCCAAGACTGGAGACTCCCATTTATCGACTACGTTGTCTATGGAATTCTTTCCGAGAACCCAAAGGAAGCCACTTCTATCAGAAGAAGTTCTCTTCGGTTCTATTATGATACGACAACTAAAATGTTGTATCGTCGTTCCTACGATGGTCTTTTGCTACGAATTCTATCGAAAGCAGAAGCAAAGTAGGTTCTCCGTGAAGCTCGCGATGGGGTTTACGGTGCCGATCAGCCTGGACCAAAGCTACAGGACCGTCTCCGGAGAATTTGTTACTATTGGCCAACAATGGTAGTCGTGACCGTTGACTATGCAAAAAAGTGCCAAGCGTGCCAGATCAACGCAGACTTTATCAACCAACCATCGGAGTTCATACACCCGACCATTGCATCTTGGCCATTCAAAGCATGGGACATGGATATCATAGGACCGATCAGTCCACCTTCGTCTAAGGGACATCGGTTTATCCTTGCTATTATCGACTACTTCTCCAAGTGGGCGGAGGTCGTACCACTCGCTGAAGTTAAAACATCAAACGTGATCAGCTTCGTCAAGCATCACGCTATATACCTCTTCAGCTTGGCACGAAGGATCATCCACGAAAATGGTCCACAGTTTGCATGTCATGCTTTCTACCAATTTTGTAACAAAAATTGAATCCAGAATGTAGCCTCAATGGTCTACAACCCAGCAGCAAATGGTCTGAAGGAAGCATTCAACATGACCATCATAAAGCTACTTAAGAAGTTCGTGTCATCTAATATGTCACTACCGCATTTCCCGAGGGTTATTTTTTTAATTTTTATATGTTGTAATTTTTTTATATATTATTATATATTAGTGATTGCCTAGAATTATATTAGTGGTTAATGGTTAGCCTATTGGTTAGATTTACTGCTAGTGAACCTAAGTGAACCCAACTAGGCTTGGCATGACATTAGCTTAATTAATTTATTGGTTTTGTTGACTCACAATTAGGGAGAATGAATTAGTAATCCCTTTCTAATTAGATTAGAACATTCCTTTAGTTAAACCCTCTTTAGAAAAATTCTTCATGACTTATTAGGAAGGGCAAACTTGAAAATAAGTCAAACCCATTGTTTATGGTGATAAACAAAAGAGTGTGTATATAAAATGAGGGCTTATACGAAACCCGTTTTCTTTGGTTTACAAATAAGCTTGTACAATTTTAAACCTATACTAGGATGTGGGAGTACAATTTATAAATCTGGGTAAATATTGCTATAGGTGTCTGATCTGCAGTCGATCACTTTAGCCCTTGGACCACACGATGGTGAAGAAGTGCCGTAGAAGACATGGAACAGCTTCGAAGGTTGCTGAGGAGAGTGGATGCACGATGCCAAAGTCGTTGATCGCTACTCCTCGCCTGAGCTCTGGATTCTTCTCTCTCTCAAGGACTCTTCAACTTCTCCCCTAATTCTTTTCTCGACCTATTTTCTCGACCTTGGACCTCTGTCAATAGAGGTCTCTATTTATAGAGTTTTGGTGACAGTGACCACTCAATCGGTGTAGAAACTGAGTAGTGGAAAGTACAGCACCCTTTTATACAATGGTTAAAATAACCAATGCCTGCGTATAGATGATCTTTTGGATGAGCGTGTGACGCGGGTCCAACTAAGGGACAAAATGCGTATAACTGCTACGAAGATCACGGCGTAGAAGCCACGTAGGTAGGTATCCCTCGTGTAGAAGAGGTGGGCATAGAAGCCAATGTCTGTCACCTTGGCGTAGAAGCCAAGTAGGCATAGAAGCCGAGTAGGCATAGAAACCTGATGGCATAGAAGCCGAGTAGGCACAGAAGGCCGAATGGGCGTAGAAGCCGAGTGAGCATAGAAGCTGGAGAGGCGTAGAAGCCGAGCGGGCACAGGATCTGAATGGGCGTAGAAGCCGCTGCGTAACGTGCCAGAGTGATGATGTGGATGTCTCAGCCGAAATTATGGCTCTTGGAGATATAATCAAATCCCTCACATTAAATGCAGAGATCCACCATCATCCTGTGCATTAATTGCAGAGGCGTGTTCTGAAGGCCTGCCACTGTTCTGAGCATTGGGTGCAGAGACGTGCCTCGAGCCTTGGAGAGCAGCTTTTGACGTGGCAGTCTGTTTGTCTTCCGCGGAGCGTAAGCGGCTCACGTCTGCCTGTGTAAAATAAGGCAGCGTATCTCCTTGTATGCGTAAAGGAAGTTTACGCAAAGAAGATGTCACTAAACGACGGTTCGGTGACATTTAATCAAATCCCCTGCATTAAATGCAGAGATCCGCCATCATCCTGTGCATTAATTGCAGAGGCATGTTCTGAAGGCCTGCCACTGTTCTAAGCATTGGGTGCAGAGACGTGCCTCGAGCCTTGGAGAGCAGCTTTTGACGTGGCAGTCTATTTGTCTTCCGCGGAGGGTAAGCGGCTCGCGTCTGCCTGTGTAAAACAAGGCAGCGTATCTCCTTGTATGCGTAAAGGAAGTTTACGCAAAGGAGATGTCACTAAACGACGGTTCAGTGACATTTAATTAAATCTCCTGCATTAAATGCAGAGATCCGCCATCATCCTGTTCTTTAATTGCAGAGGCGTATCCCGAGAGGTCTGTCATTATTCCAGCCGTCGTCTGTGCAGCCGTACAGTACCTTTTTGTCAGGAGTCAGATGTCAGGTTTACTGCGTGATTTGACAGGTTCATTTCGGGGAATACGAAGTATTCCTCGTACGCTTAAATGCTGCATTGAAAGCGGAGGAGTTTTACGCCATAGAGGCGATGAAGCAACCTGTCTGCGCTGAAGTGGTCTGGACGTACTGCACTTACGCGGATGGTCCTTCGAGCTTAGTACGCTGTGCTTAGTGGAGAGGCTCCGTTGTACGCTCGAGGGCTCTGAGGTCCCCTGTTTACGCTGCCCTGCATCACCATGCTGCGTAGAGTCATCCAGCGTATTTTTCATGCTTTTACAAGACCCCCTTCAAAGCTTTCAAATTCCTCGTAATTTGAAACGCTTTGAATGAAGCATGAACCATTCCTCGTAACTCGAAACATTTCTTGAATGGAGCCTGAAGCGGTCAAGTCTGACACGTTCTTTTAAGGCTGACTTTATGGTGGAGTTATTGGGAGTAGGTGCGATCATTTTTGCCTATAAAAAGGCCGAGGAGTTCACCTGTTCTTCCCACAGTTCTCTTACCATGCAGAGATGATCGTCGGAGTTCGTCGGGTCGCTCTGAGGAAGAAGAAGATCACGTTCTTCCAGCATGTAAGGAGCCGAAAAAGACGACATCTTCGAGCAAATGTCCACTGCAACGATGGATCATGGAAGGATATCATAGCCTCCCTTGCTCAGGATAATCAGCAACTTTGTATGGCAGTTCATCCAGGAGGGAGGAAGGATCCCATTAGACCACACTGCTTGCAAGTGGTGCCTTCTTCCGTTACACTCTCGGGGATGAGAGAGAAGACAAGCTGTAACAGCTGTCCTCCCATATTGAGTTGGGTGTAAAACCTCAACTCAATGGCGCCCGGAGCATGGGACCTGCATAATTTATGCAAGCCCCAACTCTGTATCCACCCGTCGTTGATCATTGCCATGTCAGTCAGTTTGCGGGAACTAACTGACTGCTGGAGAAGATGGATGAAAAATTGACGCCCAGGCGAGAATCTGTCAGAACAGTTTCTGGGCGATCTTCAGACGACGATGAGGAAATCCTTTGTAGATGGGATTTCCCTCATATGTAATCACGAAAATGAAGAAAAATCCCTTGTAGACAGGATTTCCCTCATATGTAATTATGATTTTAATCTTTAATAAAACCGTCTTTCTTCTGTGCATATGATCTTTGCCATATGTTGCTGTGAAGTCTGAATATGTGTAGCTTCGACACGCCTGAATCTTTATGCCGACTCCGTTTAGAAAAAGAATTAGGTCCCGCTCTGTCTTTTACGCATATCTAGGGATGCGCATAAAGCTGCATTGGCATTTAAGTCGATTCTTCGAACTGTTCTGCTGTTAGGAATGGGGGAGCCGCGTAGAATTCTGAAACGTGGCTTCTGATAAACAGAACTCTTGTTCAGACATCATCTTCAAGAATGAATTTTCAAAAATCCCTTGGAACAGGGCGAGAAATGGCCGTCAAACTGAGTTGCCATCTTGAACTGTAGATGGAATATTCAGACTGGAGTCTGGATGAACTTTGAATCGACCCATGAAGAAGAGTAATTTTCAATGTTGAACTCTGCATGCTTCGGGTCTTGGGATATCTTCTGGTCAAGAAGGAGTATCTTCTGTGTGAACTCTCGCAATTGACCGCTTTGAGAACCGTTCGGATGTACGCGCACTCTGGCCTGCGTATCTTTCAGATGAGCGAAAAGTCATAGTGTAAGATCGTAAGTTCGTAGCCTCGTGAGCGTAAGCTAAACGCCACCAAGCGTGAAATCGTAGACTTGTAGTTCCTCAGCGTGAAGTCGTAGGTTTTTAGCTTCTCGAGCATAAAAGCTTACCGAGCACAAAGGCATCCGGGCGTAAAACCATAGACTGATGGCCTGCGAACGTAAAACCGTAGATTTGTAGCGGTCGAGCGTAGAAAGCTCCTTAGCGTAGAACTGTAGATCTGTAGCTGTGAAAAAGAAATCTTCCGAGCGTGAAGTCGTGGATCTTGTTGCTTCTGAGCGTAAACTAAACGCCACCGAGCGTGAGACCATAGATTTGTAGCTGCTGAGCGTGAAGTCGTAGGTTTGTAGCCTCTCGAGCATAAAAGCTTACCGATCACAAAGGCATCCGGGCGTAAAACCATAGACTTATAGCCTGTGAGCGTAAAACCGTAGATCTGTAGCTGTCGAGCGTAGAAAGCTCCTTAGCGTAGGAACCACGAATCTGCTTCGCGCGAAAACTTTTCGAACTCGCTGACTGTCCATCTTTCGAGAATAATAGGCTGACGTAGTCCCCAATCATAACCGAATATTAATTGTCTGATTTGGTTCGGGTTTCGAGGAGTCCATCTGAACTCTATATATATCCCAAGTTTTTTGAGAGAAAAACTTTTCATCCGTCTTCTGCGAGAGAAAGCCTTCGTCTGTTCGAGTTCCTTCTTCGTCTCTTCCAAGTTTCAGTAATGGCCTCGAAGCAAACCTCCTCCTCCAAGGAAAAGAAGGTCGATTCCTCTTCCCGTTATTCTGCTCAAGCAAGAGCAACTTCTGTCGGGCAAGGCGAGCGTCCTTTTGAGCGAAGCGTCCCGGCGACGAGCAGTGCTCCTGGCCTAAAAGGTAGAGTTTTTGGGACGAAGAGAACGATTTGAAAAATCCTTCGTATACGTTGAACGTGACCGCGCTAGGACGTCTCCTATGCTGATAGCCTCTTTAAGGAAGATGATGCACGGAGACGTTTCATCTTTTTATGCCCACATTTCTAATGTGTCAGCGTAAAAGCTCCAGATTTTTGTGGTTGAGCGTAAAAGCTTTGACCATCGAGAACTTGGTGTTTACTACGAAATTTGAGTCGTACGCTCGTGGATGAAAATCCTGGCGTAAGCTCAAATTTTGTCAGTCTTGGCGTAAAGCACAGACTGCATACCGCCAACCTGATTCTTACGCTCCTGAAAATGGATCCAAGTGTAAATGATCAGGTTTTTACAGTCTTGGCGTAAAGCACAGACTGTTGGCGCTTAGCATGTGCTGCAAGTTTGTAATGTCCAGTTATAGAAACTGACATATTTTTCTTTCACCTTTGCAGTTAACTTGCATGAGTCTCCGCTAGCCGAGGTGATGGGTTCTGCTGCGGGGATGCTGCACTCCAATTATCTGGAGAATCTATCCCATGTGACATTTCCTATCTCCGGGCCCCAGTATCCCGAGGGAAGGGCATTTTTGATATCGGGTCAGAGCGAGCGAACCCTGCTGAGCATGATTAACGGAGAGTCCCTGACGTACGTAGACGGGGAACAGTACATAAAGCCAGCTTTTCTCTTTGGGGACATGATCTACAAGCAGTCCCAGACGAAGCCAAAGAAAGAACTCTGGGTTTTCCCTGCCGGGAGCTTGGTCTTGAATCTGCCTAAGATGCCGAGAGATTATCCTATCTCGGCTTTCTCCCATGCTACCCATCCCAGGAGGATGTCGTGGACGCTGACTCCCGATCTTCACGGTAGGCCGGGGAAGATCTTCTACCAGAAAGGATCTGGCCTATTTGTTAGCCGCCCTTCTGGTTCTGTAACGTCGTTCAGGGGACTGTACCCGGGCAGTGTCTCGAGTGAAGACAGCCTAGTGCTCCAGCCGGTGCAATTGTCGACCTTCTGTAATGATTTTATGGGGCACGGAGGAATATATCCCAAGATGAATCCTCGGTGCAACGGGTGGATGATCCCAACAAATCTTCGGTGGGCTCGTTTAGTTGATTGGGCCCTGGAGCATTATCAGGTCGAGTTGGAGAACATCGGCCTGTTTGCAGCTGTGAGTGCCACCAGTGTTGGGTTACCTTCTAACCCTAACCTGTTTCTGGCGCTGATGGAGCGATATATTTCGCTCACCGGGACTTTTGCCACTCCACTGGGGGAGTTGGGATTGGCCCTGCATGAGATGGCAGAGATCTCAAGACTACTGATGGGGGATACTCCGTATGAAGAGTATGTTCCCACGAACCGGGAGCTGGGGGATTCAGACCCTCGGGTAGTGGAAGTGTACCAAGAGCTGATGTGCCACTACCTTGCTTACACCGCCTTCTTTGGTGAGCCTTCAGATTTGGCTCACACCAGTAAGTGGACGTCCTATCTCTTTTTCCACCGGGCCAGGACTGCTCAGTCGGAGAAAGTTTTGGAAGGCAAGGATCAGCCTGTGAATCCTCTGAGCATGCTCACTGCTCCGGTAGTCGACGATCTTATGGAGGATGCTGGGGCTCCAGATCAGATTCTCGACGAAGGGGTAGGAAGATATCCTGCAGGCATTAAGGCCTACAGTTATCTGAGGCATTGCCGCAGGCCTCTGTCTAAGGAAGCTCAACTGGCTGGCTTCCTCTCTATATGGCTGCGCCGACTGGTGGTACCCGAGATCACATCCGCGGATCGTATTCACCGCAACACCTTATGTCCTGCAGTGCGTCTGGTGTTTGGGGCGAGACTGGGCTTGCTCCCTGCCATGGTGTGCCGCATACAAGCTGGTTTGAGGGCGATGACTGAGGCGTTGCTTGCCGATGAAGCTCGGCGTGAAAGCTATCCCTGGGTGGAATTACTATACCTGTATCTGATGGGATGGTTAATTCTTCATAACCCCCGGGTGATGTCTCCAGGTGCCGGCAGTAGCTTGGGGGGTAATTTCCTGCTGAATTACAGGAAATCCTCCTGGAACGTGGCCACAGTTTTAGACTGTCGGCGGGTGCTGAATTGCGGTCATAGCTGGAAGCTCCTTTGCACTGTCCCCTCCGTTCATCGCAATCAATCGGGGATTAGGCTTGAGGACTTAGGTGGGGAGAAGACCATTCTTTCTCCTGAGGCCTTTAATTGGTTGGTCTGTATTAGACCTTCCCACCTGCTATACAGGAGTGAGGACCACTGCTTCTTCGAACCCTACCTGCCTAGTCGGTTTGCTAGGCAGTTTGGGTATGATCAGCTGCACGTGGGCAACGCCGTCACCAGCTTCAGGTCCAGAGGTGGACTCATCGATGGAGCGAGGGGATGGTGATATTTTATCATGGGCTTCACTGGGGCAGTTTTTACTGTGCCCGTCCTCATACTCTCCACGGAATTGCGTATCCTCCATACGTATGCTCAGTTCTACGTGGCGACCAACACTTTCCATCATGATTTTGACATGCGTGGAAGTTTTAGGGTGCCCTCTTCTAAGCCTGGGGGAAGAGTCGAAGTCCCCTCTGTTTCTTCTGACGAGGGTGAAGAGTCTGTTATCCCGGATGAGCCTCTTATATTGGTACTGAGGGGTGAAATACCTCCGCCTGCAGGGGCTTTGGTGATCTCCGGGAAGCGAAGGGCTCCTGCTCCGAAGAAGATTTCCCCTCGTAAGAGGAAGAAGAAGACGGTCACTCGTCCTCTCCGGATCCCTGGTGTCTAGGCTCCTGGAAGTGAGCTTGCTTCTCCCCGTATTGGGGATGATTCTTTGATTGGAGGTTCCTCGCCTTTTAGAGAGGTACCTTCTACAGCTTCGGTCGAAGGTGCCGGAGAATCTCAGCTGGAGACTGCTGTTGCTGCTACTGCCTCGGGTAGCGGAACGAAGTCGTCTTCGGGGCTGACTATAAGATTCTATGTGCCTTTACCTGGCTCAGCATTGGGAGAAACCCCTGCCGTGTCTGCCAGCGCTGCTAGCAAGATTCCAGCCGGTGAGCCTCAAGTGGATCTCGGTGAAGACCTGGAAGAGCATCTCCCAGCGTTTGTTAGTGTACCCTCTTCTCCAGGTATGACAGCTTGCTTAGCATTACTAAGACATGATTTAGCTGCCCAGGCCTCAGACGCGATATATACACCATTGGCCATGGGTAAATGTCATCTTTTCATGCCTCTTCTTTAGGACAATGATCGTTTATGTTGATACTAACTTCCTCTTGTCTTCTTTTCAGGGGGAGACCCCTTTGGGGAGGGCAGTATAGCTGCGCCTTTTGACTCTGTATTAGGTCCTAGCGGCGACACGGAGGTGCCTGATTTTGAAGAGGAAGTATCTTCGGGTGTCGGCTCGCCTGCAAAAGAGGATGAGCCTGTCGTTGCGACCATGCCTCCTTCGAGCATGCTGGCTACTTCGTCCGGTGTTGGCGCTTCATCTTTCGTCACGCCTCCTGTTGAGGCGACGACCGTGTCCACATCGACTGCGATTGTCCCTGGGGCAAGGTTTGACAACATTGCAGCCACTTCCAGCGTGCATTCGGGTCTAGGTGCGCTGACCGAGCAACATACCAGTGTCTTCTACAACACTCTAAAAATGCTGATATCAATGGTGTTGGAGAAGAATCTAAACTTTGAGCGTCTGAGGAAGTCCTCTCTGTTCTCGATAGGGGTGATCAGAGACCTCGGGGATACCGGGTTAGCAGATGCACTGGAGGAGATAGTTAATGGTTTGGAGCAACCCATTAACGAATACCTGGAGCTATCTCGAGACAGCATTGAAGCCCTGGTCCAGGCTAGGTACGACTCCTTGACTGCGGAGTTTGCTAGGCAAGTGGAGTCTCTGAATAAGTCCATCGAAGCTCAGCGGCAGGAGATGGATCAAGAGCGTGCCCAATTTGAGTATATCGTCCCTGAGTTGACTCGGTGCGAAGCCGAATATGAGGAAGTGACAGTGAAGGTCCGTATTTTGAAGGAGGAGCTCGCTCAAGTAGAGGCGACGGCTCTTTCTTTGTCGGCGGCCCGAGATGTGCTGAAGGAGCGACGTACGACTGTCCAGCAGAACTTGACGTGCGTGGGTGCTTTCTACTCAGGTTTTGTTCAGGCTCGGTCCGAGATTGCTGCTCTGGACAATGACGTGTCAAGGTTGGAATGGGCTCGTGCTGACGTCTTGAACTCCAGGAATGAGAAGATGGCCGTACTGGCGCAGCAGATTCGCGATTTGACCGCTCCTCCTTCGTGATGTACTTTTTGCTTTTTGCGTTGCAAATGTAATTTTGCTCTCCTTCGGGAATAAATAAAGAGGATTTTCATCTGACTTTGTGGACCCATTATTTCGGAATATAAATGACAGGTTTGGGTGAAAGTTATATCAGAGGTAGTATGGACGTGATATACTCTCGGTAAACTTTAGTAGGACATCTATTCAGAGGTCATACGGACATGATAGAATATGTTTTAGTAGGTCATATCTATTCAGAGGTTATATGGACATGATAGAATATGCTTTGACTAAAGTTTGTACACAAAACACTATCAGAAGTAATATGGACGTGATAGGTATTGCATTTCCAAATTAGTCGAACATATCTATTCAGAGGTTATATGGACATGATAGAATATGCTTTGGCTAAAGTTTGTAGGCAAGACACTATCAGAGGTAATATGGACATGATAGGTCTTGCAGTTCCAAATTAGTCGAACATATCTATTCAGAGGTTATATGGACATGATAGGATATGATCCAACTAGTTTTGTTTTGGAAGTAGTTTTGTCAGAATGAGGTTTTCGCCATATTCCCTTTGAGCAGAGAAGGTTAAGCATAGTACCTTTTCAGGAATTTGCTGTTGATAGGAGCCATTAGCAGGTCTCCATTAGGCTGGGCTAACCTGTAAGCGCCGTTTGAGAATGTTGTCTCGATCACATAAGGGCCTTCCGATTTAGACTAGAATTTGCCCTTGCTCCTGTCAGTAAGGCTCATTAGCCTTCTTACAGCTAAGACTAGCTCGCCAACTTTGAACACTCTTTCCTTTACTTTTCGATTGAAAGCTCTGGAGATACGTGCCTGGTAGAAGGCGATGCTCTATTGAGCTTGAAGGCGTTTCTCGTCTAATCCTTCTAGCTCTTGAAGCCTTAGTAGGTCATTCTTTTCCTGAGTCAACTCATTAGCGACTGCTATCCTGAGTGACGGAATTTGAATTTCGATGGGGAGAACTGCTTCACTCCCGTAGACCAATGAGAATGGGGTACAACCCGTCGGCGTTCGGACCGTTGTGCAGTATGCCCAGAGGCATCCTCCCAGCTTCTCGTTCCAATCTCTTCTTGTTCCAGGAAATGAACTTCTTCAAGAGTTTGATAATGGTTTTGTTGAAGGCTTCTGCCAAACCATTAGCAGCTGGATAATACGCCGTAGAGGCGATATTCTGTATCCGATTTTTATCATAAAATTGATGAAACGCTTGGCTGATGAACTGAGGCCCATTGTCATGGATTATCCTCCGGGGAATCCCAAAGAGATAAATAACGTGATGCTTGATGAAGCTGATCAAATTAGATGTCTTCACCTCAGCAAGAGGGATCGCCTCTGCCCATTTGGAGAAGTAATCCGTGATGGCCAGTATGAACCGGTGACCTCTAGAAGAATACGGGTGAATAGGACCAATGATATTCATACCCCATGCTTCGAAAGGCCAGGATGCGACCGTAGGATGTAGATGTTCAGACGGCTGATGTATAAAGTCTGCATGAACCTGACAGGCTCTGCATTGTCTTGCATATTTGATTGCGTCTGCGATCATAGTGGGCCAGTAATAGCCTATTCTCCTGACATGATCCTGTAGCTTAGGATCGGGTTGTGCGCCCCGCATACGCCGTCGTGAGCTTCACGGATAATCTGTTGTGCTTCATCATTAGAGAGACATCTCAATAGCAGTCCGTCGTAGGTCCGGCGATATAGGCATTGTGAAGATGCATCGAAGTAGAAGCGTAATGATCGTATTTTGACAGATACCGCTTCCTTAGGGTCCTCCGGCAAGATTCTGTATGCCACGAAGTCTATAAAGGGACTCTTTAAATCTCTCGTAGGAGGATCGATGTTCACAGCGTAGCTGCGTTCTATGTGAAAGTTGTTCTTCACACAGAATAAATCTCTACTAAGAAGGATTACCGAATTCTGCCTTCTTATAGGAGTAGCTAAATCTGCGGCTAGACCGGCTAGGGCATCAGCTTCCAGATTCTAAGATCGAGGTACATGCTCTAGGAAGAACCCTTTGAACATTATGGCTATCTCGACCGTTGCTCGGTGATAGGGGATGAGGTCCAGATTCCGGACTTCGTATATTCCTCTGACCTGATTGACGATAAGAAGAGAATCCCCAAAAGCTTCCAGAGATTTGACCCCCAGCTCTTTAGCGACTTGGAGCCCGATTAGTAGAGCGTTGTACTCTGCGACATTGTTGGAGCAGGGCTCGCTAAGAGAGTATGCTCGGTAGATGACGAGTTTGTCGGGAGTAACCAGGATAATTCCTACCCCTGAAACTACGTTTCCCTTGGGGCCAGTCCGGGAGGCACCGTCGAAGAATAGTTGCCATGCGTCACTTTCCATTGCGAAATTGCATTCTGCAACTTCATCGGGAATGTCCTCGTTAATTTGGAGGCCTCCGGGATTGGATGGGCAGCTAGGAAGTCATCCAATGCTTGGCCTTTGATGGACTTCTGCGGAACGTACACCATGTCATATGGTGTTAATAACATTGCCCAAGTTGCGAGTCGGGAGTTAAGAACACTTGGCTTGTTCATGAGTACCCGAAGAGGATTGATCCTGGAGATGATATGGATAGTCTGGCCGGTGACATAGTGCCGCGTCTTCTGGATAGTGAACATCAGAGCCAAACATTCCTTCTCCACTGGATTATATCGGTGCTCAGCTCCGATCATCATTCTACTTAGATAGTAGATGGCCTGTTCATGCCCCACATCGTTCTTCTGTGCGAGAAGAGCTCCCAGAGAATGGTCCATTGCTCGAACGTATAGGAAGAATGGTTTTCCTACGACGGGAGGCACCAGAACTGGCGGATGAGTGAGGTAGCGTTTGATATCGTTAAACGCTTGCTGACAGGTCTCGTCCCATATAAAGGATACACCTTTCTTCATGAGACGAGAAAAAGGCTGACATCTCCCATAGAGGTTGGATATGAATCTACGGATATAAGCCAGGCGACCCTGAAATCCCCTGAGTTCCCTCAGATTACGGGAAGGTCGCATTTCTAAGATGGCATTGACTTTATCAGGGTCCACTTGAATGCCTTTGGCGGTGACGACAAATCCCAAGAATTTGCCACTAGATACACCCAGAAAGGACTTTGTAGGATTCATTTTGAGCTGATGTTGGCGCATCAACTCAAATACTATCTTCAAGTCTTGGATGTGATTACCCTTGAGGCGGCTTTTGACAGCTATATCGTCTACGTAACATTCCACCGTCTTGTGTAAGTGCTTGTGGAATATGTTACTCATAGCCCGTTGGTATGTAGCCCCGGCGTTCTTCAATCCGAAGGGCATGACCGTATAGCAATATACCCCCAATGGCGTCCGAAAGGCAGTATGCTTCTCGTCTTCAGGATGCATCTTGATCTGATTGTATCCTGAGAACCCGTCCATGAAAGACATACATTCAAAACTGCATGTATTATCAATCATGACGTCTGTGATGGGAAGAGGAAACTCGTCCTTGGGGTAGGCTGCATTCAGATTTCGGTAATCGATGCAGACGTGCACTTTACCATTCTTTTTCATGACCGGGACAACATTAGCGACCCAGTCGGGATGTTGTTTCTCCCAGATAAAACTGCAGGCTATCAACTTCTTGATTTCAGCTTCAATGGCGTCCATCATATCCGGGCGGAATCGGCGTTGGTGCTGCTTCACAGGCTTTGAATCGGACAATATGTTGAGTTTATGGGTAGCCACCTTTTGATCAAGTCCTGGCATATCCTCATAGTTCTACGCAAATATGTCGATGTATTCTTTTATCAGTTGAATAACTTCTTCCCTTTCAGCTGGGGAAAGATTGTTACTGATAAATATAGGCTTTGGCGAAAGTTCATCCCCAACATTGACCTGGATAACTTCGTCTTCGGTGGGAGGTTCTCTCTGCTCGAAGCGGAACTCCCATTGTGTATCCATTTGTTGAGCCCAGGAGTCATTCTCAAATGGCTCAGATTCCTGTTCGTCTGTTTCGAAGGAACCCGCCACCACCATGTTTACTGATAATGTTCGTTCGAGATCCTCAGATGAGTCGGAGGGTGATGAGCCGTCTTAAAAAGAGGAGAAGATATCCTCGTTCGACTCGGAAGTTGTAAGGGAGGTGGCATACCCTAACCCGAAACGAGTTTTTTGATAGCGGGGATCGCCGTGCAGCGGTATTCGTCTGCCTTTCCCGTGGTTGAGACCTGGTTTTAGCTTCAAGTCGTAGCCCATCTTTTACATGATCTTGAAAGCTTGCGGGCTGTACCTGTGAACTTGTATTTTACCGGCATCATCGTCGAAGGACTCTTCTTGTATAGTCGGTTCGTTGTGCATGCGGCCGAAGACTATCGGATGCTGACCGTTGTGGGCAGGCAGAACAACGAAGATAGAATCCTCGTGTGGTCCATATGTCGTAACAATATTGGATGATGACGCTACTTCCCATACGTACGGATGATAGGAATCTACAGCTGCCAAGAATTTCTGTGCTATGGGCTCTATATCCTCATGGGGAGAGGATTCCTGATTTGGAATCTGGGCGTCGATATACTGGAAAAGGGGTCCTTTATTATCAACAGAAACCGCATTCCTGGTTGCCTTTACATTAGTTGGCTGCCTGTCGCACCGAAGATTGATGACCAAGGGTGGAGGCTTCTGGTTCAAAGTGATTACCAGAGGATGCCCTCATTTTCCCGACCTGATCAGGTGGATAGCCATAGGTCCCATGGCTTTTGGGCGAGTAGTTCGCCCTCTCACCCTGATTGACAGGGGTTGTTCGACAGGGGGTTCTTTAGGCTCCCGGTGGGATTCCTTTTCTTCCCCACCTGACGCTTCTTCCGTACAGTCCTGAGAGTACAACACGGCATCGGAATAGTAAGATTCTACTCCTTTGAATGGGTTCAAGTCAGCAACCTCCGTCTGTACCGCTCCTTGAGCGTCTACATATTTGAAGCATTGATGTAGAGTCGAGGGAACGATGTTGTGGTCGTGGATCCAAGGTCTACCTAGCAGAATGTTGTAGGATACCTCTGAATCGATGACATAGCATGTAGCCACCGATCTGAGGTCCCCGATCTGGATCCTCAGGCAAATTTTTCCCAATGGCTTGCTTCTCTGAGTGTTGAATCCTACGATTGTGGTGGTGGTGCAAACCAACTCGCTGGTGGAGATCCTCAGTGGTCTGAGCAGACTATGAGGGATAATGCTGATTGACGACCCCGGATCGATGTGAATCCGGTCGACCTCCATGGAACCGATATATCCGATGTAATAGAGTGGTCTGTCATGCCTGTTATATTTTAACAGCATATCATCTTGAGTGAAAGTGATGTTCGGGACCACCTCCATCACACTATGGCATTGAGGGCACGCTACTGGTTCTTCGTCAGGGGACTTGAGCTGGGTCAAGCATGCTTCCGTCTGCATCAGTGCTTCGCTCAGGGCTAGACGAGTGTCTTGGGATAGCCTGAGTAGCTCGAAGATGGACAACCTGGCTGGTGTATTGGCCAATTGGGCCAGGATGTCGAAGTTGTAGGGCTTCTCTAAATATTTGTTTTGAATATTTTTCAAAGGTTTGTCGAAGCGTACTTCTTTCTGCTTCCCCTTGTCCGCCGAAGTTGGTCTCGAAGGACCGGCCTCTGGTACGGCGGGGTCTGGTTCTAAAGGTTTGGCAGCTGAAATGTCTGCTGGTGCATCTTCCTGACTAGCTCCGTAGTCCTTGAGGTAAGCTTTTCCTGAGCGGGTTGCAGCCAGTACCTCGTCTTCGTCTGACGTCAAAGAAGTCGCAACCATATGGCATGGTTTGCATTTGGAGCTCTTTTTAGACTTAGCCTCAGTAGCTTTAGTCTCTTTCTCGAGCTCTGACACCAAATCGGGATGAACCTACATAATCTTGCCTCGCCGGGTGGTTAGGGGTACCAGGTCATGATTCTGACCCCTAGCTGGAGGGAGATTGACGATGTTCATCGTCATCCGGGAAATAGGCGTAACACCGTCCTGGACTTCTTGGGGAGGCAGATTGCCAAATTACAGAGAGATCATGTTGGCCGTGACCGTCTTCTCGCTATTGTGCAGAGAGATGGCCTTAGCGTCAATCAGCTCCTGGATCTTCCTTTTCAGTATGTAAAACGCCTTTGTTGGGTGGTGTACGTATCTGTGGAAGATGCAGTACTTGGGGTTGTTAGTACTGCCGACTTCTTGGGGCCGCCTCTGCTCCGGAAGGGTGATCTTGTCGCTCTTAACGAGACACTCGAATATGCTCGGGATATCGTCGTCGTCAAAAAAGTATACCTCAAAGGGCCTGGTGGTCCCTGGTCTCGTTTGCGTGGTAGTCGCAGTCTTTTGCCTAGACGTATTGATTGTCAGGGCTTCCTTCCCTTTGGAACTATGGGGATGGTCATTGTTGGGAGATGACCTCTTGCCTCTGTCGGAGGCAGAGATCATGATGCCATTTTCACGTGCCTTGCGACTGTTGTCCTCGGCGGCTACCGCTGAGACGATGAATGAGGGCCAATCATAGAACTGATATGGTCCTATGAACACCAAGATCATGGGAAGAAGGTTTTTCCTGCAAATGTCCACCAATGCCGAGTCTGGAACTCCGGGAGGCATCTGTAAAGTGGCCTGACGAAAACGTTCGATGAAGGTACGAACGCCCTCTTTCTCCTTCTGCTTTACTTCGATGAGAGAGGACATAGACATGTCCATTCCTCCCTCGTAGAATCGTGTGAAGAATAAAGTCTTGAAGTCTTCGAAGGACGAGATGCAGTTGTCCGCCAGGCTACGGTACCACTGGTAAGCTACTCCCGAGAGGCAGCCTTTGAACACCCGAGTGAGGAGGGCGTCATTCCCTTGTAATAGCACCGTCATCATACTGAAGTAGTTCATGTACTGACTTGGTGACGTTTTTTCCTTCGAACAAAGCCATGGTCTGTGGCTTGTATCTCGGAGGGAAAGGGACCTCTTCCCAAATAGCTGGGTAAGGCTGGTTGATTCCCAGTTTCTTGAGCTGATCTTTGTGCTTCAAGGCATCAAACTGGGCTTTCAGCTCCCGTACTGCTTGCATCGGGTTTTCAGCTGGTAGCGAGACCTCGGAGTGGTGCGGAATTGGCTGTATTACGACTCCAACAGGAGGCAATACATTTTCCGAGTGAGGAAGCGGAGGAACTGCTGACTCTTGGTCTAGAGCAGGCTCTTGGATTATGTTGGATGGTGGTAAGTCCACCCCCACACGTATCTGAGTTGGAGGGACCGTTGTTTGAGCCATAGCAGCTACGTATTGGGTCAGCATCATCTGGTGTATGTTCTCCATCATAGATTGCATTTGTTTCAGAGACATCTCCAGTATAGTGATGCGTTGTTCCGCGCTCCCTGACGGCGAAGCTTCCTCGTATTCATCTCCAATGGCATAAACTCCCATCTCCCGGGGTGTCATTGAAGGATTAGTATAGGTCGCTGCAGAAGTCGACTCTATACTTTCAGCATCTGACTCGGGGGATTGGCGACCCCCAGCATCGGAATCAGAAGAGTACGAAGCTGGCTGTTGTGACTTTGAACGGGTGTTTTGGAACACCCCAGCTTCAGTGTTTCTGAGGAGCTGGTTGAATCTCCTTCGGTTTGGAGTTCTAGAGGGATACCGTCTTGAGCTTGATCGTCCCTTAGGTATGTGTGAAGCCATGTTCACAGATGCATGCGTGGGGTCTTCTCTTTGGGAAGACGGAGAGTAGTTTAACCGGTCAAAGACCGACCATCTTGATTCAGAACAGCAACAATTAACCACAATCCTATGACTATTACAATGGTGCTCGCTAGGAGGCGTTATAGACATGCTGGAAGATCCCCTATCCTTGCGTTTCTGGATTATATATGTACGCAGGTCAGGAGGATTTTCAGAACAAGAAGGCTGCTTGTTCCTTCTATTTACCGCAGTGGCCATGCGGATGTTGGGAACCCCAGTTTTCCCTGTGCCACCCGTATACAACAGGTTGGCCATCTGGTTGGCGGATAATCCCCGAGGAGCTTCTTCTTTCGCAAACCGAGTCTGCTTTATGCTGGAGGAGTTCTTCCGGCGTAATTTATGCTTCGGCTGGCGGAGAGCCGAGGAGGCCCTCAGTCGGCCATCAGTTCCTTGCGTAATCCGGAGGTCGGGCAGATTTTCCCCTTGCTGGCATAAGGGTCGGGATGTTGAGGAGTTCGCCGCTTGCTTTCCCTTGCGTACTTTGCAGGGATCATCCGCTTCTCCGCAGAGGGCAGATGCATTTTCATACGCGGAGCGTGTCTGGATCTTCTGATTCGGCGCTAAGGCACTGTCAGAAGTTTCGTCTATTCCGCCGAGGACGGGAGACTGACTTTTATGCGCAGGGCGGGGGTGATACTTCTGGGTTGGCACTAAGGCCTTACCAGAAGTTTTTTCTGTTCCGTCGAGGATGGGAGACTGAATTTTACGCGCAGGGCGCGGGTGATACCTCTGGGTTGGCACTAAGGCCTTACCAGAAGTTTTGTCTATTCCGCCGAGGACGGGAGACTGAATTTTACGTGCAGGGCACGGAGGATACTTCTGGGTTGACACTAAGGCCTTACCAGAAGTTTTGTCTATTCCGCCAGAGACGGGAGACTGAATTTTACGTGCAGGGCACGGAGGATACTTCTGGGTTGGCACTAAGGCCTTACCAGAAGTTTTGTCTGTTCCGCCGGAGGCGGGAGACTGAATTTTATGTGCAGGGAACGGAGGGAGCAAGGCTACAACCTCATTGGTCGGAGAAGTCGAAGAGTCGACAGGAATGGCAGTGGATGTCTTGGGCATCCAGACCTTGCGTAGCTTCCTGTTGTCTTGAACAGAGAGAGAGTGAGAGCTACCCTCTGATCGAAGCATGCCTTCGTAGGCAGACTGGTCGAACTGGACGAACAGTGTCTTCTTCACGGATCCCACGGATACCGCATCGTGTTGAGCAATCGCTTCCTCGTCAAAAGAGAAAGATATCCCCAGCAGAGTCGCCATCTTGTTTATAGTGATAAACGAAAGAGTGTGTATATAAAATGAGGGCTTATACGAAACTCGTTTTCTTTGGTTTACAAACAAGCTTGTACAATTTTAATCCTATACTAGGATGTGGGAGTACAATTTATAAATCTGCGTAAATATTACTATAGGTGTCTGATCTGCAGTCGATCACTTTAGCCCTTGGACCATACGATGGTGAAGAAGTGCCGTAGAAGACGTGGAACAGCTTCGGAGGTTGCTCAGGAGAGTGGATGCACGATGCCAAAGTCGTTGATCGCTACTCCTCGCCTGAGCTCTGGATTCTTCTCTCTCTCAAGGACTCTTCGACTTTTCCCCTAGATCTTTTCTCGACCTATTTTCTCGAACTTGGACCTCTGTCAATAGAGGTCTCTATTTATAGAGTTTTGGTGACAGTGACCACTCAATCGGTGTAGAAACCGAGTAGTGCAAAGTACAGCACCCTTTTACACAACGGTTAAAATAACCAATGCCTGCGTATAGATAATCTTTTGGATGAGCGTGTGACGCGGGTCCAACTAAGGGAAAAAATGCGTATAACTGCTATGAAGATCACGGCGTAGAAGCCACGTAGGTAGGTATCCCTCGTGTAGAAGAGGTGGGCGTAGAAGCCAATGTATGTCACCTTGGCATAGAAGCTAAGTAGGCATAGAAGCCGAGTAGGCATAGAAACTTGGTGGCATAGAAGCCGAGTAGGCACAGAAGGACGAATGGGCGTAGAAGCCGAGTGAGCATAGAAGCTGGAGAGGCATAGAAGCCGAGCGGGCACAGGAACTGAATGGGCGTAGAAGCCACTGCGTAATGTGCCAGAGTGATGATGTGGATGTCTCAGCCGGAATTACGGCTCTTGGAGATATAATCAAATCCCTCGCATTAAATGCAGAGATCCGCCATCATCCTGTGCATTAATTGCAGAGGCGTGTTCTGAAGGCCTACCACTGTTCTGAGCATTGGGTGCAGAGACGTGCCTCGAGCCTTGGAGAGCAGCTTTTGACGTGGCAGTCTGTTTGTCTTCCGCGGAGCGTAAACGGCTCGCGTCTGCCTGTGTAAAATAAGGCAGCATATCTCCTTGTATGCGTAAAGGAAGTTTACGCAAAGGAGATATCACTAAACGACGGTTCGGTGACATTTAATCAAATCCCCTGCATTAAATGCAGAGATCCGCCATCATCCTGTGTATTAATTGCAGAGGCGTATTCTGAAGGCCTGCCACTGTTCTGAGCATTGGGTGCAGAGACGTGCCTCGAGCCTTGGAGAGCAGCTTTTGACGTGGCAGTCTATTTGTCTTCCGCGGAGGGTAAGCGGCTCGCGTCTGCCTGTGTAAAACAAGGCAGCGTATCTCTTTGTATGCGTAAAGGAAGTTTACGCAAAGGAGATGTCACTAAACGACGGTTCGGTGACATTTAATCAAATCCCCTGCATTAAATGCAGAGATCCGCCATCATCCTGTTCATTAATTGCAGAGGCGTGTCCCGAGAGGTCTGTCATTATTCCAGCCGTCGTCTGGGCAGCCATGCAGTACCTTTTTGTCAGGAGTCAGATGTCAGGTTCACTGCGTGATTTGACAAGTTCATTTCGGGGAATACAAAGCGTTCCTCGTACGCTTAAATGCTGCATTAAAAGCGGAGGAGTTTTACGCCATAGAAACGATGAAGCACCCTGTCTACGCTGAAGTGGTCTGGACGTACTACACTTACGCGGATGGTCCTTCGAGCTTAATACACTGTGCTTAGTGGAGAGGCTCCGTTGTACGCTCGAGGGCTCTGAGGTCCCCTGTTTACGCTGCCCTGCATCACCATGCTGCGTAGAGTCATCCAGCGTATTTTTCATGCTTCAACACCCATCATGACAAAACCATTTCCTCGAACCTTCTATATTCTATTTCATATCATTTCTCCACCACTCCTTCTTCTTCTCCACTTTATCTTCTCCATCTCCTCAAGAATGGAGAAACCCTAATTTTCTAATCCACTATAAATCCAAAATTCCTTCCTTACCATATTTTTAACACCAAAAATTTCTTCATATGGAGAGCTAGTGCTTGGAGCTCAAGAAGGAAGCCAAGAAGAAGCATTAGCAAGAGGATTTGAGTCACTTCTTCTTCCATTCTTCCCAAAATTCATGGAGATTCATTGGGATCCAACTCCTAATAGATAAATCCCTCTTTTCCCCTAATTTTTATGGTAGGAATCCAAATGGAGCCAATAGGAACCCTCCCCTAGGTGGGAATGATCTTCTAATGATAGATCTAGGTGTTAGAGGACTTGAATCTACTAGATCTAGGATTTTAAATGTTGTATTGGTGTTCTCTAGAGTTCACTTGGTAGAACTACGAATTATGTACATCAAGTGTTTGTAGGATGGTCTCAATATGATGTTTTGCTTAATCGAGTGTTGTGTTAGTGTCCATTATGTCCATTTCCCTATATTTCTCTAGAGCTACTTATTTTTCTATATGTTTATATCATACTTCATATATTGTGGGTTGAGGTATATTGGGTATCATATAGTATTGATAGTGTGTAGTATAGTTTTGAGTGTATGAGTTCTGATACTTGGTATCAGTGACATGTGAAGGTAGGGATGAGGGATTACTATTGGTGTATTGGGGAAATTATGAGAGGTTGGAGAGTTTTGTAGTCAGGCACTGTGCAGCAGTGGAGGAGAGGCTTGGTGTAGTGCCATCCGCAATGTGATGGTGCATGGGTATTAGAGTTGGGAACCTGGCAGGGGATGCACATTGTAACTGCAAGAGGAGGAGAAGGCATGGTTAGTGCAGTAGTGCACTGCTTACACTGCCATAGGAGTTAGCAGCATTGACAGCAATATTGTTGTCTTGGACAACAACTGGTGTTGCATTACTAAGTGGTGCAGCAACAGCAGCACATAACTAGGGTTGGGGTAAGTGATTGATGACATGCTTAATAAAGAGAGTACATCAGTGAGCAACCCATATAATCAACAGTACATTTGGGAGTCGGGTTAGAAGGACAGTAGGTTGAGGTTGCCATATGCAACAAAGCTTAAGACTGGTTAGACCTGGAGTTAAAATGCCATATAGCAGCAACCTGGAGTCACCTCAGAGCAATTATAAGATGGGGTATTAGTAACTAAGAAGGGAAGTTCTAGACAAGGCAGATGTTGGGTTCCGAATAGGGTAACTGATATTTGGTATCAGTTGTGTATTGAATTGATATTGATATCTCTGTATGCATTGGTTATAAGAGGGTAGTATCAGCGACTTTGAGTTGTGTTAAGAGTTGGGGACTACTCTTGAGCAATGAACTACAAATGCAGGGAGTGTATATCACTGTGCAAGTATACCATAAATTGGGTATTTGTGTTCCAGCAAGTATAAGTGGTGTCTTTCTAAGGGTGATCAGTTGTGTTATAATGTTAGAAGGAAGGGTGGCTCGGGTTAGAGCCTTGTGCATGGGTTTTGCCTTAATATTCAGATACTCTATGATGTAGCAGTTAAGATATGAGTTCAAATGATATGTTGCATCCGGTTAGGGTGTTTTGGTGAATAGAGCTTGGGTCTATGTGAGTGATAGGTGAGTAATATAGTGATCAAAGTGGATTTCTACAGCAACTGGGAAGGTTAGTATGGACCACTGATACTTGGTATTATTGGCAAGTGAGGCACTGACAATGCAATGCCAAGGCAGTTTATTTAAACTGAAGGTTGTTGTAAACCCCCAGATTTTGCAAGAATTTCAAATTGGGATTTTTCGCAATTTTTTGGAATTTTCTGTGGATTTTCTGTAATTAAAATCAGGGTTTCTATTTATTAAATGATTTTTAATTGTTAGTAAATAATATTAAAATATTGTGAAAATAACATTTTTGGGTGTAAAATGGAAAATTGGACTTAGGGTAATTTTTCTGGAATTTATTGGGCCTCCGACCTATTTTTAAATGCCTAAAAACTATTTATTTAATTTATTATTATTATTATTATTATTATTATTATTATTATTATTATTATTATTTGTTTTTGGGCCGGCCCGGCCCAGTGGACCGGCCCAGCAGCCCAATTCCCCCAGCCCAACTGTTGCCGGGTCGGGTCGGGTCAGACCCGACCCGCGAGCCCGCCGCCCGGACCCGCTCCCCAGCCGTCGTCCCAGCCCGCGTCCCCCGGCCGCTGCCCGCTTCCTCCGCCGCGCTTCACGGCCGCCGCCCGCTCCGCACGGCCCCGCAACCGCCGGCCGACCTCCCCTCTCTCCTCCTTCTCCCTCCCCTATATTAATCTTCCCCGGCAGCCCCCACCGCCTCAAACCCCCGCCGTCAGCCGCTCCCTACCCGACCCCGCTCCGCCGTGAGCCGCCTCGCCGCTGCCACCACCGTCTCCGCCTCGCCGCCGTCGACGAAGCTGCCAGCCCGCCGTCGACGACGCCTCGCCAGCAGCCCTCAGCCGCGAGCAGCAGCAGCCCAGCCCCAGCCGTCGCCTCGCCGCAGCGGCTCCGCCGCCGCCGTCTCGCCTCCGCCGTCTCGCCTCCGCCGCGTGCGCCACTGCTCCGGCCAGCCGCTCCCCGCCCCAGCGCCGCCCCGAGCCGCCGGAGTCGGTTCCCCTGAACCCTAATTCCCTAAATCGCAGTGTCCGACACAGGACACAGTGTCCTGTGTCGTGTCGGACACGATTTTTGGCCCCGGTTTTCGGGTCCCCTTCAGGTATGTGTAACTTTCGCCTCGTAGCTCCGTTTTCAATTCTGCAAATTGCGTTGTGAAGCCTGTATGACCCTCTCGGTGTCCGGACAAACTGTTCGGGGCACCGCGTCCTGTGGTGATCGCACACCGCGATCCAAAAACAGGAAAAACCAGACCCTGTTTCACCCCGGAACTGAGTACGCCCCGCCAAACGGGACGACTTGGTCGCGCGCGGTCTTCACAGATACGTGCGCAGCGTCGATACGGACGTGTGAGATTTCGCGGAAGCTGATTCGGGTGTGCGTGCACACCGGAATCAACGCGTATCCGCGGACATCGCCCCGTATCCGCAATTTCTGCAAGTCGCCCTAACTTCTTGTACACTCGTCGGATCGAGGCGAAACTTGCGCCATCGGACTCGTAGCGATACGCTGGTCCTGTGGGTCAAGTTTGGTTCGATTCTGAGAACGTTGACGAAATCGCGTGTCGTGGGCCCCACAGGCCCCGCTCGACGGGCGATTTTGTGTTCGGCTCATCGGAATCCAAATCTGGAAGTTCCGTTGGGTTCGTATCAGCGTTCCTGACCTGTTGACACTAAGTTTGGTGAATTTGGAGACCGTTGACCCGGACACGTTTTTCGGTGCAAAGCGGGCCCACCGGCGGACCCCGTTTTGACCCGAAATTACCGTTTTTGCCCTTGTCTCCAAATTGGACCCAAGGACAGGCGTTTCCATCTATTTGATATCTTCTGAGCGTGATGGTAATGTCTATTTCAGCTTTTGGACTCATCTGTGGAAATTCCCCCAAGAACCAAGTTAAACAGATCCAAACAACAGGCAAGTACCTGCACTTCAAGTTAAATCTAATTATATTGTGATAATTAATTCCCTGCTTTACTAGTACCCTTGATGATTACACCTAGTGTTAGAAATGCTGGAATTTCATGTCTTGAATATTGTAATTCATGTCTTGTTTTCGTGTCGGGTGGGAGAATACTAAGGAGGCATGTAGTTTACCCTTTCCCCTGGATTGACTAATAGCTGTTGGTACACGACTGTCCATCAGCCGGATCTCGATTGAATTGTCTAATAGCCGTTTATGACGGCCGGATTAGCCTTATAAACCCCTACATGCCATCTATGTATTCTAAAAACAAACACAAGCACACACATATAGTTTCTGGTTATTTCTTGCTGGCTATTGTAGTTTCATTTCCTGTTTCATATATTTCTGTTTCACATATTCCTGTTTACAGTTAACTCTGAGATAATAATGTTCTGCTAATGCTGTTTCTCAACATGATATCTAATATTTAATTGTCATAAAATATTTAGTTTAATCTTGTCGTGCACTGTGTACTTTGCTCCTTTCCTGACTGGATCTGTTGTTTAGGCGATGATGAGAACCTTGCCCCTACCTATTATGGACCCTATGAGCCAGCAGGTGATACAGTTGAGAAGCCGGTTCCTACTCAGGAGATTACCTTGAGGAGTAGCCAACCAGTTAGCTAGCTTTTCCCTTTCAGCATAATACTCGGGTTTGTCCCCGATTTATCTTCTGGCTTTGTATTAACTGTGGATTTGATTGTCACAGATTAAATATTATGAAATCCAAGCATTCTTATTCCTGTGATTATTCTTTGCCTGTTTATTATTGTGGATGAGATAGTTAGTTATTGATCCCAGGAAATGACCTAGACAGCGTACTACCGCCGACACTGCGGCGTAGGCTGGACGTGCCCACGCACTCGTGCCCAAATATCCGGGTGCGGGTCGTGACACGTTTTTATGGTGGCCCATGCAGGTCAACGACTAAATTGTTCGGTTTCAACTTAGGGACCGAACAGGCCTGCAATAAGATTGAGGATTTTAGGAAAAGCTCATCCACTTGATTGAATCGTTCTTGATATTCATATCGACTTCGAATCATTTTATTGACTTGCATCCTGCCTTGATTCCTGTGTGCCTTTATCGTTTATTTTGGATGCAGGATCTACCAGCAAGCGACAAGGTTCCTACAAGATCACCACGAGATGCTCTACCAGCATAACCGTGGAGAACGCGCAGACTCTTGGAGCAGCTAATACGCGTAAGTGATTTCCTTTAGCTGCCTTTCTATTATTGTTTAGCTCGCGCCTATTGGTTCGTGACCTCAGCCCCAACCTAGTAAATTTTAAACTTGCTAATAACTTGCTATGCTTTTATAACTGATAACTGTAGAGTTTGTAGAATCTTTTGTTTTGTGCTTATTGTAGGTTGTTTTGTGTTGTTTTAAAATAATTTGTACCTTCCTTTCATCATCATCTAGCGCACTTAATTTTGATGTACTCGACTTATGCTGCTATTCTATAGCCTAGTTTTGCAAGCTTACTCTTTATCGAGCTTGTTTATGACATATGTATTAGTGGGTCGACACACTAATACGATTGTCTATTCAGAATCAGTGTATTACGGTCTGATCAGCCTTAGTACATTTTGATTCGCCCTTCGCACTACTTTACGTGGATTGAGATATATAGTTGACTAGTATACCTGCCCTAGACATGTCTGAGCATAACTGTGTTAATACAAGCATGTGAATAGGAATTTCCAAGATAGGATTTCAATCCACAAATCGCTTGACAATTCCCACTTGAATTCTTTAAACTCCTTGATCCCGATACCTTTGTTCTATCACCTCGCCCTTGAACTCTTTATTATTGATCTTCGTTTTCCCTTATTTCGGAAAGACGAAATCTCGTGCCTGGTATAAGTTAGTACATAGATAGTACTAGATATGCCACATAGGCCGATCACATACTTGAGGATTAAACTTTCGTAATTGGGGACGTATCATATGTGATATGATCGGCATTGAAATTCGAGGATTGAATGAGATAAGTAAACATATTAAGGAGTATTTTCTTAAGGTATATAGCTTTTGTGATGTATGGGTAAATTCTAAGTTGGGTAGCAGTGCAATTGTCAACTCAAGATAAATTCTTTAAAATTTTGACCGAGAAGATTAGATTGGAAGAGGTTCAAGCCATTCTCATTTTGAAAATTTAGAGGAGTAACTAAGGTGATTAATAAATTGATATCAATAGTTATACCTCAAGTACATGATTTAAATCTTGAAATAATGAGGGAAAAATCGTCAATTTGAATTTAGAGGGTATTATAAGTCAGACTTGAACATTGGTGAACCACATTTAAATTATTTTCAATTTGGTGATTGACTTAAAGTTCGATGGTTGGACTACCTAGTTGGATTATCGAGGATGTGAATGAAATTTAAAGTGAATGGAAATACTGTTGGACTTGAATCACTTCTAGAGGAATTTATTATAATTAGAGGCAAAGTCAGGTGCAAATCTTGAAAATGCTATATGGACTTAATCTAAAATCTGCCTGTGGGTAATTTGAGGAAGTAAGGAGTGATAACCATAGGTTGAATTTTGATTAGAACAAGTAGTCACCTTAGTCATGAAGGGATTGCAGTGGACATGATTCGGATTTTTATTATCGCAATGAGATTGCGATTGATATACGTGAAGGTTTAACAGAGTATGGCTTAAGTTTTAAATTTCGAGGACGAAATTCTTATAAGTTGGGTAGATTGTAAACCCCCAGATTTTGCAAGAATTTCAAATTGGGATTTTTCGCAATTTTTTGGAATTTTCTGTGGATTTTCTGTAATTAAAATCAGGGTTTCTATTTATTAAATGATTTTTAATTGTTAGTAAATAATATTAAAATATTGTGAAAATAACATTTTTGGGTGTAAAATGGAAAATTGGACTTAGGGTAATTTTTCTGGAATTTATTGGGCCTCCGACCTATTTTTAAATGCCTAAAAACTATTTATTTAATTTATTATTATTATTATTATTATTATTATTATTATTATTATTATTATTATTTGTTTTTGGGCCGGCCCGGCCCAGTGGACCGGCCCAGCAGCCCAATTCCCCCAGCCCAACTGTTGCCGGGTCGGGTCGGGTCAGACCCGACCCGCGAGCCCGCCGCCCGGACCCGCTCCCCAGCCGTCGTCCCAGCCCGCGTCCCCCGGCCGCTGCCCGCTTCCTCCGCCGCGCTTCACGGCCGCCGCCCGCTCCGCACGGCCCCGCAACCGCCGGCCGACCTCCCCTCTCTCCTCCTTCTCCCTCCCCTATATTAATCTTCCCCGGCAGCCCCCACCGCCTCAAACCCCCGCCGTCAGCCGCTCCCTACCCGACCCCGCTCCGCCGTGAGCCGCCTCGCCGCTGCCACCACCGTCTCCGCCTCGCCGCCGTCGACGAAGCTGCCAGCCCGCCGTCGACGACGCCTCGCCAGCAGCCCTCAGCCGCGAGCAGCAGCAGCCCAGCCCCAGCCGTCGCCTCGCCGCAGCGGCTCCGCCGCCGCCGTCTCGCCTCCGCCGTCTCGCCTCCGCCGCGTGCGCCACTGCTCCGGCCAGCCGCTCCCCGCCCCAGCGCCGCCCCGAGCCGCCGGAGTCGGTTCCCCTGAACCCTAATTCCCTAAATCGCAGTGTCCGACACAGGACACAGTGTCCTGTGTCGTGTCGGACACGATTTTTGGCCCCGGTTTTCGGGTCCCCTTCAGGTATGTGTAACTTTCGCCTCGTAGCTCCGTTTTCAATTCTGCAAATTGCGTTGTGAAGCCTGTATGACCCTCTCGGTGTCCGGACAAACTGTTCGGGGCACCGCGTCCTGTGGTGATCGCACACCGCGATCCAAAAACAGGAAAAACCAGACCCTGTTTCACCCCGGAACTGAGTACGCCCCGCCAAACGGGACGACTTGGTCGCGCGCGGTCTTCACAGATACGTGCGCAGCGTCGATACGGACGTGTGAGATTTCGCGGAAGCTGATTCGGGTGTGCGTGCACACCGGAATCAACGCGTATCCGCGGACATCGCCCCGTATCCGCAATTTCTGCAAGTCGCCCTAACTTCTTGTACACTCGTCGGATCGAGGCGAAACTTGCGCCATCGGACTCGTAGCGATACGCTGGTCCTGTGGGTCAAGTTTGGTTCGATTCTGAGAACGTTGACGAAATCGCGTGTCGTGGGCCCCACAGGCCCCGCTCGACGGGCGATTTTGTGTTCGGCTCATCGGAATCCAAATCTGGAAGTTCCGTTGGGTTCGTATCAGCGTTCCTGACCTGTTGACACTAAGTTTGGTGAATTTGGAGACCGTTGACCCGGACACGTTTTTCGGTGCAAAGCGGGCCCACCGGCGGACCCCGTTTTGACCCGAAATTACCGTTTTTGCCCTTGTCTCCAAATTGGACCCAAGGACAGGCGTTTCCATCTATTTGATATCTTCTGAGCGTGATGGTAATGTCTATTTCAGCTTTTGGACTCATCTGTGGAAATTCCCCCAAGAACCAAGTTAAACAGATCCAAACAACAGGCAAGTACCTGCACTTCAAGTTAAATCTAATTATATTGTGATAATTAATTCCCTGCTTTACTAGTACCCTTGATGATTACACCTAGTGTTAGAAATGCTGGAATTTCATGTCTTGAATATTGTAATTCATGTCTTGTTTTCGTGTCGGGTGGGAGAATACTAAGGAGGCATGTAGTTTACCCTTTCCCCTGGATTGACTAATAGCTGTTGGTACACGACTGTCCATCAGCCGGATCTCGATTGAATTGTCTAATAGCCGTTTATGACGGCCGGATTAGCCTTATAAACCCCTACATGCCATCTATGTATTCTAAAAACAAACACAAGCACACACATATAGTTTCTGGTTATTTCTTGCTGGCTATTGTAGTTTCATTTCCTGTTTCATATATTTCTGTTTCACATATTCCTGTTTACAGTTAACTCTGAGATAATAATGTTCTGCTAATGCTGTTTCTCAACATGATATCTAATATTTAATTGTCATAAAATATTTAGTTTAATCTTGTCGTGCACTGTGTACTTTGCTCCTTTCCTGACTGGATCTGTTGTTTAGGCGATGATGAGAACCTTGCCCCTACCTATTATGGACCCTATGAGCCAGCAGGTGATACAGTTGAGAAGCCGGTTCCTACTCAGGAGATTACCTTGAGGAGTAGCCAACCAGTTAGCTAGCTTTTCCCTTTCAGCATAATACTCGGGTTTGTCCCCGATTTATCTTCTGGCTTTGTATTAACTGTGGATTTGATTGTCACAGATTAAATATTATGAAATCCAAGCATTCTTATTCCTGTGATTATTCTTTGCCTGTTTATTATTGTGGATGAGATAGTTAGTTATTGATCCCAGGAAATGACCTAGACAGCGTACTACCGCCGACACTGCGGCGTAGGCTGGACGTGCCCACGCACTCGTGCCCAAATATCCGGGTGCGGGTCGTGACAGTTGTATATTAGAAGCAGTGGTTAGTTTCCAAATTTAAGAAGTTTGAGGTGTATCAGTCTTGTCCCATTAGGTATCAGGCAGTAAAGGAGTGTCCCAATCTGAGATAAGAGAGGTCTTCAGAGTATCAGTAGAACTGAGACCTATTAGCTGTTAGATAGGTTAGTGCAAATTGGTTAGTATAGGTTAGTTGTTGTATTAGTTGATGTATTAGTTTATGTCAGTTATTGAAGGTTAGTTAGTATATTAAAGATGATGATTGTTAGTATCCATTAGAAATTAAGTAGTTAAGAATATTAGTTAGGAGTATAACAGTTAAATAATAAATTAGTATAGTTAGAAGATTATGTAATTAGTACATATATGTAAGTATTAGTTAGCTTTAGTGTTGATATAAATTAGTTTTCAGTTAGAGTACTAGGTTAGTGTTATATTAGTATTAGAGTTATAGACTATATAGTGTACCAGTTAGTTGGTAAATTAGTATAGTTGAAGATTATGTCAATTAGTACATATATGTAAGTATTAGTTAGCTTTAGTGTTGATATAAGTTAGTTGTTAGTTAGAGTACTAGGTTAGTGTTGTGTTAGTACTAGTGTTATAGACTATATAGTGTACCAGTTAGTTGGAGTGGAAGGGGAATTATTTAATGCCAGTTAGTATTAGAGTATAAGTCTAAATGTTAAAGTATCAGTTAAATATTAGTTAATATAAGTCTAAATGTTTAAGTATCAGTTAAATATTAGTTAATGTTAGTCTATTTAGGTAAGCAGTTAGTTAGTGTTAGAATGCTAGAGGTCAGTATCTGTATTAGTCACAGTAAAAACTAGTTAGAGTTATGATTAGAAATAAGTTTGTAGTATATATTAGCTAGTAATTGTTAGTGTTAGTAATTAGTTAACATGTCTCTAAAGAACAGTTAGTAGTATATATAAATTAAGATTTGTTAGTATTAGTAGGTTAGTTCATATAGTACTAGTTTGCAGTTAGTAGAATGAGAGGTCAACTAGTAAAGTATATATCAGTTAGTTGTTAGTAAATAATATATACTAGATTGTTAACTATTAGTACTAGTTGGTAATAATTAAGATAATAGTATACTTTAGTTAGCTAGTTTAGCAAATTAATTATCTAATTTAGCTGGTTTTAGTTAATTAGTGACAAATTTAGACTTGTAACCTTAGTATAGACCTAGAAATAGTTAGTTTAACCAAGTTTGACTAGTTTGACCTGGAGTTGACCTAGTTTGAATATTTTGACTTAGACTTGGCCTAATGACCTAGATTTAAACTAGTTTAACTTGTATTCATTTTAAAACCTTGTATTGATATAATATTCCATATATAGGTTATGAGACACCAGTTCGTACACTGTTTGACATCTATTGTTCTGGACCACAGGTGAGTACATCTCTCTGTTAATTTTTATTTTAGGATAGTGTATATATCACTTATTCTAGAATTGTTTACTTGATTCTGACACAATGACTACATGAACTGATACTAAATGGATCCTGCCATGGGATGTTATCACCTACCATTTTCAGCGGGTACTCCTTCACATATATTTTATCATACGTATCGGGTATTGATTATCATGTACTTCATGTTCACACACTGCTCGTGTTTAGTGTACATATATTCGTATACATAACGTGTCATGATTGGATCCATAAGTATTGGTTGGGGATGGGGGAGTAGGAGTTAGTTATGTGATCAAGCCCAGTATATTCGTGTATATGTTGATTATATATCACACGTGTAATCGAGTTACCATATTGTATTCGTGTTCAACCCAAATAGATCACATAACGAATTGTACTATATGGCACATTAGCTACTTTATCTATTTTTATCACTTGTAGTTATTCTTATTGCCTGTTCTTTATTCCAATATTTTACATGTTCACTCTAGTTCATTTTTATTTTATATTGCTAGTTATCTTGTATTCTTTTATATTATTTGTTATATATGCTCTATTATGTTTCTGGAATTGCTTTCAGATATATGTACTTCGCTCCTTTCCTGATTAGATTATATTTTTCAGCGATTGTTGTGCTCTCTATTTCGGGATTTCAGAGTTATGCCATAGACATGACTTCTCTTACCCTGTAGACTTGAGGTGACTATTGTAGAGATTAGTTAGTCTTCATTTTTTATACCTTGTCTAGTTTCCTTCTTGCAGAATATTATTGATTATCCTTCTTATTCGTTCTTCTTTTAGATTATTGTGATTGAGTACATGGTAGTACTGGTTGTACTAGTATGATAGATAGATAGATAGATAATGATAACCTAGACAGCGTTCTACCATCGATACTATGACGTAGGATGGACATACCCACGTACTCGTGCCCGATCAAGCGGGTGCGGGTCGTGACACATTTTTAGTAGTGGCCTATGTAGGTCAGGCTTCCCAAGTTGAGCGATATCGTGGTAGTGCAACAGTTTAGTTGCACTGCTGCGAGCCTGCGATAGGATATTAGGATGAGAATACTCAATCATAAATTAGGACTTCTTGAGATATTCCTGGGGCGACCATTGAGAATCTTATTTTGAACTCTAATTTAAAATCTTTTTCCTTATTTTAGTTCGCTCTCACTCGTTGATTTTGAATTTGATTCTTGATGATCGGTTGTTTAATTTAATTCTTGGTGTTTGTTGTTGAGTTTAATTTCATATTGAGATGATTTACGGACTAAATTACGATATCTTCTGATGACTTATGTTGATAAGTACTGTGAGAAAGGTAAAACGTCTGCTTTGGTTATGGAGCCTAGATTTTATCGTAGCCATACATTAGTTTTGAAATTTAGAGTTTCTTCCGAAGTCTGGTCCCCAGATTTTATCGTAGGCATAACTAATTAGGAAGGAAAAACTTATAAATAAGTCAAACCCATCATGACAAAACCCTTTCCTCAAGCCTTCTTTATTCTATTTTATTTCAATTCTCCACCACTCCTTCTTCTTCTCTACTTTATCTTCTTCATCTCATCAATAATGGAGAAACCCTAATTTTTTAATCCACTATAAATATGAAATTCCTCCCTTACCACAATTTTTACTTCCAAAATTTCTTTATATGGAGAGCTAGTGCTTGAGCTCAAGGAGGAAGCCAAGGAGAAGCATTAGCAAGAGGACTTGAGTCACTTCTTCTTCCATTCTTCCCAAAATTTATGGAGATCCATTGGGATCCAACTCCCAATAGGTAAATCCCTATATTTCCCAAATTTTTATGGTATGAACCCAAATGGAGCCAATAGAAACACTCCCCTGGGTGGGAATGACCTTCTAATGGTAGATCTAGGTGTTAAAGGACTTAAATCCACTAGATATAGGCTTTTGAATGTTGTATTGGTGTCGTCTAGAGTTCACTTGCTAGAACTATGAATTTTGCACACCAAGTATTTGTAGGATGGTCTCAATATGATGTTTAGCTTAATCTAGTGTTGTGTTAGTGTCCATTGTGTCCATTTCCATATATTTCTCTAGAGCTACTAAATTTTCTATATGTTTATATCATACTTCATATATTATGGGTTGAGGTGTATTGGGTATCATTTATTATTGATAGTGTGTAGTATAGTTTTGAGTGTATGAGTTCTTATACTTGGTATCAGTGACATGTGAAGGTAGGGATGAGGGATTGTTATTGGTGTATTGGGGGAAATATAAGAGGTTGGAGAGGTCTGTAGTCAGGCACTGTGCAACAGTAGAGGAGAGGCTTGGTGTAGTGCCATCCGCAATGTGAGGGTGCATGGGTATTAGAGTTAGGAACCTGGCAGGGGATGTACATTGTAACTGCAAGAGGGGGAGAAGGCATGGTTAGTGCAGTAGTGACTGTGTGAACTGCCATAGGTGTTAATTGCAGTGACAACAATATTATTGTCTTGGACAACAACTGGTGTTGCATTACTAAGGGGTGCAGCAACAACAGTATATAATTGGGGTTAGGGTAAGTGATTGATGACATGCTTAATTAAGAGAGTACATCAGTGAGCAACCCATAGAATCAGCAGTGCATTTGGGAGTCGGGTTAGGAGGCCAGTAGGTTGAGGTTGCCATCTGCAACCGACCTTAAGACTAGTCAGACCTGGAGTTAAAATGCCATATTGCTGCAACCTCGAGTCACCTTAGAGCTATGATAAGATAGGGGTATCAGTAACTAAGTAGGGGAGTTGTGGACAAGGCAGATGTTAGGTTCAGAATAGGGTAACTGATATTTGGTATCAGTTGTTTGTTGAATTGATATTAATATCTATGTATGCATTGGTTATAAGAGGGTGGTATCAGTGACTTTGAGTTGTGTTAAGATTTGGGGGCTCCTCTCGAGCAATGAACTGCAAATGCAGGGAGTGTATATCACTGTGCAAATGTACCAGAAATTAGGTATTTGAATTCCAGCAAGTATAAGTGGTGTGTGTCTAATGGTGATCAATTGTGTTAGAATGTTAGAAGGAAGTGTGGCTCGTATTATAGCCTTGTGATTGGATTTTGCCTTAATGTTTATATACTTTGTGAGGTAGCAGTTAAGATATGAGTTTAAATGATATGTTGCAACAGGTAAGTATATTTTGGTGAATAGATCTTGGGTCTATGTTAGTGACTGGTGAGTAATATAGTGATCAAAGTGGATTTGTGTAGCAACTGGGAAGGTTAGTTTGGACCATTGATACTTAGTATCAGTGGTAAGTCAGGCACTAACAATGCACTGCCAAGGCAGTGTATTTCAACTGAAGATTGTAGATTATAAGCAGTGGTTGGTTTCTAAATTTAAGGACTTTGAGGTGTATATGTCTTGTCCCATGAGGTACAAGGCAATAAAGGGGTGTCCCCATCTAAGATAAGAGAGGTTCTCAGAGTATCAGTATAACTGAGACCTATTAGCAGTTAGATAGGTTAGTACAAATTGGTTAGTATAGGTTAGTTGTTGTATTAGTTTATGTCAGTTATTAAAGGTTAGTTAGTATATTAAAGATGATGACTGTTAGTATCCATTAGAAGTTTAGTTAAGAATATTAGTTAGGAGTATAATTGTTAGTTGGTAAATTAGTATAGTTAGAAGATTATGTCAATTAGTACATATTTGTAAGTATTAGTTAGCTTTAGTGTTGATATAAGTTAGTTGTCAATTAGAGTAATAGGTTAGTGTTATGTTAGTATTAGTGTTATAGACTATATAGTGTACCAGTTAGTTGGTAAATTAGTATAGTTAGAAGATTATGTCAATTTGTACATATATGTAAGTATTGGTTAACTTTAGTGTTGATATAAGTTAGTTGTTAGTTAGAGTACTAGGTTAGTGTTATGTTAGTATTAGTGTTATAGACTATATAGTGTACCAGTTAGTTGGTAAATTAGTAAAGTTAGAAGATTATGTCAATTAGTACATATATGTAAGTATTAGTTAGCTTTCGTGTTGATATAAGTTAGTTGTCAGTTAGAGTACTAGGTTAGTGTTATGTTAGTATTCGTGTTATAGACTATATAGTGTACCAGTTAGTTGGAGTAGAAGGGGAATTATTTAATGCCAGTTAGTATTAGAGTTTCAGTCTAAATGTTAGTGTATCAGTTAAGTATTTGTTAATGTTAGTCTATTTAGGTAAGCAGTTAGTGTTAGAATGCTAGAGGTCCATATCTGTATTAGTCACAGGAAATACCAGTTAGTGTTATGATTAGAAATAAGTTAGTAGTATATATTAGCTAGTAACTGTTAGTGTTAGTAATTAGTTAACGTCTCTAAAGAATAGTTAGTAGTATATATAAATTAAGATATGGTAGTATAAGTAGGCTAGTTCATAGAGTACCAGTAAGTAGTTAGTAGAATGAGAGGTCAACTAGTAAAGTATATATCAGTTAATTGTTAGTAAATAGTATATACTAGATTGTTAACTATTAGTACTAGTTGGTAATAATTAAGATATTAGTATACTCTAGTTAGCTAGTTTAGCTAATTAATATCTAATTTAGCTAGTTTTAGTTAATTAGTAACAAATTTAGACTTGTAACCTTAGTATAGACCTAAAAATAGTTAGTTTAACCAAGTTTGACTCGTTTGACCCATAGTTGACCTAGTTTGACCATTTTGACTTGGCCAAATAACCTATATTTGAACTGGTTTAACTTGTATTCATTTTAAAACCTTGTATTTATGTAATATTTCATATGTAGGTTGTGAGACACCAGTTCATACACTGTTTGGCATCCATTTTCTCTGGACCACAGACGAGTACATCTCTCGGTTAATTTTTTTTCATGATAGTGTATATATAACTTTTTCTAGAACTATTTACTTGATTCCGACACAGTGACTACACGAACTGATACTAAATGGATCATGTCATAGGATGTTATCCCCTATAGTGTTCAGCGGATACTCCTTCACATATATTTTATCGTGTGTACCGGGTATTAATTATCGTGTACTTCGTGTTCACACACTTTTCATGTTCAGTGTTCTCATATTCGTGTACATACACTACTCGTGTTCAGTGTACTTTTATTCGTGTTCGTAACGTGTCTTGATTGGATCAATAAGTATAGGTTCGAGATAGGGGAGTAGGAGTTGGTTATGTGATCAAGCCCAGTGTATTCGTGTACATATCGATTATATATCACACGTGTAATCGAGTTACCATATTATATTCGTGTTCAACCCAAACCGATCACATAATGAACTTGTACTCTATGGAATATTAGCTAGTTTATCTATTTTTATCACTTGTAGTTATTCATATTGCCTGTTATTTATTCTAGTATTTCACATGTTCACTCTAGTTAATTTTTATTTTATATTACTAGTTATCTTGTATTCTTTTATATTGTTTGTTATATATGCTCTATTATATTTCTGGAACTGCTTTCAGAGGTATGTACTTCGCTCCTTTCCTGATCGGATAATATTTTTCAGCCATTGTTGTGCTCTCTATTCCGAGATTTTAGAGTGATGCCATAGACATAACTGCTCTTACCCTCTGGACTTGAGGTGACTATAGTAGGGATTAGTTAGTGTTTATTTTTATACCTTGTCTAGTTTCTTTCTTGCAGAATGTTATTAATTATCCTTCTTGTTCATTCATCTTTTAGATTATTATGATTGAGTACATGGTAGTACTGGTTATACTAGTATGATAGATAGATAGATAATGATAACCTAGACAGCTTTTTACTACTGATGCTGCGGTGTAGGTGTAGCGTCCCGTTCCCCCGGTGCGGGGAGCGCGGCTAAGAAACACAAGACGGTATCGTTCGATCGGGATAGATTGAAACAAGAACTCGTCCTCGTTATGGATTTGCTTCTTCGGAATCGATTCCTATATTCAGTGGACCGTGCCCCCGGATCGACTTAGCGGCAGAGTCAGGAGAGACCTCTCTGCTATTATCTTTTATTGCCTCGGATTTCGATGTCGCTTGTTGCTTTCGTGCTTTGAGTTGGTTTTTGGATTTGCTTGTTTTCCTTGAATGGTTTCGATGGATTTCATTATTTTCGTTCATTGAACTGCATTTCAATTTCGAGATTGAAAAGAGTGGAAGAGGTATTGATCGAGCTGTTCATGATGCAGGTGAACGAGCAGTAGGCGGCTTACGAACGGAGTCTTGAAGCACCTCTTCCTTCTTCCTTCCAACCATCTAGGTGAGTGGCTGTTATCCCGATTAGCTAGCCCTGCTTCCAAGTCTTCACACCAAAAACTCTTGCATTCTTGTTGCCCCGATCAGACGATACCAAGTAATAATAAAAGATACCAAGATAAAAAGAGAATAGACTTGGATAATACTGCTTGTCAATCAAACTTGGGAACGGTTACTTACTTGCATGCTTGTTCGTTTGGAATATTTATCATATGCATAAATACACGTTAGAATGTATGCTCTTCTTTAAATTATGCTATGAAAAGAGCTTATCCTGAATGCAATACACTGAACCGGGAGGCTATGCAACTGAATCATGAAATACTGCTTGTCTTGTTCTGGCGTTGCCTCAACTGCATGAACTGTTAGCTTAATAAACAATACCGATTCGATCATGGACAACTTGTGCACAAGGTCACTGGTTCCTGCATACGGTCGCTGGGGCACTGGCACCGATCCGATCATGATGGAACTTTACTGTAGTCTACTACATCTGGACGGGATGGTTTGTAGCCACTAGTGAATCTTTGCTGCATTCCATCCTCGTTCAAGACTAAATCGTCCATTATGGCATCCCGCCAGTGATCCACTGTATATTTAAACCTGTTGCAAACTAACTTGTGTCTTCATGGCAGGGAAGGCATGGTAAGTATTGTGCAGGTAGTTCAGACGGGCAGGTAAAAATCCACCGAATGGTGGCAAGTTTATTTCAGTAAATTCTATATGCTGCTTACTTGTAAATGAACTAAGGCAAGATAGAAACCCACAATAATATGCATTGCTTCATTAAAACAACGTGTTGATTGGTATAGTTGGGTTAGCTTGCCTTCACCAGTATGTTTCGACATACTGACCCTCGTTGAAATAGGTTCTCCACACCAAGGCTAACCGAACGAGGAGCCGAAGTCGTCTTCCCGATCCAGTCCAGCTATAGGTGCATCCTGATCGCGCCATCCTTGAAGCATTTTGAAGCAGGAGTTTGCAACTCTATATACACAATGCAGCTCCGTCGCAAAGCCGTCCTCCAGCCCAGAGGTTTATACATTTTAAAGTTTAGTAAAGGGATGTAATGAACAGGACAGTTATCTCATTTTTAGTCAACCCTTTTGTAAACCCGTGCGGCAAATTAGCTGACTCGTTCAAGAGTTTGTAATATATGTTCATTATCAATAAAGAGAACTTTTTTATGTTTCAAATCTGTGTTTCAATTTATCTGCGTACTCTGAATATGTGCTTATTATGCAAAATATTAAAGCCTTGTGCGGGCACAACCCTAGGCCCGCACGACGGTCATGATTCGGGAGACGCCCCAACGATTCCACGGAATCGGGTCATGATATAATGGTATCAGAGCACAGATTCAAGTTCCTTAGACTCTCGTGCTGGAAAAGTTCCTTTAATAATCAAATTCCTGTACGAACTCTTGAACTCGCTAGGCCAAAATAAAATACGTTCATGCAATGAGTCCATAATACATTATAATCCTAATTACCTTCTTTTGAAGGAATGGCACGAGCGCAATCTGCAGCGCTAGCACCGGACGAAATGCAAGGCCAAGAAAGTAGTTCGGGCACTTCGGGAAGCTCTCGGAGCCAACGGGGCATATCTCAAGTCAATCCGCTTGAGCGGGTGATGCAAATGTTAGAAGCACAATGACAAAGAGATGATGCTCGCCAAGCCAAGTTCGAAAGCAATCTAAAGACCCGATTCTCAGTCCAACAAAAGTAGGTAGATGCCCTGCAACAGATCGTACAGACTTTGGCTTCCAACTATTCTGCTGCAACAACAACGACTCTGGTGGAACAGCCCGTGCTTGAAGTAGAGATGCCATAAATCTCAACGCCGAGGGAAGTGACTGCCTTCGACTTTGGCCACTTCAAGAAAGTCTGCAACACCCCATTCAACGGGACTGAGGAACCAATTATGGCTCTAGATTAGTTGGCCGAACTTGAAGACCACTTCGCTCTGCTAGTGGTCCCCGCAGAGAAGCGTGTCGCCTACGTGCAACTACAGCTCTGCCTCAATGCGCACGATTGGTGGGACGTGCATCGACGATCTCTCCAATTTGACCATGGAGAGGAGGGGATCTCGTGGACGACTTTTCGTGCCACGTTTGAAGAGGAATTTATACCCCCTCTAGTACAACGTCAGATGGAGAATGAGTTTGTGCAGCTGCGGCAGGGCAGTATGACAGTTAAACAATATTTTGCCGAATTCAACCGACTCTCCAAATTCGCTAGGGCCTATTTACCTGATGCAGCGAGTCAAGCTAGAAGGTTTGAAGGCGGTTTACGCCCTGCCATCCATGTGCACATGGTCGTTCATCAGTACGGGACAATGCGGGAAGTCATGAATTATGCCCTATCTCTTGAACCGCAGTATCCTCACGTTTTTACCGGCACTGTGCATACCTACAATCACAAACGCCAAAGCAAAAATAGAGAAAACACCGCTACAAAGCATCCTAACCACGGCGGTCCATGGAGAGGAAACCCAGGGCAACCATGTTCTTATTGTAAGAAACCAAGGCACACAGCTAAAAAGTGCTACAAGAAACTTGGACAATGCCTCATTTGTGGGGACCCAGATCATACCGTTCCTAGCTGTCAATTAAGCCGCCTCAATAGTCATCCTCAACATAATGCTCCCTAACGGTAGGCCCTATTCTTAAGTTTCGGGACGAAACTTCTAATTTTTTGGGTAGGATATAGCACCCCGTTCCCCCGGTACGGGGAGCACGGCTAAGAAACACAAGACGGTATTGTTCGATCGGGATAGATTGAAACAAGAATTCATCCTCATTATGAATTTACTTCTTCGGAATCGATTCCCATATTCAGTGGACCGTGCCCCCGGGATCGACTTAGTGACAGAGTCAGGAGGGACCTATCCGCTGTTATCTTTTATTGCCTCGGATTTCGATGTCGCTTATTGCTTTCGTGCTTTGAGTTAGTTTTCGAATTTGTTTGTTTTCCTTGAACGGTTTCGATGGATTTTATTATTTTCGTTCATTGAAATACATTTCAATTCCGAGATTGGAAAGAGTGGAAGAGGTATTGATCGAGCTGTTCATGATGCAGGTGAACGAGCAGTAGGCGGCTTACGAGCGGAGTCTTGAAGCGCCTCTTTCTTCTTCCTTCCAACCATCTAAGTGAGTGGCTACCATCCCGATTAGCTAGCCCTGCTTCCAAGTCTTCACACCAAAACCTCTTGCATTCTGGTTGCCCCGATCAGACGATACCAAGTAATAATAAAAGATACCAAGATAAAAAGAGAATAGACTTGGATAATACTGCTTGTCAATCAAACTTGGGAACGGTTACTTACTTGCATGCTTGTTCATTTGGAATATTTATCATATGCATAAATACAAGTTAGAATGTATGCTCTTCTTTAAATTGTGCTATGAAAAGAGCTTATCCTGAATGCAATACACTGAACCGGGAGGCTATACAACTGAATCATGAAATACTGCTTGTCTTGTACTGGCGTTGCCTCAACTGCATGAACTGTTAGCTTAATAAACAATACCGATTCGATCACGGACAACTTGTGCACAAGGTCACTGGTTCCTGCGGACGGTCGTTGGGGCACTGGCACCGATCCGATCCGGACGGAACTTCACTGTAGTCTACTGCATCTGGACGGGATGGTTTGTAGCCACTACTAAATCTTTGCTGCATTCCATCCTCGTTCAATACTAAATCTTCCATTATGGCATCCCGCCAGTGATCCACTGTATATTTAAACCTGTTGCAAACTAACTTGTGTCTTCGTGGCAAGGAAGGCATGGTAAGTATCGTGCAGGTGGTTCAGATGGGCAGGTAAAATCCACCGAACGGTGGCAAGTTCATTTCAGTAAATTCTATATGTTGCTTACTTGTAAATAAACTAAGGCAAGATAGAAACCCACAATAATATGCATTGCTTCATTAAAATAATGTGTTGATTAGTATAGTTGGGTTAGCTCGCCTTCATCAGTATGTTTTAACATACTGACCCTCGTTGAAACAGGTTCGCCGCACTAAGGCGAACCGAGCGAGGAGCCAAAGTCGTCTTCCCGATCCAATCCAGCTGTAGGCGCATCCTGATCGCGCCATCCTTGAAGCATTTTGAAGCAAGAGCTTGCAACTCTATATACACAATGCAGCTCTGTGGCAAAGCCGTCCTCCAGCCCGGAGGTCTATACATTTTGAAGTTTAGTAAAGGGATGTAATGTACAGGACAATTATCTTATTTTGAGTCAACCCTTTTGTAAGTCCGTGCGACAAATTAGCTGGCTCGTTCAAGAGTTTATAATAGATATTCATTATCAATAAAGAGAACTTTTCCATGTTTCAAATCTGTGTTTCAATTTATCTACGTACTCTGAATATGTGTTCGTTATGCAAAACATTAAAGCCTTGTGCGGGCACAACCCCAGGCCCGTACGGCGGTCACGATTCGGGGGATACCCCAATGATTCCACGAAATTGGGTCATGACAGTAGGCTGGACGTACCCACGTACTCGTACCCGATCATGCGGGTGCGAGTCATAACACAATAAGCGTGACTGGAATAAGAAGCTAGGTAAATGTCTTTGGGCTTATCGAAAAACTGTCCGGATGCCGACTCGTAGCACACCATTCTTCTTAGTCTACGGAAGTGAGGCAGTCCTTCCCCTCAAAGTCAAAATTCCCTCATTCCAAGTGGCTCTCTCCAACCAATTAACCGTTGACGAAAATCACCGCCGACGGCTACAGGAGTTAGAAGCACTTGACGAGAAGCACCTCTTAGATCAACAGCGCATTGAGCTATACCAAGTGCCTCTTAGAAGCCTTCAATAAACAGGTCAAGAAGAGGACTTACCAAGTGGGTGACCTCATCCTGACAGTAAGAAGGCTGATGGTTATGACCCATAATTCGGCCAATAAGTTCCAACCCAAATGGGAAGGCCTGTTTGTCGTAGAAATTGTATTCTCCAATGGCGTCTACCGCCTCAAAAAACCTAATGGTGACTTGCTCATGATGCCCGTTAATGACAAGTTCTTAAAAAAGTACTATGTCTAAGGATAGGCTTATACTTTCTGCTATCCCCGATAGGATGACAAAGAGGTATACTACTTCCGCTCTTTGTTGTTCATCCCTAGAAAGTGCCTATGCGCCACGCTACCCTTCTTCTATAAGCCATTATCAATATTCGGGAGTGCTGGATACGCAATAGATAATGGATCCTCAAATGCTCCTAGTGGAGCAGTCACCAGGTCCATATGCACACTCTCGCATGGACCAACCAACAAATAGTTTTGTTAAATGCTAGCCATGTCTATATTATCTCTGAGCTACCGGCCTAACGACCTCCCCAGCGGAGTAACCCTCAGGTCTATCTATATTTTTGGATAGACCACACTCAAAAAACTACTCCTCGGTGATTTTCTCGGACATTATTTCACATCCACATTATCTCTGAATACGGTCCTAACATTTCTCCCCGACTAAGTTTGCCATGTCCATATTACCTCAGAGCAAACCTACTGGATTTGGTTATCGATTATCGCGTCCATATTACCTCCGATATCGGTTATCATCTCAGGTTATCACCCATACTTAATTCTAAGTACGTCAGTGGTGTTAAGTCTATAAAACTTTCCACATCCATATTATCTCTGGCAGGGCTTGTCTCAAACATATTACTTACACTCAGGTGTACAAGAAGTAATGAGTCCACAAAACCTATCACGGACATACTACTTCTGATAAGTTTTTGTTTTGAACTTCTTACTTGCACTCTCATGCGCAAAAAGTAATAAGGTCCACTAAAGATCCCCCAGTGGGATATCCGTAAAAGAATACGGTATTGTACTATGTCTGTATCACCTCTAGTACATTATCCAAATTGCACAAACAATTGCAACATATGGAGTAACTTTTATTTCTTTCGGCGAAGAGAAATAGAAAGCAAACTACATTTAGGGGATTGTCAAGATCCCAAAACTCGAAGGCAAAACAAAGGCACAAAAAAGGCAAGAGAATATCTACTAGTCATGTGTGTCAAAGCATAACTCTGCTATCTGCTCATGGAGATCAGGATCCTCGTAGCGAACTAAGGACTCGTATCTGCCCTCCTCTTCCTGCTGGGTCTTCCATAGCCTATTCTCCAGCGCAACAAGCTCAACCTGCAGCTTCCTAATGGTCTTAGTCAGGTCCTTCCGCCGGGTGAGGTACCCTTTCCAGAGATCACTCAGCCGATCATGCTTCTCTTGCAAATCCAGGAGATCACGCTTCAAGGTTTCCATAGAGGAAGTAAATAAATCCTTATATATCTCCACCTTCTTCGAGAACTCGTTATACTCATGGGATATCAGCTTTCCCATATCTGCCTACTTGTACCGCTATAGCTCCACCAGGCATTGCTCTACCTCCACCAACTTTTGGACCAGGAGGTCGACTATTTGTTTGAAACTAGGGAGACCCCTCAGAGAGTGGACCTGGCCCTCGGTAAAGTGCTTTGCCCAGGCAAAAAATTTGTTGTGCTCAAGCACGCCATCGACCCCTTGTTTCAAGAACATGTAGAAGCTCCGATGGAGAGTCTGATGTTCTCGTCAAGCTCTTTTAATGTAGCTGGAGTCAAAGGTGTTTGGAAGGAGGAAGAAGCCACTAGAAGACAGGTTGCATAATGAGGCTCGAAGACCAAAAGGGAAAAGCAATAATTGAGGAGCGACCGACAGTCCTTTTTGTAATCTAATCCTCCAAGGACGCGTGGAACACCTAGATTCCCTACAACTGAGCAACAGACGGTTGGGTAGTACCGTGACTCAGGATAGGAGTACTAGGGTGCCCCACTGCATTGGCTCCCGCTTGTATGCACAACCCCAGACTTCATTATAGCGACCTCTGAAGACGACCCAGCAACCGCAATACCGAGAACATCGAGAACAACCTCCTCACGACGGCTTACCACCCTAATATCCAGAAAGGCTCTATCCGTGGAGTCCCCAACAACAATATTTGGGAGAGCCGTTGCCATACCAGAAGGGCCTACGACTGTAGGGACCTTGTCCACTAAAGCCTCCTTGGGGGGGCACTACAGGACTTCTGCCACCAGAACTAGGAAAAGACTTGGGCGCCTTCCGTACAAGTTCACTGCCCACCTCTTCCAAGGCATCCTCCTCGGCAGCTACATCCATGGTTGTCAAGAAAGATACAGGACCTGCAGAACCAGAACAACCATTAATCAATTTTACCCCTAAGATTGAGAGCTGAAGCTAGAAAATGTTACCTCTTTAAAAGTTGCGAAATGACATACCAGAGGAAGACAACACATGTTGTGGCTCATCCAGCGTGGTCATAGCCTACCCATAGCATCTATATCATCCACAATTATGTGCTCCAAAGAGGTATAAGGCTGCTCCGCTGAAGATACACCCGGACCCTGAGCTCCCGAGGCCTCAGGTACTGGTTCCGAGGCAACCGCATCGGACTTCAGGGGGTTTCCTCTTCCATTTCGGCATAAGAAACCACCAAAGCGGCCGCTCGCCTAGGACGATACTTTCTCTCCTATGTCTACAAACTTTCAAACAGACCAGAACTGAGATATTTAAATAAAGGACCAGGCAAAATTAAACTAAGAGGGTTTATGGATACCGCCATAGCATCTAAAGTGGACTCTACTTCAGAAACCACTCATGCAAGGGGTCCTACCTCTTTGTTCACATTCCCCTTCGCAAGAGACTTTGACTTAACAGCAGGTTTTGTCTCTATGACCGCATCCATCCTCACCTTCTTAGAGTAGTGAGCATGACGTATCTCAGCCTTGGACTTGCGCTTGGAAGGTGGTGGATTGTTTGAAAGAGACGTGGCTTCCTTTCCGGTCGATGGTTCCATCTCAAAGATCAGGGGCCTAGCCACTCCCTTTCCCTTCTTGAGCATCCTACGTGCCCTGGCATCCGGAGGCATCAGCATGGTACCTTCAATATAGATCCCCTTCAGGTCGTAGTCAGCCGGCAGGGCATTGGACGTGCAATAATACTTCATCATCGTATACAATATTTGGGGCACGATGTCGGCCGTTGGGAACTGGAACTGAGCTCGAGTGCCAGTGGCACTATAGTAATGCCAGGCTCGAGCCCCGTCAAGTAAGCTGCCATTTTATCCGAGGGAACCACTCGGATGACCCAGTAATAACTGAGTATAGCCAAATTAATAAGCGAACATGCTAGAAAAATAAGGCTCCACAAAGACAGTAGCTTTATTTTGGTACACCAAATGGGAGGGACAGATAGCTTGAAGCCAGTGAAAGATCCTCTTAGACAAATTTTGAGGCACCTCCCCCCCCTGTCATCTTGGTATATGACGTTTCTTTCCTCATCGATGAACTCCGACTATGACATAAAGAAGTCTAGCCAGTCAGGAAGGAGAGCTCTCTCCTACAAGCGGGGACGGTGTCATACTTCCACTTCATCCCCTGATACCTGCAGATCAGGGTATCGACAGCCACCATATTCTCATCGGACCCAGGTCTCATCAAGGACCCATGATGCAGGAGAAGCCAACCCATCAGGTAATGATAAAGGAGCTCGACCCTATTGAAATGTCCTTTAACAGGATGGTCCTCCACTTTATTGGCAAAGTTACGAAGACCACGATGGATGCAACTCACCATGGCTGGTAGAAGGGCCAACTTGTGGCCGAAAGCCAACTTCACGGCAGGTAGAATCAGGGTATAGATGATCCTCTCTATCGTGCCCAACCTGCCCGGGACTACGCAGTTGTGCAACCAGAGCATCAATTATCCCGCATGTACAGCCTTCGGACACAACTGGTGGGTGTCCATATAGAAGTAACTGAGATCCTCTTCAAGGTCATCCATCTCGTCAAGATGCTCGTCCTCGTCCTCCGAGGAACCCTCAGCTTCCTCACCCTCGGTAGCAGCCAGTTCCCTCTGTGCTTTAATTAAATCATCCACTTCCTGCTTGGATCGTGGTGCCCGAACAAGAACTCTAGTAGACTCCTTCGAGTCCGAAAAGAGGTAGCGAGCCCAAGTCATGATATGAGGAGAAGACCCCACGGTAGATTTATTCTTCTTTTGCGACATCCGCTGACAAATATCATGGTGATAGATTAATTCCTGGTACACCGCCAGGATCTTCGGGTTCATTGCTTCTAATTCTTCGAGTTTGTCATTACTCGGGGTATAACCTTCATAGGGCTCTTCGTCCCAAGGTAGTTTAGATACGGTATGCATCTCACATAAAGTCAGTCCCATCTCATTGTCGGGCGTAAAAAAAGTCCCCGTGTGAAGGTTATACAGTTCCATCAGGGCTATGAAGAGGGAGCAGTTTATCTCCAAACTATGACACGTACCCCTTACGGCGAAAAACAAATCGGCGGCCCTGAGCTTCCGCTCATACTTTTTAAGAATCCATAAAGTCAGACAACACTGGAAGGGGTTATAATGTGCCCAACGAAGAGGGGGTAGTTTATCTCTGCAACCATGACATGAAGGAAAATGCCCATCGCATATTTGCTATGGTTCGGTCCTAGTTCACTTCTGACAAGATCGGGCTTCAATCCGAGCAAAGAATACGAGGATGACTCCTTCGCGCTATAAAATTCCCCTTTGTTTTTGTCGGTCCCACACCGGACATAGATAATAAGAGCCCCCTGGGGCTCAGGGGTTAAGTTCCAGTCCATCCGCCGTGGATCCATCATTACCTTTAGGTCTGATAGAGGAAGGTGACGTTCAAAGGAAGAAAATGTCATCTCCGTCGCATAAAAGATAAAAGACCAATTCTTCCTGGTCGTCCCTATCTCGAACTGAGAAGACTCCAGTGCATCCCCAAATAGGAAGTACGACTTCTTAAAAAAGTGCTTCCCATCTTTATAAGGGATCTCACTCAAGTTTATCTGGCTCAGTAAAAATGACGGTGTCTATTCAGAGATCTTCTATTGACGTTCAGGCGGAAGAACCTTTTCAGTCTGGGTCTTAATGGCTGCAATCAGGTCCCCAAGGTTCATGTTTAATGGAAGCAGACCGTGACCGAGGACCAGGTCGCCAGAGGGGGTGGTGGACAAACTAATTTCAATAACCACAAAGAAGTTAGATCAGAACCCTCAAGAAATATCAATATGTAGCCAAGTCAGCCATGTGGCCTAAGCACGCATGCGACCAAGCCGGTCATGCAGCCTAAGCATGTATGCAGCCGAGTCATCCATGCGGCCTACGCACTCATACGGCCGAGTCATCCATGCGGCCCAAGCACGCATACGGCCAAGTTAGATATGCGGCCTAACCACACATGCGACCTAGGCACCCATACGCCCAAGCCAGCCAGGCGACAGAGCTCGTTCATGTGACATGGTTGCCTAAACGGCAGTTTAAAGTTGGCGCATAGACCTATCCATGCGTCCAACTGTGCACATGTGTCTCTGTGTTTCATAATTGGTCTCCAATAAACCTACCCATGATCGGTGACTTAAAGTTGGTGGGGAATGGCGAAGGGTCCGTCGCAGCAGCACGACCCTTCTCCTTGCTATTGGTCCTCCCCTTAGGGGCCTTCTTACCGGCGATGACAGAGGAGACAGTCTTGGAAGCCATGGTAGCAGCAAGAAAGTAAAGGGAAGAAGAAGAGAGAGTTTGTAAAAAGACCTCTCTCTCTCTCCTCTGCCCTCTATATATAGGCCAAGCTATGCGACTGAGGATAATAATGGTGACCGTTCGAATCCTGATTCACATCGATTGACGCTAAAATAACCAGTAATTATGGCAACTCCTCGTTTGTTGGGTCGCTTTATCCCCTGATGGTGTAGAATCCCAAGAGATCTTCTCAAGGATAAAAGCAAATCAAGGCATTAAATGATCGGATAGCATGTCAGAGATAATTATGCAGCCATAAGACTAGGCGGCATACCCTGCATATGCGACCAATAACGCTCATCTATTCTTCTTTCAAAGTATTCCAAATTTGTCATTTTGGAAACTTTGAAGGGGGTGTTATTGAAGTATAAAAAATTATGCAGGCCATAAAAAGTTTATGACCCCTCAAAATAACTAAAATAAGCCACAGAGGAGTCACATGTGGCCTGAACAACCAACCCGCAGAGGAGTCACATGCGGTCCGAATAATCAAGCCGTTGAGGATTCACATGCGTCCTGAACAACCAAAGATCTGGAAGCCGCATAGTACGCCCTATGCGGCCTGAATGACAATAGAGCATCGGGGCCGCATAAAACTGCCTGGACACAACCATCGATGTCTGTTAGACTCTGACACATCACTCATCACATTGAGGTACCTCAAGACTCGTAAAATCGACGGCTAAGAAAAAGACAAAAATTATATTAACTCATTGATGGCCTCGACGGACGTGCCATGCCACATCCTCACTCACATGCCGCCACACACCCATGCGGCCTCGTCATCATGCGGCCATAGTGTCCATCAGATCAAGACCAAATGAGAGCGCATATGCGGCTACGTACCCATGCGACCTCGTCATCATGCAGCCAAAGTGTCCATCCGACCAAAGCCAAACGAGAGCGCATATGCGGCTACGTACCCAGACGATCTCGTCATCATACGGACAAAGTGTCCATCTGACCAAGGCCAAGCAAGAGCACATATGCGGCTATGTACCAATGCGACCTTATTATCATGCGGGCAAAGTATCCATCAGATCAAGTCCAAGCGAGAGCACATATGCGGCCACAATGCCATGCGGCCAGAGTTTCAATCAGACCCATGCAGCCAAGACATTATGCGACTCTCAACTTATAGGATCTTTCTGTTACAACTGAAGAAGATTTTCCATACGATCAGTTTGATTACGTGTCCAGCTGACCAAGTCAGCACGCAATAGATTAAAAACAACCACGAGATCTCATCAACAACATATCCTAACCAAGACCCACGCGATAGCCTTCCCATAGTATGTGGTTACAGTTGCAACAATATTCTACTAAGGAGCCCTATGCGGCCACCGAACAGAGGCATATGCGGCACTTATAGCCCATCAGTATGATGGCTTTAAATAGGAGCAACTTGAACGTTCTAAGGGGTATATTTTTCTGCTTCAGAGAGACCATACCACCAGGACAAGCTACATGCACACAAGCATAGGAGAGAGAAGGGAGACGAGAGCATCCTCATTCCCGCATCATACCGTCAATGGAGTAGAGGAGCCGCCACAGCGCTCGAACTCTATCGTTACCACCCAGAATCAAAAATAATTGTACTTAGATTTTCTGTTTAGAAGTTCTTCGTACTCTTTTTGTTTATTATTTAAAGTTTAAACTTTTTTAATTGTGAACATCAGGGTTGTGTAGTACCCCGTTTCCCCTATTCGGGGAGCGCGGCTAAGAAATACATTCGATATTATTCGATCGAGATAGACTGAATTAAGATCATTTCCTCGTTACGGATTGGCTTCTTCGAAATCGATTCTCATATTCAGTAGACCATATCCCAAGGATGGACTTAGCTACAGAGTGAAGAGGGACCTCTTTGTTGCAAGTTTTTTTGTCTAGTTTTTGTTCTCGTATTGTTGCTTTCGTGATTTCGAGTTGGTTTTCGAACTTGCATTTTCTTGAACAATTTTGATAGATTTTATTATTTTTGTTCATTGAACTGCACTTTTATTTTGAGCTTGAAAAAGAGGAGTAGAAGTATTAATCATCTGTTTGTGGCAATGCAGGTGATTGCATAGACGTTACTCGTGCGGAGTCTTGAAAACCTCTTTCCTTCCCTACCTCCACCAACTTGTGAGTGGCTACCATCCCAATTAGGTAGTACTTCTTCCAAGTCTTCACACTTAATAATCTTGCTCTCTTAATTGTTCGGATCAAACAATACCATAATAACTAAAAGATGTCAAGATAAAATGGAATAGACTTGGATTACTTGCTTGTTATCAACTTATGAAAGGTTATCTTATTGCATTCTAGTTCGCTTAGAATATTCTTTTATCATGTATCAATACTAGCTAAATATATTCTTCTATTTATGTGCTAAGTATACAACACTTTACTATGTGATCAGCTGAATAAGAAGACTATGTCATTGCATTGTGCTAAGTAGTTTCATTCATTCTGATATCGTGAAAGATTGCATATAATAACTTAGTATTTTAGACGTCGTTTGGTCACGAAGAACTTGTACACAAGATTTTAGGTTTTCGCGGACGGTACGCCGGGGCACCAGGGCCAATTCGATCCGGACGGAACATAATGATAGTCGTCAGTACCAGACTGGATGACGTGTAGCGGGGGCTCGCTACCTTCGTTACACACCATTTTTGTGCTGAGACTATAACTCGTCAAATATGGCTTAAAGCCAGTGACCCCTCCATTTATATGTAATCTGTTTAAGCTAATGTTGCCTTCTTAGTAGGGAAGAACATGGTAAGTCTTGTGCATGTGAATACGTGTCACTACCATATTTTCTAGGAAATGATAGTTTGGTCATTTTATAATTAATTAAATATTGTGCATGTTGTAAATTTATTTATTGTATTATTTATTGATTGTTAGATATTAATTATTATTTTATACTTATGTTAGTAGACCTAACTAGTTTAGATTAGATCCATGGACCAACATTTATTTCTAATTAGAATTGAGCCCAATAATAAGACCAGTCATTAGGAGGAGGATTAATTAAGTCAAACCAATTAGACTATAACCTTCCTTCCTTAATTGTTTTTTTCATAAGAGGCCCCAAAGGATATTTTAGACTTTACATAGTAGCTTGGGGAGAAGAATAGTGGCCAGCCATATTTAAAAATGGGAGGAAAAATTCTCTCTTTATTTTTATTTTAAATCCTAATCTAGAATTTTCTCTTCCAAATTTTTCCATTTTTACATCAAATTCTACCCAAATTTCTTTCTAGTTCCTTTTTAAATCATCATTGGAGACTATTAAAGCAATGATCTACAAGGAGAAAGTAAGGATCTACAAGGAGGAGCAAGGATCTACAAGTTGGAAGCTCTTTTCACTCAATTTGGAGGTTTTATTGGAAATTCATCTTCCAATAGGTACAATTTAGTTTTCTCCCTCTAATTAGACTCTAAATCTATGTTTTAATCATTAGGAACCTCCCCATATGCTAAGACTGTCCATAGGAATTGAAATTAGATTCATAGGAGGCCTATGGAGAAAGTTATGTTGTATTTTATGTCAATTTTGGGAGAATTTTGAGATTGACACATCTTGTGTGTGTCAATAGGTCAATTAGACCAAATTGACATATATTTAATTATGTATGGCTAGTTTTGTGTCCATAATTGGATATATGTAGGCCGTATCCCAATAATTTGGAGATACGGGTTGATTTGGGATTTTTTCTCCGACACGGGAGTTTGAGCATTTTATATTTTGATACAGACATGTAAATGAGTAATTAGCTCTTCGTATTATTCATAATTATTATTTTAGACTTGTTCATGTCCGTTGGGATATAATTGGTTCTGTGGTGGAGCCGTATCGCAAGCGTATCATAGATCAAGTGTGATACGGGTGCGATACACTCCACGTGTTAGTTTTTTTGCATTTCAATTCAATATAACTTGGTTATAGCTAGTAGAGTGTTATATTTATATATTTATATGTATATATATCTATAATGTTATATAGATATGTATATATAGATGTATATATATGTATGTATGGTGATTGGTGTTTATATGTATATAGAGCTATAATGTTATATAGATAGGTATATATAGATATATGTATGTTTGCTGAATGGTGTTTATATGTATATATCTAGTGTTATGTATATATGTATAGATAGATATATGATAAGGTATACATATATATGTGGAGTTATATATATATATATATATATATATATATATGTGTGTGTGTGTGTGTGTGTGTGTGTGTGTGTACTAGGGGGGTCGGGTTGCAGCAAAGTAGTGTAGCAGTAGCAGCAATACAGCATAGGCAGTAGCAGCAAAGTAGTGTAGCAGTGGCAACAAAGCATAAGCAGTAGCAGCAATGCCAGCAACTGCAGCAGCAGCAACAATGCTAGCAGCTGCAGTAGCAACAGCAAGAGCAAGATCAAGAGCAGTTAGAGCAGCAACTTCATGATGTGCACTCAAAGGGGGGGGGATTAGCCAAGAGCTTATAGCTCAAGTCAGCAAGTTATATAGGTAATTAGTTATATATATATATATATATATATATATATATATATATATATATATATATATATATATATATATATAAATACTAGTTAGCATTGATTAGTAGTATTTGTAGATTACCTTGAGATACACCAAGGTAATGTGAGTGAGGTATCTTGGGTACGGGTATTGAATATCCGAAGGGGTATGTTAGTATAGTAGTTTAATATTCTATTGTCATAAGTTTAATACATATTAATTTATAGTGAGGTATTGGGTATTAGTTATATATTAGATATTGAATTACCTTTTGATACCAAGGTAATGTCAAGGTATTGGGTTTTACTCAAGATATTGGGTTTACACAACAAGATGGAGTGTAGGTAGTGTGATACCTCTTTTGGTTCAAAGCCAAGGTATCCACTTAGCACTAATTTAGTTAGGAGTATTATATATTATTGTTTGTATATACATACTATGATATTTTTATATCTAATTAATTGCGTATATTATGATACGGCATCTTGTTAATTTTCTAGTATCCTAGTATAGCTAGTATGGCCTAGTTATATAGTGTATGGACCTAATACCCTAGAGATGGACTCATACAACCTAGAACTAGCTAGTTTGACCAAGTTTGATCAGCTTGACCTAGAGTTGACCTAGTTTGACTGTTTTGACTTAGAAATGGCTTTATGACCTAGAAGTTGACTAGTTTAACTTATTTTTATTCCAAAACATTGTATTGATATAATATTTCATATTTAGGTTTTTGAGGCACCATACCGGACATCTTTGATACTGTTCATGGGATTTCAAGTGAGTACATTCTCTGATAGTTTTTTATTTATGATGTCCTCTATGTCTTTGTATTTATTATGGATATCATTGATTTTCTTGACATGATGGTTACACGAATTGGTATATTCAGATCTCATCATGATATATTATTCCTAGGTATTTATGGTGTATCTTATGCAACCCTTGTTTCTTGTTCTTCTTGTACATGTACAAACATTGATTCTTGGAAAGACTAGCTACCTACCCAGAGAATCTCGTGTCATAACGTACCACAGTTGAATCCTCTATACCTGTCACTACCACATCCTAAAATAGGAGAATTTTTGTCTTTTTATTTATTATAAGTATTGTGTATATTTATTTTTAAATAACTGCATGATATGTGTATATATATATTATATATAGTGTTCATTAATGAATGAGTTAGTAGACTACACCTAGAAGCCCACTAGATGAACCCCTGACCAAATATAGGATTATGGATTTTAATTTATATTATTCGGGATTAATTATTGAGGTTATAATTTATTACTATAATTTTATCCAATTGTTGTACCTTACCGTTACTTCGATATTTGGAGCGCTACACTACCTTTTGCCTTCCACCAAATTACACACCCTTGTCCTAGGCATGCCAGTCTTCCATTTTGACCCTTGTATAACTTATAAATATGCCTTTTTGTGCACAATATTAGTCATAGACGTTTATTTTTAATTTCAAATAAATCCAATTTTATATCTTTGTGCGTTCTAATCGAAATTGGAGACACAATCTCGACCCATTTTGTGTAACCCAAATTATGATAATATTCTATTCTGAGTCCTCTACGTCCATGATACTTTTGTCCCATCTAATTTTAACCCCATGCACTTCCAATTAATTTAAGAACACCATTTACACTAATTTTAATTAAATTGGTCTGAAGACCCAACTTAACCCAAAACTAGACCCAATACCAAACCAAACCTCCATTCACACCCTCAAGGTTCATACTAAATACCACACACCCTTTTTATCCACTACATCACACCAAACATGGTGTTTTCCCTCATTCAATTCCAAAACCCACTTTTGTGCAATTTTCTAATTATTGGGGACTTTTATGCAAAAGTGCAGTGAGGTGTCCACCTCCCATTAGACCCAATACATAAAAAAAATACCCTTTTTCCCTCATTAGCTAGTCACACATGCATTTCCTATTATTTTGGAGTGTGCAACACTCAAACCTCACCCCCCTTAAGCCATCTCCACCCTCCATTCAAACCCACTCAATCCTATAGCCCTCCAAATTCCTTCATGTAGCATTCAACCTTAACTCAAGGAGTACTTGGTCGGCCCTAATCCCTAGGTAGTCATCATCATTCTCTCCCTCATACAAAAACTATCATCTTACCATTATTTTTCATCACCAACACCAAAGTTCCAAACCGAACACACTAAACAAACCCTAAACCAACCCAACCGGTCACCCTCAGCCCCTCACCGGCGACTGCACACCATCTCCGCCTAGCCCCCCGTTCTCAGCCACCGACTCTATCCCGACTTCCCGGCCTCTTCCCTGACTTCTCCGTCGAATCCCGACGACAAGCAGTCGACTTCTTCTCCTGGGCACGATCGCCTCACCCACAACCTTCATCCCCGACACCCCTCCACAGCTGAGCAGCAACCCCGAATCCCCTCCTGAGCACAGTCACCCTCGACTTCATCATCCCCGTTCTCCTCCATCATCCATCCCGACCGCCTGAGCAACCCCTGGACCCCGGCAGCGCCCCTGTTTGATAATAAACGAAAGAAATAAAAATAGGTTTATACGAAACCCTTTCTTAGGTTTACAAATAAGAAGTACAATTAATCCTATACGAGGATATCAAGTACAAAATTTTAAATTTGGGTAAATATTGCTATAGGAGTCTGATCTGCAGTCGATCACTTTGTCCCTTGGACCACACGATGACGAAGAAGTGCTGTAAAAGAAGGAGAAGCTTCAAAAATCGCAAGAGAGATTGGATGCTCGATGCCAAAGTCGTCAGTCACTCCCCTCTGTCTGTATTCCAGGATCTTCTCTCTTAAGAAATAAAATCTAATCCGATCTTTCTTTCCGACCCCTGACCTCCATGGACGAAAGTCTCTATTTATAGGCGTAGATACTGAACAGCGGAGAGAACCGCACCTTTTATGCGACGGTTATCATAAATGCTACCCACGTATAAATAATCTTCTAAATAAGTGTGTAACGCGTGTCCCATTAAGAGATAATGCGTATAACTGCTGCAAAGATCACGGCATCCAAGCCACGTAGGTAACTGCCCCTCGCGTAGAAGCCAAATAACTGTCTCGTTGGCGTAAAAACCAAATAGCTGTTCTGATGACGTAAAAGCCAAGTAGGCGTAGAAGCCCAGTAGGCATAGAAGCCCAAAATCTGTCATATAGGCATAGAAGCCTAATAGCTATCAAGTTGGCGTAGAAGCCAAGTTCTGCATAAAGCTTGATGTTGACTGGAGTCTTGAGCATATTCTGGACTAGATAGCCTGTTCACATACCTTTACAAATATAGCTTGAGTTGGCGTATTTCAAGGAGATAGCGTATGGCGTGCTCCTATAGTTGAAAATAGCCAGGTCGGCATATTTCGAGGAGATAGCATACGACGTACTCCAATAGTTGAAAATAGCCTGATGGCGTAAAGTGCAGGAATGGTGATGTAGACGTATTAGCCCTAATTATAGCTCACCTAGTCATTAGAAATAGAACAAAATCTCGTGCATTAAATACAGAGATCTGCCTCCATCTCGCACATTAATTGCAGAGACGTGCCTCGAGTTCTGTATGAAGAGCAGCTTTTGATGTGACAGTCAGCTTTGTCTCGTCCTGAGCGTAAAAGCTCGTGCTTGCCTATGTAAAATTAGGCAGCGTATTACTTGAATGCGTAAATGACGTCTTACATCAAGGCTTTGTCACTAGACGATAGTCTAGAGCTCTGTGCCAAATTATCATTACAGCCGTCGTCTAGATTATCGTACAGTACTCTTTGTCAGGAGTCAGGTTCATTGTACTGTCTGACAGGTTCATTCGAGGAATACGAAGCGTTCCTCGTACACTTCCATGCTGCATTAAAAGCAGATAGGTTTTACGCTGGAGTGGCGATGTAGTAACCCTTTTACGCTGAAACTATTTGAAATACTGCATTATACGGGTTGTTCTGGAGCTATGTTTTACGCTGAACAGCGTTGAAGCTCTGTTGTACGCCAATAGCTCTGAAGTCATGATTTACGCTGTACGACACTGAAACTCTGTTTTACACGGGCTTCATGCATATTGTGTATAAATCTGCAGCATATTTTTCATGCTTCTACAAGATCCGCTTCAAAGTTTTCAAATTCCTCGTAATTTAAAACACTTTGAATGAAGCATAAAACGGTCAAGCTTGACTCATTCCATGAGGCTGATTTCTCGGCAAGTATTTTGGAATTTGTTGGGATTTTATGTGATCTCCTCTGCCTAAATAAAGGCGAATGAGTTAACCTGATATTCCCACACTTCCTTTACCACACAGAAATGGTTTCCGAGTTCTGTCATGCTGACTTGAGGAAAAAGAAGAAGATCATTTTCTTCCAGTTCATAAGAAGCCGTAAAAAGAGGCATCTTCGAGCAAATGCCATATACAATGATAGATCATGGAAGGATATCATAGCTTTCTTTGCTCGGAATAATCAGCAATTTCATATGGCAATTCATCCAGGAGAGAGGGAGGGTCACATTCGACCACACAGCTTGCAAGCTGTATTTTCTTCCATCATGACGGTGGACGAGGGCAGACAAACTGGCCCCATCTTCCAGTATTGAGTTGGGTCAAAAACCTCAACTCAATCTGTCAAGGTGTATGGAGGATGGGTTTGTGTAATTGATACACGCCCAGTTGTGTATCCTTCTGCCATTAATCATTTTCTTGTTAAACGGCCACGAAAATCGATTAACTGCTGAAGAAGACAAAGATCTCCACCAATATGATGACCTGACGTAGCAGGTTCTTGATGTGATCTTAAATAAAAATAAGAAACCCTTGGCAGAACAAGGATTTCCATCATATGTAATCATGAAGATGAAAAACCCTTTGTAAGCTGGATTTCCATCATATGTAATCATGATTAATAAAATTGTCTTCTTTTTACGCATCTGATGATTTGCCATATTTGATGTGAGTAAGTCTGAATATGTGCAGCTTCAGCACATCTGAATAACTTTATGTCGACTCTGATAAAAAGAGTATTTGATCTCGTCTTGTCTTTTATGCGTCACTGGAGACGCGTAGAAAGCTTCTTAGCATTAAGTTGAAGATCCAAGCTGTCATGCTATTTTGAACGAGGAGTCGCGTAGAATTCTGAACTGTCACTTCTCTGATACGAAGAATTCTTGTTCAGAATATCATCTTCAAGAATGATTTCCCAAAAATCCCTTGAAAAAGGGCGAGAAATGGCCGTCAAACAGGCCGTACTAGAACTTGTGTAGAAGACTGGACTTCTGTTGAACTTTCAATCACCCCAAGAAGAAGAGTCATCTTCAATGTTGAACTTTGTGTGTTTTGGGCACTTGGAATATTTTGTAGCCAAGAAGGAGCATTTCTGCGTAAACCCTTGAAATTGGCTATCTGTAGCTGTTGAGCGTAGAATCATAGATTTGTAGCCTCCGAGCGAAAAAAACTTTCGAGCGTGAAATCATAGATTTGTAACCTCTGAACGTAAAGTCGTAGGTTTGTAGCCTCTCGAGCATAAAAGCTACCGAGCATAAAAGCATCCGGGCGTAAAACCATAGACTTATAGTCTCTGGGTGTGAAATCATAGATTTGTAGCCTCTGAGCATAAAAACCTTCTGAGCTTGAAATCATAGATTGGTAGCTTCTGAACGTAAAGTCGTAGGTTTGTAGCCTCTCGAGCATAAAAGCTACCGAGCATAAAAGCATCCGGGCGTAAAACCATAGACTTATAGTCTCTGAGCGTGAAATCATAGATTTGTAGCCTCTGAGCGTAAAAAACTTCTGAGCTTGAAATCATAGATTTGTAGCTTCTGAACGTAAAGTCCTAGGTTTGTAGCCTCTCGAGCGTAAAAGCTACCGAGCATAAAAACATCCGGGCGTAAAACCATAGACTTATAGTCTCTGAGCATAAAACCGTAGATTTGTGGTCTCTTGAGCGTAAAAACTCCTGAGCTTGAAATCATAGATCTGCTCTGCGCGTAGAATCTGGATCACTGACTGTCCGTCTTCTTCTTTTTAAATGATAGGCTGACGTGGCACCCAATCATAATCGAATATTAAATATCGAATTTGGTTAGGAATTCGAAGAGTTATTCGAACACTATAAATACCCCAAGGCCTTCAGAGAAGAAACTCTTCATCTGTCTTTTGCAAAAACTTTTGTCTCTTCGAGAACTCTTCTTCGTTTCTTCTTTTGAGAACTCTGAGTTTTAGAAATGGCACCGAAACATGCTTCCACCACAAAAGAAAAGAAAGCTGCGTCTTCTTCTCGCTCCTCTGCTCAAGCACGAGCAACTCCCATTGGGCTGAGTGAACCTCGCTCTGAACAAAGTGCCCCACTGTCAAGCTGTGCACCAGGCGTCATAGGTAAAGCTTTTGGAACGAGAGAACGAAGAAAACCCTTCGTACACGTTGTACGTGAATGCGCTAGGTCATCTTCTATGCTGAGAGCCTCTTCGAGGAAGATGATGCACAGAGATATTTTATCATTTATGCCCACATTCCTAATGTGTCAGCGTAAAGACTCCATATTTTCATAGTCTGGCGTAAAAGCTTTGACTGTCAAAATTTGGCGTATACGACACAAACTTTGAGTGTTACGCTATGGATGAAAATTCTGGTGTAACAACTCAAATTTTGACAGTCTGGCTTAAAAACATAGACTGTTAGATTTTTTGTGTATACTGCCAACCTTGAATTTTATGCCTAGAAAATAGGTTCCACCGTAGAAACTCAAGTTTTTGCTGTCTTGGCGTAAAAGCACAGACTGTTGATCTTTGGCGTAAGTTGCAAGACTGTAATGTCTAGTATAGAAACTGACTTGTTCTTCTTGCATTTTGTAGTGGACTTGCAGATCCCTTTGTTGGCTGAGGTGATGGGTTCTGCCGCTGGGATGCTGAACTCCAATTATCTGGAGGATTTGTCCAATGTGACATTCCCTATTTCTGGAGACAACTATCCTGAAGGAAGGAGAGTCCTGATCTCGTCCCAGGGGGAACGAATGCTGTTGAGTATGATCAGCGGGGAGCCCCTGACGTATATAGATGGGGACAAATATATAAAACCAGCTTTCCTATTCGGGGATATGATTGACAAACAATCCCAGACGAAGCCCAAGAAGGAAAACTGGGTTTTTACTGCTGAGGGCATGGTCATGTACCTGCCAAGGATGCCTAGAGATTATCCTATCTCGGTATTCTTCCATGCCACACATCCCAGGAAGATGTCGTGGACCCTGACTCCCGATCTTCCCGGCCAGCCGGGAAAGATATTTTATCAGAAAGGATCAGACCGAGGATTATTTGTGAGCCGTCCTTCAGGTCCTGTTATGCCTTTCAGGGGATTATTTCCGGGTAGCATCCCGAGTGAAGATACTGCACTACTCCAGCCGGTCCAAATATCGACTTTTTGTAATGACTTTATAGGGAGGGGAGGAGTATACCCCAAGGTTAATCCTCGGACCAGCGGATGGGTTAGCCCCGGAAATCTCTGATGGGCTCGTTTAACTGCTTGGGCCCTGAAGCATTTTCAGACGGAGCTAGAGAGCATTGGTCTGTTCGCGGCCGTGAGTGCTACCAGTGTTGGGATGCCTCTTAACCCCAACCTGTTTTTGGCTTTGATGGAGCGGTATATCTCGCTCACTGGGACTTTTGCTACTCAGCTAAGGGAGTTGGGATTGGCCCTTCACGAGATGGCAGAGATTTTAAGACTGCCAATGGGGGATACTCCTTATGAAGAGTATGTTCCCACAAACAAGGAGCTGAGGGATACAAAACCTCGGGTAGTGGCATTGTACCAGGAGCTAATGAGCCATTATCTAGCGTGCACCACCTTCTACAATGAGCCCTCTGATTTGGCTCATACCAACAAATGGGCGTCATATCTCTTCTTTCATCAGGCCAGAGCTGCTAAGCCAGACAAGGTTGTGGATAGCAGAGATAAGCCCTTAAATCTTCTGAGTGTGCTTAATGCCCAAATAGTCGATGATCTTATTAAAGATTCCGGGGCTTCAGATTAAATTCTCGATGAGAAGATCGAGGGTTATCCTGCAGGCACTAAAGCCTACAGTTATATGAGGCATTACCGCAAGCCTCTGTCGTGGGAAGCTCAACTGGCTGGCTTCCTCTCTGTATGGCTATGCCGATTGGTGGTACCTGGCATCGCATCTGCAGATCGTATTCATCGTAACACCTTATAGCCTGCAGTGCATTTGGTATTTGGGGCAAGACTGGGCCTGCTTCCTGCCATGGTATGCTGGATACAAGCTGGCCTGAGATCCCTTACTGATGGGCTTCTCGCTGATGAGTCACGGCGTAAAAACTTTCCCAGGGTAGAGTTACCATTCCTATATCTGATGGGATGGTTAATTCTTCATAACCTCCGGGTGATGTCTTCCGGCTCTGCCAGTTATTCGGGAAATAATTTCTTGTTGAATTACAAGAATTCCTCTTGGAACGTGACTACCGTCATTGACTGTCGGCGAGCATTAAATTTTGCTCATAGCTGGAAGCTCTTTTGTATAGTCCCTACTGTACATGTCAATCAATAGGGGACGAAACTTCAGGATTCAGGTCACGGGAAGTCCGTTCTTTCTCCCGAAGCTTTCTATTGGTTGGTCTGCATTAGACCTTCCCATTTGTTGTACAGAAGTGAAGACCACTACTTCTTGGAGCCTTATCTGCCCAGTCGGTTCGCCAGGCAGTTTGGGTATGACCAATTGCATGTGGAAAATACCATCACCAGCTTCAAGTCCAGAGGTAGACTTATTGATGGATCCAGAGGGTGGCGGTACTTCATAATGGGTTGTACTGGAGAAACCTTTACTGTGCCCGTAACTTGTCTTTCCATGGAGTTACGCATCCTCCATTCCTACGCACAATTTTATGTGGCCATCAATACCTTCCATCACGATTTTGATATGCGTGGAAGTTTTAGGATGCTATATCATAAGTCCATTGGAAGAGAGAAGGTCCCATCAGTCTCCTCTAACGAAGGTGAAGATCCTGTCGGTCCAGATGAGTTTTTTGTTGAGAATACCGAGAGGCCTAATACCTCCGCCTGTAGAGCCTCTAGTTATCCCCAGTAAGCGAAGAGCTCCTACTCCAAAGGAGCGTTCCCCTCGGAAGAAAAAGAAGACTGTCAGTGGTCCTGGAAGGACTTCCAGTCATGAGGCTCCTAGGAGTGAGCTTGTTGCTTCCCCGGTCGGGGATGATTCTTTGATTAGAGGTCCCTCGCCTTTTAGAGAGGAAACCTCCATAGTTTTGGCAGACAGTGCCGGATATTCTTTGCCCGTGGTCGCTGCGGCTACTACTGCTTCAGGTAGTGCCGCGAGATCGCCTACGAGGCCGAGCAAAATAAGGATATCTTTATCCAGACCAGTAATGGGAGTAACCTCTACTTCATCTATAAGTATTCCCAGTGAGATTTCACCCGATGAACCTCGATTGGATCTGGGTGAAGGCTTGGATGACTACCCTAAGACTACATTTGGTGCACCCTCCTCTCCAGGTATGACAGCTTGCTTAGCATCATTAAGAAATGATTTAGCTGTACTGGCTGCGGACGCGACATATATACCATCGGCCATGGGTAAATATTATCTTTACGCCTCTTTTAGGAAAATTAACATCAAGTTGATATTAACTTTCTCTTGTCTCCTTTTCAAGCGAAGACATCTCTGGAGAGGACGGAGTTGACGCCACCTTTGACTTTGTTGTGGATCCTGCCGATGAAACGGTGGTGTTTGATGCCGAAGAGGCATGCTTTGAAGCTGTCGATCCTTTATCCGCGACATTTTTGGGTGTAGCCTCGCCCAATACAGTCCCGATATCTTCAGAGGAGGATGAGTCTATCATTACGACTGTGCCTCCTTCGTTGAGCACACCAGTAACTTCAACCGTTGTTGGTGCTCATTCTTTTGTAGCGCCATTTGTTGAAGCGACGACTGTGGCAACATCCTCTGCAGTCATTCCTGGAGGGGGATTCACCGATATCACATCCACTCCCAGTGTCCATTCGAGTCTTGCCACGCTAGTTGAACAGTTTTCTAGTATTTTTTACGCCACTTTGAAAATGCTGATATCGATGGTGCTGAAGAAGAATCTAGGCTTCGAGGCTCTGAAGACGTCCTCCAACTTTAGTATAGCGCAGATTAGATATTTCAACGATAATGACAGAGCTGATGCGCTAGAACAAATAGTTAATGGTTTGGAACAACCCATTAATGATTATTTGCAACTATCTTGAGGCAGCATCGATGGTCTCGTTCAAGCTAAGTATGACTCCTTAACTGCAGAGCTGGCTGGGCAAATGGAATCTCTGAACAAATTCGTCCAGGAACAGCAGCAGGAGATGGATCAAGAGCATGCCGTATTGGGGTATGTCATTCCCCAGCTAGCTAAGTGCGAGGCCGAATGTGAGGAAGAGGCCGAATGTGAGGAACAAATTGGAAGATGAGCTCGCTCAGTCAAAGGAGAAGGCTCTCGCTTTATCGGCAGCTCGAGATGTGTTGAAGGACCGAATGGAAGCGGTTCAGCAGAACCTGGCACATACAGGTGTTATCCACGTAGGTTTTGTACACGCTCGGTCTGAGCTATCTGCCTTGAATAATGAGGAGGCAAGGTTGGAGCGGGCTCGCGCTGACGTCTTGAACTCCAAGAATGACAGGATAGTTGCTCTGGCGCAGCAAATCCGTGATTTGGCTGCTCCTCCTCAATGATGTACTTTTTTGCTTTTACATGTAACTTGCTCTTTCCGAAGATAATAAAGAGACTTTACTGACTTTGGTGGACCCATCATTTTTGAATATAAATGATAGGTTAGGGTGAAAGTAATATCAGAGGTAATATGGACGTGATATACTTTCGGTAAGCTTCAGCTGGACATATCTATTCAGAGGTTATATGGATATGATAGAATATGATCCAACTAAATTTGTATACAAAACACTATCAGAGGTAATATGAACGTGATAGATTTTGAAGTTCCAAATTAGTTAGACGTATCTATTCAGAGGTTATATGGACATGATAGAATATGATCCAACTAGATTTTGTACGTAGTATCGTCAGAATGAGATCTTCACCATACTCCGCTTAAACAAGGAAGATTAAGCATAGTACTTCTTCAGGAATTTGCCGTTGATAGGAGCCATTAACAAGTCTTCGTTAGGCTTGGCTAATCTGTAAGCGCCATTTAAGAATATCGTCTCGATCACATAAGGGCCCTCCTATTTGGGCATAAATTTACCCTTACTCTTGTGAGTGATGATCATTGGCCTTTTCACAGCTAAAACTAGCTCGCCAACTTTGATCACCCTTTCCTTCACTTTTTGATTAAAAGCTTTGGAAATGCGTGCCTGGTAGAACGCAATGCGCTGCTGAGCTTGAAGGCATTTCTCGTCTAATCCTTCTAGCTCTTGAAGCCTTAATAGGTCATTCTTTTCCTGAGTCAACTCATTAGCCACTGATATTCTGAGTGACAGAATTTAGATTTCAATGAAAAGAACTGCTTCACTCCCGTAGACCAATGAGAATGGGGTACAACCCGTCGGTGTTCGTACCATTGTGCGGTATGCCTAGAGGTATTTTTCGAGCTTCTCATTCCAATCTTTTTTGTTCGAATAAACGAACTTCTTCAAGAGTTTAATGATGGTTTTGTTGAAGGCTTCTGCCAAACCATTAGCAGCCGGATTATATGCCGTAGAGGCCATATTTTGTATCTGATTCTTATCGCAAAATCTGTGAAATGTTTGACTGATAAATTGAGGCCCGTTGTCATGGATTATCCTTCGGGGTATCCCAAAGCGATAAATGACATGATGCTTGATAAAGCTGATCACATTAGATGTCTTTACCTCAGCAAGGGGGATCGCCTCCGTCCATTTAGAAAAATAATCGGTGATAGCCAATATGAACCGATGTCCTCTTGAAGATGACGGATGAATCGGACCAATGATGTCCATACCCCATGCTTCGAAGGGCCATGATGCAATGGTAGGATATAGATACTCAGAAGGCTGATGTATAAAATCTGCATGAACTTGACAAGCCTTGCATTGTCTTGCATATTTTACTGCATCTGCAATCATAGTAGGCCAGTAGTAGCCCATCCTCCTGATACGATCCTGTAACTTAGGACTGGGTTGGTGTGCTCCACATACGCCATCGTGAGCTTCACGGATAACCCATTTTGCATCATCGTCAGAGAGACATCATAGTAGTAGTCCATCGTATGTTCGACGATATAGAGTTTGTGAAGAAGCATCAAAATAGAAGCGTAGTGATCGTCTTTTAACCGATACTACTTCTTTGGGATCTTCTGGTAAGATTCTGTATGCTGCAAAGTCTATGAAGGGACTTCTCCAGTCTCTCTTAGGAGGAACCGTGCTAACGGTATAGCTGTGTTCCAGGTGAAAGTTATTTTTTACACAGAATAGGTCACTGTTGAGAAGGATCACCGAGTTCTGCCTTCTTATAGGAATAGCCAGATCTGCAGCTAAACTAGCCAGAGTATCAGCTTCCAAATTTTGAGATTGAGGCACATGTTCTAGGAAGAATCCTTTAAACGACATGGCTATCTCGATCGTTGCTTGGTGATAAGAAATGAGGTCTGGATTGCGGACTTCATATACTCCTCTGACCTGATTGACAATCAGCTGGGAATCACCAAAAGCTTCCAGGTATTCGACCTCTAATTCTTTAGCGACTTGAAGCCCGATGAGTAGGGCATTATACTTTGCCATATTATTAGAGCAGGGTTCGCTAAGAAAATATGCTCGATAGATGACGAGTTTGTCAGGAGTCACCAGAACAATTCCTACTCCTGAAACTACGTTTCCCTTGGGACCAGTCCGAAAGGCACCATCGAAGAATAGCTGCCATATATCATCATCCATTACCGAATTACATTCTACAACTTTGTCGGGAATGTCCTCGTATAGTTTGAAGGTTTCCGGAATCGGATGGGCAGCTAAGAAATCAGCCAAGGCTTGACCCTTTATGGACTTCTGAGGGACGTACACCATATCATACAGTATTAATAACTTTGCCCAAGTCGCAAGTCGAGAATTAAGAACGCTTGGCTTGCTCATTAATACCCGAAGAGGATTGATTCTGGAAATGATTTTAATAGTTTTGCCTATGACGTAATATCGCATCTTCTGAATGGCAAACATTAGGGCCAAGGATTCTTTTTCTACTGGATTGTACCGGTGTTCAGCTCCGATCGTCATCCTGCTTAGGTAGTAAATAGCCTGTTCATGACCCTCATCGTTCTTCTGTGCGAGAAGATCTCCCAAAGAATGATCCATTGCTCGAACATACAGCAAAAATGGTCTTCCTATAACTGGAGGCACCAGAACTGGAGGATTAGTAAGGTAGCGTTTGATGTCGTCAAATGCTTGGTGACAGGCTTCATCCCAAATGAAGGATACACCTTTCTTCATGAGACGAGAAAAGGCTGACATCTCCCAGAGAGGTTGGATATGAATCTCCGGATATAAGCCAGACAACCTTGAAATCCCCTGAGTTCTCTCAGATTACGGGAAGGTCGCATCTCTAGGATAGCCTTCACTTTATCAGGGTCCACTAGAATGTCTTTGGCGGTAATGATAAATCCCAAGAATTTGCCGCTGGATACCCCGAGAAAGAACTTTGTAGGGTTCATTTTGCGTTAATATTGGCGCATCAACTCGAACACTGTCTTCAAGTCTTGGATGTGATTAGCCTTGAGGCGGCTTTTGACAGCAATATGGTCTACGTAATACTCCACTGTCTTGCATAGATGCTCATGGAATATGTTGCTCATGGCTCGCTGATATGTAGCCCCGACATTCTTTAATCCAAAGGGCATGACTGTGTAGCAATATACCCCCAGTGGTGTACGGAAGGCAGTATGCTTCTCGTCTTCAGGATCCATGTTTATCTGATTATACCCTGAAAATCCGTCCATGAAAGACATATATTTAAAACTGCAGGTATTGTCGATCATGACGTCTGTGATGGGAAGAGAAAACTCATCCTTGGGGCAAGCCGCATTGAGATCTCGGAAGTCAATACAAACGCGAACTTTCTCACTTTTCTTCATGACTGGGACAACATTGGCGACCCAATCAGGATGTTGCTCTTTACGGATGAACCCGCAGGCTATCAACTTTTTGATTTCAGTCTCAATGGCATCCATCATATCCGGACGAAACCGACGTTGGTGCTGCTTTACGGGTTTTGAATTGGGCAATATATTGAGTTTATGGGTAGCCACTTTTGGATCAAGACCTGGCATATCCTCATAATTCTATGCAAAGACGTCGATATATTCTTTTATCAGCTGGATCATCTCTTTCCTTTCTGCTGGGGAAAGATTGTTACTGATAAATATCGGCTTTGGTGAAATTTCATTCCCAACATCGATTTGGACAACTTTATCTTTAGTGGGAGGTTCTCTTTGCTCGAACCGGAGTTCCCATTGTGTATCCATTTGCTGTGCCCAAGAGTCATTTTTGAACGGTTCAAATTCTTGTTCGTCTGCTTTGAAAGAATCTGTCAATACCGTATTTGCTGACAATACTCGTTCGAGATCAGCATATAAGTCGGAGGATGATGAACCATCCTGAGAAGAGGAAGTGGTATCCTCATTTGATTCAGAAGTTGCAAGAACCGTGGTATACCCTAACCCGAAGTGAGTTCATTGAAAATAGGGATCACCATACAACGGCATTCGCCTGCCTTTTCCAAAGTTGAGGCCTAGTTCTGACTTCAGGTCATAACCCATACTTTGCATAATCTTCAAAGCCTGTGGACTATATCTGTATATCTTTATTTTTCCAGCATCGTTATCGGGAGAATCTTCCTGTACTATCGGTCGATTCCGCATGCGGCCGAAGACTATTGGATGCTGATTTTTACGGGTAGGTGGGACGATAAAGATAGAATCTTCATGTGACCCATATGTCATGACGATATTGGATATTGATGCCACCTCCCATACATACGGTTGATAGAGTTCTATGGCTTTCAAGAACTTTTGTGCTATAGAATATATATCGTTATGGAGGGATGATTCCTGATTAGGGATTTGAGCATCAGTATATCGGAAAAGAGGTTCTTTATTATCATCAGAAACTATGTTCCCGGTTGTATTTACATCAATCGACTATTTGTTGCGCCAAAGGTTGATAACCAAGGGTGGAGGCTTCTGATTCAGAGTGATCACTAGGGGATCATTTTCTCTTCCTGATTTGGTTCTGTCCAAGTGGATAGCCATGGGTTCCGTGACTTTAGGACGGATAGTCCGCCCTTTCACTTGGATCGACAGAGGTTGCTTAACAGACGATTCTCTTGGCTCCTGGTGGGATTCCTCTTTCATCTTGCCCGACACCTCCTGCATGTAGTCTTAGGTGAATAACATGGCATCTGAGTAGTAGGACTCAACCCCCTTGAACGGGTTGAGATCAGCAAACTCTATTTTTACTGTTCCTTGGGAGTCTACATATTTGAAGCATTGATGTAGAGTAAAATGAGCAATATTGTGATCGTGGATCCATGGTCTTCCCAACAGAATGTTGTAGGACACCTCTGAATCAATGACGTAACAAGTAGCTACTAATCTAAGGTCACCAATCTGGATCCTCAGACGAATTTTTCTAAGCGGCTTACTTTTCCTGGCGTTGAAGCCCACGATATTAGTGGTGGTGTAAGCCAGTTCGCTGGTAGGAATCCTCAATGTCCTGAGCAGACTATGAGGGATGATGCTGATCGACGATCCCGGATCTATATGAATCCGGTCTACCTCCATGGAACCGACGTATCCGGTGTAATAGAGGGGTCTGTCATGCCTGTTATGTTTCAACAGCATATCTTCTTGAGTGAAAGTGATATTAGGAACCACTTCTATTACACTATGACATTGAGGACATGCCACAGGTTCTTTATCGGGGGACTTGAGATGGGTCAAGCATACGTCCGCCTGCATCAAAACTTCGCTCAAGGCTTGACGAGTGTCTTTGGATAACCTAAGCAGCTCGAAAATGGACAGTATGGCTGGAGTATTAGCCAGTTGGGCGAGGATGTCGAAGTTATAAGGCTTCTCCAAACCTTTGTTTTGAATGTTCTTTAAAGGTTTGTCGAAACGAACTTCTTTCTGTTGCCCTTGCCTACCGAAGTCGGTCTCGAAGGACCTGCTTCTGGTATAACAGGTTCAGGTTCTGGCAGTTTAGCAGCTGAAGCGTCTGCCGTTGCATCTTCCTGATTTCCTCCATAGTCCTTGAGGTAGGCTTTCCTTGAACGGGTTCCGGTAGCCAAAGTCTCTTCATCTGATATTGGGGATATTGCAACCATATGGCATGGTTTGTGCCTTGAGTTTTTTCGGAACTTAGCCTTAGCAGCTCGAGTCTCTTTCTCAATATCTGACACCAGATCAGGATGAACCCACATAATCTCACCATTCTGGGTAGTTAGGGGTGCTAAATTATGGTTTTGACCCCTGGCCGGAGGGAGATTGACAATGTTCATTATCGTCCGTGGGATGGGTACTACACCATTCGAGATTTCTTGAGGGGGCAGATCGCCGAATTGGAGAGAGATCATATTGGCGGTGACCGTCTTTTCACTGTTGTACAGAGTGATAGCCTTGGCGTCGATCAGCTCCTGGATCTTCCTTTTTAGTATATAACATGCCTTGGTAGGGTGATGTACATACCTATAGAAAATGCAGTACTTAGGGTTGTTGGTACTGCCGACTTCATTAGGCCTTTTCACCTCGGGGAGGGTGAGCTTGCCACTTTTTACTAGACAGTCGAAGATGCTTGGAATGTCATCATCATCAAAAGAATATTCTTCTATGGGTCTAGAAGCCCCAGATTTTATCTGCGTAGTTGCCGGTGTAGGTTGCCTGGACGTGTTAATTGCCAGAGCTTCCTTTCCTTTGGAACCACGAGAATGGTCGCTATTGGAAGATGACCATTTCCCTTTATCAGAGGTGGAGATCATGATTCCATTGTCACGCGTCTTACGACTGTTGTCTTCGGCGGCAACCGCTGAGATGATAAACGAGGGCCAATCATGAAACTGATATGGTCCTGTGAACACTAAGATCAGTAGAAGCAGGTTCTTCCTGCAAATGTCCACCAAGGCTGAATCCGGAACTCCGGAAGGCATCTGCAAAGTGGCTTAACGAAAATGTTCGATGAAAGTACGAACGTTCTCTTTCTCCTTCTGCTTTATTTCGATGAGTGAGGACATAGACATGTCCATCCCTCCTTCATAGAATCGAGCAAAGAAAAGAGTCTTGAAATCTTCGAAGAAAGTAATACAATTGTCCGCCAAGCTACGGTACCATTGCTAGGCTACACCAGACAGACAGCCCTTAAATACTCAAGTGAGAAGGGCGTCATTCCCTTGTAGCAACACCGTCATCATACTGAAGTAGTTCATGTATTGACTTGGTGACGTTTTTCCCTCAAACAAAACCATAGACTGTGGTTTATATTTTGGAGAGAAAGGGATCTCGTCCCAGATAGCTGGGTAAGGCTGGTTGATGCCCAACTTCTTGAGCTGATCCTTGTGCTTCAGGGCATCAAATTGGGCTTTTAATTCCTGCACTGCTTGCATCGGATCTTCAGCTGGAAAAGGAACCGCAGAGGGGTGAGAGATCGGATGTATGGTAACCCCGACAGGAGGTAATACATTTTTCGGGTTGAGAGGTCGAGGAGCAGCCGATTCTTGATCTTGAATAGGCTCCTGACTTGATGGAATATCTACCCCCACCCGTAATTGAGTTGGAGGAATAGGCGCAGCTGTGTGTTGAGTTACCAATATCTGGTGCATACTCTGCATCATGGTATGTATTTCTTTGAATGATGTCTCCAAGACAGTGATGCATTATTCCGTACTTCCTGATGGGGAAGCTTCCTCATATTCATCTCCGATGGCATAGACTCCCATTTCCCTGGGTGCTACTGATGGATCAGTATAGACCTTTGTGGAGATTGAGTCTATGCTGTCAGTATCACCTTCAGGAAATTGGCGACCACCAGTGTCAAAATCGAAAGAATATGAAGCCGATCGCCGCGACCTCAAGCGAGTGTTTCGAAAAACACCTGCTTCAATGTTCTCGAGGAGTCTGTCGAATCTTCTTTAACTCGGAGTTCTAGAGGGATGACGTCTTGAACTTGACCTTCCTCTAGGAATATGCGATGCCATGTTTACCGATGCGAATGTCGGTTCTTCTTCCTGTAAGGACAAAAAGTAGTTCAATCGGTCAAAAACTGACCGTTTTGCTTTAGAACAGTAGTACTTAACTACAGCTTTGTGACTATTACAACAGTGCTCCCTAGGGGATGTAATAGTTATATCAGAAGATCCTTTGCCTTTGCATTTCTGGATCAAGAAATCGCGCAAATCAGGGAGATTAACAAAAGAAGAAAAAAAAAGGCTTATTCTGCCTCTTTACATTAGTCGGAACACGGATATTGGGAACCCCAACCCTCTCTCTGTCGTAGGTATACAACAGTTCAGCCATGTGAGTAGCACATGACCCATGAGGAGCGTATCTATCTACAAACTGAGTCTTCTTTACGCCGAGAGGCTTGTCTTGGCGTAACTTGGAACTCTGCTCCGGTTGGCGTAAAACTGAGGAAGTCCTCAAACTACCATCAGCGTTCCACGTAATCTGAAGAGCAGGCATATTCTTTTCTTAATGGCGTAAAAGCCGAGAGGTCGGGAAATCCGCCAATTGTTTTTCCTTGCGGAGATTACATGGACCCTCTGCCTTCTTACGAACTGGAGAGGTATTTTTACGTGCAGAGCGCTTTTAAAATTTCTGACTTGGCGCTAAGGTATTGTCAGAAACTACGTCTGCCCCGCCAGTGACGGGAGACGAGTTTTTACGCGCAGAGCGTGTTATATACTTCTGGATTGGCGCTGAGGCATTGCCAGAAGTTTTGTCTACCCCGCTAGCGACGGGAGACCGAGTTTTACGCGCAAAGCATGGAGTGGACTTCTGGATTGGCGCTAAGGCATTACCATAAGCTTTGTCTGCAATATCACAGACGGAAGACGGGTTTTTTCGCACGGAGCGTATAGGTTGGGATGCTACAACCTTGTTGATCGGAGAGAGAGAGCCTGCAGGAAGAGTAGAGGATGTCCGGGGTATCCATACTTTACGCAATTTTCTGCTGTCCTACACAGATGGAGAATGAGAGCTACCCCCTGCGTGAAGCATGTCTTCAAAAGCAGACTGGTCGAATTGGACGACCAGAGTCTTCTTCAATGATCCTACGGATACAACATCGTATTGAGCAATAGTCTTCTCGTCAGAAGAGAAAGTCGTCCCTAGCAGAGTCACCATCTTATGTTTGATAATAAAAAAAGGAAATAAAAATAGGTTTATACTAAACCCTTTCTTAGATTTACAAACAAGAAGTACAATTAATCCTATACGAGGATATCAAGTACAAAATTTTAAATCTGGGTAAATATTGCTATAGGAGTCTAATCTGCAGTCGATCACTTTGTCCCTTGGACCACACGATGACGAAGAAGTGCTGTAGAAGAAGGAGAAGCTTCAAAAATCGCAAGAGGGATTGGATGCTCGATGCCAAAGTCGTCAGTCAGTCCCCTCTGTCTGTATTCCAGGATCTTCTCTCTTAAGAAATAAAATCTAATCCGATCTTTCTTTTTGACCCCTGACCGCCATGGATGGAAGTCTCTATTTATAGGCGTAGATACTGAACAGCGGAGAGAACCGCACCTTTTACGCGGCGGTTATCATAACTGCTACCCACGTATAAATGATCTTCTGAATAAGCATGTTACGTGTGTCCCATTAAGAGATAATGCGTATAACTGCTGCGAAGATTACGGCATGCAAGCCACGTAGGTAACTGCCCCTCGCGTAGAGATGATTGGCGTAGAAGCCAAATAACTGTCTCGTTGGCATAAAAACTAAATAGCTGTTCTGATGGCGTAAAAGCCAAGTAGGCGTAGAAGCCCAGTAGGCATAGAAGCCCAAAAGCTGTCATATAGGCATAGAAGCCCAATAGCTGTCAAGTTGGCGTAGAAGCCAAGTTCTGCATAAAGCTTGATGTTGACTGGAGTCTTGAGCGTATTTTGGACCAGATAGCCTGTTCACATACCTTTGAAAATATAGCCTGAGTTGGCGTATTTTAAGGAGATATCATACGGCGTGCTCCTATAGTTTAAAACAGCCAGGTCGGCGTATTTCGAGGAGATATCATACGACGTACTCCTATAGTTGAAAATAGCCTGTGGCGTAAAGTGCAGGGATAGTGATGTGGACGTATTAGCCCTAATTATAGCTCACCCAGTCATTGGAAATAGAAAAAAATCTCGTGCATTAAATGCAGAGATCTTCCCCCATCTCGCGCATTAATTGCAGAGACGTGCCTCGAGTTCTGTACGAAGAGCAGCTTTTGACGTAGCGGTCAGCTTTGTCTCGTCCTGAGCGTAAAAGCTCGTGCTTGCCTATGTAAAACTAGGCAGCGTGTTACTTGAATGCATAAACAAGGTCTTACATCAAGGCTTTGTCACTAGACGACAGTCTGGAGCTCTGTGCCGAATCATTATTACAGCCGTCGTCTGGATTGTCATGCAGTACTCTTTGTCAGGAGTCAGGTTCATTGTACTGTCTGACAGGTTCATTCGAGGAATACGAAGCATTCCTCGTATACTTCCATGCTGCATTAAAAGCAGATGGGTTTTACGCCGGAGTGGCGATGTAGTAACCCTTTTACGCTAAAACAGTCTGAAATACTGCATTACGCGGGTTATTCTGGAGCTATATTTTACACTGAACAGCATTGAAGCTCTGCTGTACGCCAATGGCTCTGAAGTCATGATTTGCGCTGCACAACACTGAAACTCTGCTTTACACGAACTTCATACATATTGCGTATAAATCTGTAGCGTATTTTTTATGCTTCTACAGCCCCCACCGCGAACATCCCCGCTATCGACTTCTCCCCGATCACCTCAACTCCCTACGCCATTCCCCGACCGCCTGTGTCTCCCCGCGGCCACCGAGACATCATCTTCATCATCATTGTCAACACCTCAGCAGCCTCCTCGACTCATTCTCGCCGGATCTTGACTCGTCCCCGACAGCCACCAACTTTCTAACATCGTCGACAATCATCATCATCGCCACCGGAACGACTCGAGCAGCCCTGACCCCGATCGCCAGAGCCTCTCCTCGATGACTTCGACAGCAACAACCCCCCACGTCGGACTTCTCCGACAGCAGCGAGTCACCCCGACCTTCATAATCCCATCGACAGTCGTGCACAGCCGACCACGCGGCCACCCAAGCCGGAGCACGAGCACCGTCTCCGGTCAGCGAATCCCCTCATTCACGTGCACGCACATGTTCGACCTTGCCTTCCTTTCATGTTGTGTGTATGTGCATGTGTGAATGCGATTAGGGATTATCATATTGCTTAATGATAGTTTAGTTGATGTGATTGCAAGACCCGTGTCGGTGAACCTAAAAACTAGTATGCGTGTGCGTGCGTGTATGCGTATAATAATTAGTTTGATATATATATATATATATATATATATATATATATATATATATATATATATATATATATATATATATATATATATATATTCCGTGGAAATTGATTGCTAGTACTAGGTATTCCTATAATATATATATATATATATATGTGGTATGGCCATAAGTGTTAGTAGTGGGTATCCCGTATTTGTATATGACTATGTGACCCTGAATATTAGTGAATAGACTACCTTGTGTACACTAACGTACTAGCTTAGATATGTGTTGGTGTTACACGGAATTTAGATCTTTAGACATGTGTTAGTGCCAGTTATTGTCTTGTTATGCACAACATTTGAGGACATGACACATGTGCATTTAGACGCACACTTGACCCTGCTAGTCGACCAGTTATCACCCTTGCGCAATTTTTGAGTTCAGTATAATTGTGTTTGTGTATGTGCTAGTATAACGACTGATATTATATTATTATTATATTATATATATAGGACCATTAGATAGTCCTATGAGACTTCGGGAGTAGAACATTGGTATTGCCCGCTCAGGACCACAGGCGAGTACATTCTCTGATAATTTCTGTTATTTGATAATTTCTATAATTCAAGTATTTATAAATACTATATCTGATTCTTGATACTGTGCTACATGGACTAGTATATAGATTGGATCTGCAGCCATAAGATGTTACACTGGTTATCATATTGACATTGTACACGACATTGATATTAGATATTGTACATGATATATTAGACATTGATCGTGTATCGTAATGTGTCATGGTTGGATCCACTGTACTAGTTGAGGGCGGAGAAATTGTTAGTGAAAAATATGATCGTATCCCTATCGTACATGTATAAAATTATGTTAGTGTTAATTATATACCTCACTTATGATTAGCCAGGCCATATAGCACTCGTACATGTTCCCAAGCTAATCACATATCGAAGCTACTATTTCAAACACTTAGAATAAGTTACAGTCCTTCATTTCAGTTTCATATGCTACATTACCCTGTATATGATATTGTAGTTCTTTCTCTTCATTTCATATATGCATTGTCTGTACCATATTGCCTGTTCTCTTTACTATTGCCATTGCATCTATTTATTATTTTCTCTCAGTATATAGCACCATCTATTTATTGTTTTATAGTCCTTGTCAATTAATTGGAACTATTATTTGGTTGTACTTCGCTCCAATCCTGACTGAATATTTTTTCTATACTTTGACTTAGAGGACTAGTGTCCGACATATTATGGACCACAGGGAGAGTAGCTGCAACCTTGGACCTTGTAGCTCAGGCGTGATTCCGGAAGGTCTAGCCGGGATCACTAGTTATTCAGTTAGTTTCTTTTAGGAGATTTTTGGTATCAAATTTGTTTTCGGCATATTTTGAGACTCGGATGTTATTGTTTGAGTTAGATTATTTTTGTTTAGACTTGTGTTGTATTTCGTTTATTTTTTTCGATATCTCATTGTGCTTTAGTTATGTGATTGAGTATTTTCAGATTATATTGTGATATCTATGTCTCCTTATGGAGTTGGATATTCGTGTGAGATTGATTAGCTAGTATTGTGACCTAGATAACGTTCTACCGCCGATACTGCGACATAGGCTGGACGTGCCCACGCACTCGTGCCCCAAATTTTGTGTGCAGGTCGTGACATACCAGTCGGGGGCGAAAAGTATTATGTAGATATGTGATCATACCCTCCTTGTACATGTCTTGTTTCTTGTGACTGTTGATCATACACCGCACGTATGATTAATCAGGCCATAATTCTTGTGCAAGTTTCCAAGCCGATCACATGTTAAAGCTGGTACTCACTCACTTAGTATTAATATTTCTTGTTCATTCCTATGATGCTCATTATTGTATTTATTTTTAGTATTTATTTATTGCATATCTCTTGTACCTGTATATTGTATCTTGTATATTCGCTCTATTTACTGTTTCATAGTTTATATCATTTATTAGAAGTACGGTTAGAGATGTACTTTGCTCCTTTTCTGACTGAATATATTTTTCTCAGATGACATTGAGGAATGGTACCCCACTCACTATGGGCCTCAGGATGTTGTTGGTTTAGAGCCAGAAACCTTGGCTCAGAAGGGTCTCATCCCGACTGAGACAGATGACCCAGGACTTGTAGCATAGTAGTTAGATCTTTTGTACTGGATTTGTCTTCAGCATATTGTTAGTAGTATTCTCTGACTCATTGGATATTATTTATCTTGTGAGTTGTATATGTGACTCTTCTATTCTTTTATCATATTCGTGCTTTATTTCATCGTGCTTTATTTCATCTATAGATCTGTGATTGAGTATGTTCATATTACATTAGTGGTATTGTTATGTCTTGATTATTAGATAGATAGTTTATCCAAATAGCGTTCTACCGCCGATGCTGCAGCGTAGGCTGAAAGTTGTTCACTACTCGTGCCCCTACATCGGGTGCGGGTCGTGACAATACACCTTAGCAAGTAAAAGTTATCGAACGGTGGCATATTTAATTCAGTTATTCCCTATTTATTGTATGCTTGTAACTTGAACTAAGACAAGATAGAAAGACCTCAAAATAACTTGCATTCTTCACATAAATAACGTGTTGATTGGTATAGTTGGGTTAGCTCGCCTTCACCAGTGCATTTCGATGTACTGACCCTCGTTGCAACAGGTTCTACGCGCCAAGGTGATCCTGCAAGGAGGTAAGGCGACTTCCCAATCTAGGTCACCTACCGACACGCCATGTTCGTGCCCTTTGAAGCGTGTTTTGAATTTCCAAGAGCTGGTGCACATACCTTATGCAGCTCCGTGGCAAGGCGATAGCTTCGCTCCAAGGTCTTGTCTTTTGAAGTTTTAATAAAATGATGTAATGTACCGGACGGCTATCTCATTTTGCGTCCACTTTTGTAAGTCATGAGGCAACCTTTTGTACTTGTTCAAGAGTTTGTAAATAATGTTCATTATCAATAAAGAGAACTTTTTTTGTTTCAATATTGTGTTTCAATATCTGTGTACTCTGAAAATGTGTTTGTTATATCAAATATCATGGGCTTATGCGCTGCACAATTAATGGTTCTTCAACACATATCGTAACCTTGGCTCTGGCAAATAAACTCCCGTTGGAGGCTTCTGAAACTGGCGGTGGCTTTACTGAACCTGTTCTTGCCACAAGGGTGGAGATGAATTCAACTGTCAGCAAGTTCGACTGGAAGGCCATGAAATTGAATCCAAAACTCCTCCTTGTTGAACAGGTATTCTCTAGGATCTTAATTTGGCAGATAACGTTCGAGAAGTATGAGATGTTTGTTGAATTTCCATGGGCCATTGTCCATGACAAACTCGAGGTCCTTCATGCTTTCGAATCTTGCTGAGAAGGCGCCAGCATGGTATTCCGCTATCTTCATTCCTCCTTTTAACTTTCCATATCTTTGGAATTGTAGAGATGATAATGTGGGATGGGTATGTTTTGTTAGTTAGGAGTTTGAAGAAGAGGAATTTTTGCCAATCGGTTTGAGAATTGTTGAAAGTAGAGGATGGACGAATGGGGTGATCAGATGTAGAGGAGGAAAAGAGGGATCCGAGCTTTTCTAGAACTTCTGTGTAGGAAGAGGATATGGAGGAATCCATTGCTATACTGGAGCAGCAATGGATGGAGAGATCAAGGGGGTAGAGATAAGAAGAACAGAGGAGATACTCTGTTTTGGGGTAGAAAATCGCCTTGCAGAGCTTGGCGAGGCTGATGTTTATTACTAATTCTCTTTTTCTTGCAAAAGTCTTTGCACCTACATGGTGGTCAATCACAACTGCGCCTCTTCGACGTCAGTCAATTGTGGTGGGACTAAGTCAGGAAATCAAACTTAGACTGCCATTATATATCTTTTGCTTCTTCTTTGATTTGATTTGAACACACCATTCTTCAAGCTACTGCTATCACCTGATGATTCATATTGAGACCAAGGGACAAGTGAATCAACCTTCAGTTCTCGGAGACCAAACTACTCCATGCAGAAACATGCAGCCATCTAAAATCCCCTACAGATCCTTCTTCCACATAACAATCCTCTCCATTCTCTTCACCCTCTCCACCGCAGCAAGAGACACCATAACCCCAACCCGGCCCCTCACCGACAACGAGACCCTCGTCTCGTCCGACGGAAGCTTCACCTTGGGCTTCTTCAGCCCTTCCGCCACCACCAGCAGCAGTCGGTACGTCGGCATATGGTACAACAAGATCCCAAGCAGAGACATCGTGTGGGTGGCCAACCGGGCCAACCCAGTCATCGACTCGGCCGGACAACTGTCGGTCGCGGCTAACGGGGCGCTAATCATCACCGACCAGAAGTCGAATGTCGTATGGTCGGCTGCTGGTGGTCTAGTCAATCCGGTCGCGCAGTTGTTAGACACCGGAAACTTTGTGGTGAAAGGGGATGGCAATGACAGTGCAACTAATTATTCATGGCAGGGCTTCGACTATCCTACAGACACTCTCTTACCGGGCATGAAGCTCGGGGTGGACCGGATCACCGGGCTCAACCGCACCCTTTGGTCGTGGAAGAGCAACAACGATCCATCGCCAGGTGAATCATGTTCTTCTTTTACATGATTTTACAGCCATATTATATATACGAATGACAAATTTTCTTAGTTTACATGATTTTACGGCCATATTATATATAGTTTTACATCCTTGCCTATTGGTTTATTGGTTCAATTTTTTGTTTGTTGGCCGAATTGACCAGAAAAGAGGGTATCGGTCAGTATCGAGTATTGGTCGGTATCGGATCGGGACATGCTAAATCGTATTGGTATCGGCCGATACTACACACGCTATGATTATAGGCCTATTGATACTAATTTGATTCAATTGCCTGCAGGTGAGTTCTATGCAGCATTAGACATCCGTGGGGATCCCGAGGTGTATCTATGGGCCGGTTCCACCAAGCAGTGGCGCAGCGGACCGTCGGTCGGGATCGGCCTGAGCAGCCTCCCGGACCCCGGTTTCTCCGTGCGCTTCGTGAACAACGATCAGGAAGCGGCATACTCCCAAGCCGTGACCGACGAGTCCATCGTGTCGAGGGTTGTGGTTAACCAGTCCGGCTTGATACAACATTCGCTCTGGTCATGGGAGGCCAGCCAGTGGAACATCTCCTGGTTCGCCCCGAGCAGCAAGTGCGACGCCGTGGGTTCATGCGGTGCCTACGGAGTCTGCAACACCGACGACTCGCCGGCATTGTGCCGGTGCTTGCAAGGGTTCGTCCCGAGCAACCAGAGGGGGTGGGATTTAAGCAACTGGGGGGATGGGTGCGTCCGGAGTACGAATTTGACCTGCACCAATGGAACGGACGACGGGTTCGCGACGGTCGGCGGCGTGAAGCTCCCGGTGTCGACGAACGCCGTCGTCGACATGAGCTTGAGCCTCGACGAATGCGAGGCCAAGTGTCTGAAGAATTGTTCTTGCACTGCCTATGCGAGTGCCAACAATATCAGTAGTAGTGTAGATGGGAAGGGGTGCGTGATTTGGATGAAGGAGCTTCTCGACATCTCCGAGGTTTCTTCTGGTGGCCAGGATCTACATGTACGATTGTCCGCTGCCGATCTAGGTATGTGCATAAATTACACAATAATATTACTAAGAAATTTATTGCTTCCAAATATCGTTAGCTATCAATAGTTGCTATATTATATTACATAAGAACGGAAGCAGTCATTTAAAAGAGAAGAATCAACCTAGAGTGTTTAAAATTTTATTAGTTAACGTTTCTTCATCAATTTTTTGTTAGAAATGAAAATTATGATGAAAAAAAAAAATCTGAGGTAAAAATGTATATAAATTAAAACTACAAATTTTAGAGAAGACAAATAAGAAAATTAAAAAGAACATAAATATATAGAGTTATTTGTATTTATCCTTTCAATTGCTAATTATATATTCACTATCTTCCATTTTTTTAAAAATTTGTGTTACCACCGGTTCCTTAATAACATGTTAATTATAATTATAATTATCCTCAAAAAAAGTCTAAATTTTAAAAATTGAAAAGTTAACATTATTTTTTTTTAAATAAAAAAATAATAATAATATGATTAGCAATTAAAAAAATAAATTTAAATAATTTAAATATTTAACTTGAAAGTAAAAATCAGTTGGTACGACTATTCTCAGTCGCATCCTACACATGTTGGTCAGTCACTAATATTACATAGTGACGTGATGTAATGCAAACAACTAAAAAATAGAGGATAAATTTAAAAAGTCCACAAGTCAATTTGGGACACGTAATAGCTTACTTGATCACAGGACACGACCTAGAACTCATTCCTTGAATATTTGATGGTCAAACAAGCTAATCAATCCATAGAAAAATCTTACTAAAGTCCACGACTGAAACTTCAGTGTTGAAGACTTTTCCTTCAACAGACATTTTTTTTTAGATTAGACATCAAAGAAAAATCTTACCAAAAGTTTGTATGCACGTAGCTAAGCATACAAAGGTTTTAGATAATTGCTAAAAGCAGAATAGTTCATTAGTTGGTGCTAGTTCAATTTGCATCTTTCATCGTCTTCAGCTATTCGACTACCACGTCGATACTAGCTACTATAGGTAGAACCTCCTTAATGACTAGGATCTCGCCAACATCATTAACTTGACCAAAGACCAAAGTTTCTGACAATCAGCCTCATTGTAAGACTTGGTTATTTGTCCTCGACTTATGTCTTCCACCTGTCTTCCACCAGAACGTGCTTCCATTCTGTAGAGCTTCTTCACCCTTGGCTGGACTAACCAAACGGATGGTACGTTTCCCTTGATATTCAAGCTCCTGAACCTGCCTATCTTCGTGTCCGACACTGAAGTTGTTTTCGTACACCTGCATCCTTAAGCGGAATATCATATATTCTGCATGTCATCTATGATCCACAACTCTCCATAAATTGTGGAAATGGAGATATACCCATCTCAGCTTCAGTTTTCTGCACACCTTGATCTCCTCTCCGATTTTGAACAGCTAAAACTGATGTCACTCCATTAGGTTTTGGCAAACCACCTATCACCAAAACCAAATCAATAGACCAACCCCCTCCTATAAATCGACTAGCTATCATATACACCAAAAAACTAACCCTCAATCTTTGACGCACCATAATTCGTCACTTTTTATCAACTAACCGAATCCTCCTTATCCCTAAAATCATCATGAATATTGTCCTTGACAAGTTCTTGATGATCAACAAACTTTTGTCGAATATCCTTCGAGCCTTCATTCAATGTTTGTGGCTTCCCTGTATAGCTTCAGTACGTAAATACCACAATAATTATCTCCTCGAGCCAACAATTAAAAATCCTTCATAAGCTTCCAATCTTTATTCCAAATATACTGTGAAAACCATCACCTGCCACCATTCCTACCGTTACCAAGTTGTAGCACAAACTTGGTACATGACAGACCCCCTTTAAGAACGATCTTTCCATCAAGATTCGTTGTCAAGTGCACATCACCATTGCCCACAACGACAGGAATATCCTTGTCATCCACATTCTTCACACGTCAACCTACCGCTTCGATATGACGTAAAATGCTTCTCTATGGAGTAGCGTGATACAACGTCCCCATGTTCAAGACCTAATCATTGTCATGACACATGCCACAAGGTTCCTCTATGTCGGTTACCACAATGGTGAGATCTTTCATAGCCATAAAATCTATCTGATCGTCATTGTCTTTAGCCTTCTCATCTTCGAGATTCATGAAGTCCCTTTTAAAATGGCCCATTTTGCCATAGTAATAGCAGCCCTCCTTGTGGTCCACCCTCTCAAGATTACGAGAATTATCCTTTGTTCTCGCCTATGACCCGAGTCTTCCCTCTCCGTAAGAAAAAACCAAAGCGTACTCATGTGGTAGTTTTATATACTTATGTCGGATCTTATCGTTCAATAAACTGCTTTTGACTGCCTCCATCTTGACAACTCCATCAGACACGAAATTACTCACAAACACCACCAACATCTTCCCACTATCTGGCAGAAAATTCAAAAGTAGTAGGGCTTAAAGCTCATCACAATCACCATCTTCATTGCCGATAACTAATTGTTGATGCTTTGAACCACGTACAGATGTTGTGCCACCTAGGCACCATCTGTGTACTTCGAATTAATGAGTTGGTGAATAAGAAACAACTGTTGTCATCCATCTTCCGTTTGTACATCGAATGCAGCTTCTCTTATAGTGCTTTTCCCGAACTCTTTATGGACATGTGAGAAAAAATAAAATGTGTAACCGTTAGTAGATGAATCCAACAGTCTTTCAATCCATCCTTTTGCAGTTATCAACATATTGGTTCGATGGCTTGGCTCAGTTGTCCTCCAAAGGACTATTGAAATCTTTGAACCATAGTAGATCATCAATCCTTGGTTTCCAAATCGCCCATTTCTCTCATATGAGGGTAATCATACGTGTGCTCATCTGTTACGAAGACATGGTTGTACCTTCATCTCAAAAACTTGAGAGCTCTGATACCAAATGTTAGTCATAGAACGTCGTAAAAATAATGTCAACCCACCTGAAGGTAACAAACTTCCATCTTATACGAGCACCAAGACAGATCAAAATATGGTATATGTTTAGTGAACTTGTCACCTGGACAAATTTTAATCTATATCACTCGAAAAGAACAATATTGATTACAATAGATTGAACCCTTTGCCCACAAGTTTAATCCCTCGCCAATCTTAAAATATTACAATAAAATAACTCACCCAATCCTGTGACGATCTCCCTGAACAAAGAAGACGGTTTTTCGAATAGATCTTCTCCTCCAACTGTCTCAAAAAGCGAGCACTAAGAGTCGAAGCATGAATTTTTGCTTAGATTTTTGTAGACTTGCGCCCTTGAATCGCCCGTATGAGCTTCTTCATGGAAACCCTCTCAACCTCTATATAAAGGTTTGGAAACCTAATTTAGAATTTTAAAAAAAATCCTAAAATAGCCCAACACTAATCTTGGATCTCCAGATTTGATTACACAGTCTTTATCATATGCTGATTAGGGCCCACGTCTGAAACGAATCCTGATAGAAGTTATACCATGGTATACCGTCAATATACTACAATATACCATCAAACCCTTCATAATTGGTTCTCGAACGAACTGTCCAAAATTCGGTATAGCTCCGGTATACCGCTAACGATATACTACCGATATACTGGTGCTATTTTGGCTCAATTTGAGCCCTGGTTCAACCATCGATCCTCTATCGTCTTCGTTGCAACTTCCGTCGACGCTTTTCGATGTCTAGACTGCCCTTTCACAAACTTTGAATCGAGACTGGACCCCTTACTGAATGTTATGACACACCGTTCAAAACAAGATTTTTTATAATACATGTATACGTTCTAATGAAATGCTTGGATAATTAGCTTACGTTTGACATTTTCTTTTGAGAGAGATTGGGTAAGTACTAAGTCAGGATAGACCTAAAACGGAAAATATCGCTATGTTTTATAATATTAGTAAATATTATTTTATTTGAAATTATAGAAGATTAGATATATACATCCAAGCAAATATGAAATGTTTGTCATACAATATTCTTCTACATGCAGCTTCAAGAAATGGAAGGTCTCTTTGGAGCAAAATTTCATGGCCGCTTGCACTTATAGCCATGTATGTTGGTGGTGTGTCATTTACTATATACCTTACTTGTGTGGTTCGACGGTATTGGAGTAGAAGAAAGAGGAGACGAAGAGGTCATTTTCACACCATCTTCAATTTCATAATACATTCATTTCCTAAACCCTTTTAAAGTTATCATAGCTAATCAATTTATGAAGTGCTAAGAAAGCTTCAGGAGGGTCTTCAGCACTGATATCTACTTCAGTATTTTCTACTGTATTCCAAAAATTAGTTCCTACCTGATATAACCACTACTTTTGTTAGAATTGCGATATGCCAACAGTTTTCTCGATGAGCAATCGGATGAAAGGGCCAATGATTTTGATCTTCCAATAATGGATTTTGCCACTATTGAAGCTGCAACTGACAACTTTTCATCGATGAACAAACTTGGACAGGGTGGCTATGGCCCTGTTTACAAGGTCATAATTCTCTTTCAACCTGATAAAATTTTGTATTTACCTTATGAAACACTACTGTTTAATTACAATTTGGTAATAACATGTTTAACCTCAAAATAGAAACAAAAACATGTTAGTATCAAATTATACCTTAAGTGTTTCAACGTCTTGAAGTATCAAACAAATATTACCTTTCAATTATTATCGGAAATATCTTGAAGTATCAAACAATATTACCTTTCAATTATTATCGGAAACATCTTGAAGTATTAAACAAATATTACCTTTCAATTATTATCATAAGCTGAACATATCAGTAGATGCAAGGTCTTAATCTCACATTCGTTTATTCTTGCATTTTTGAAATTTTACAGGGTATTCTTGGTGACAGTCGAGAAATAGCGGTAAAGAGACTTGCTAAGAGTTCTCTACAAGGATCCGAGGAATTCAAGAATGAGGTCATACTTATTGCCAAACTTCAAAATAGAAATCTTGTTCAGCTTCTTGGTTGTTGCATTGAAAGAAAGGAAAGAATGTTGATATATGAGTACATGGTGAACAAAAGTTTGGATGCTTTCTTGTTTGGTAAGTCTTTCCATCTAAAATTAATTTCTTATACACAAGTTCATTAACAAAGAACTACGCATAAGTTAAGACTCCATAAAAATTCATGGTTATAGAGAAACAAATATCGCCATTGGACTGGAAGACACGTTACCGGATTATTTTGGGGATTACTCGTGGACTACTATACCTTCATCATGATTCTAGATTAAGAATTATTCATAGAGATCTAAAAGCTAGTAACATTCTTCTCGACAAGGACATGAACCCAAAAATTTCAGACTTTGGTATGGCAAGAATTTTGGCAGGAGATGAGACTAACATCAACACAAAGAAAATTGTTGGTACATTGTAAGTATATATATTATGCGAATTTTCTAATCAATTTAATCAACAATCCTCCAAATATGTTTGATAATCTATTAAAATCTTTGTTATCTTGGCTATTAATGTAGTGGCTATATGTCACCTGAGTATGCACTAGACGGAATCTTTTCTTTGAAGTCGGATGTATATAGCTTCGGAGTCCTTGTTTTAGAGATCATAAGCGGGAAAAAGAATAGAGGATCATGTCCTTTCTCTCCCCAACTAAACCTTGTATCGCATGTAAGTGAACTTGACATATTCATATTTAGACTTTTGGGTACAATACTAATTCATTATTTGTGTTTTCTTTCCTTTAAGGCATGGAGACTATGGATTGAACACAAAGGTTTGGAGCTCATCGATGAATCTTTGAACTATACCATTGCAGTAAACGAAGTGCTGAATTGTATTAAAGTTGGTCTATTATGCGTGCAAGAACGCCCAGAAGATAGGCCATTGATGTCGTCTGTGATCCTAATGTTGGGAAGCGATATCGCAATGTTACCGGAGCCAAAGTAGCCTGGTTTTGTCACCAGACTATCACCTCTTGAAGTTGATCATGAATCTGTAGATAAGCACATACTATATGCATCTAATAACTTGACAGCCTCACTGACTGGCAGATAACTTGTAAATTGACAAATTTTGATATAAAGAAGGTAATTTCCTTCTTACATTTTTTTCTAAATATATTCAAGAAAAAATTAGTTGTGTCAAGGACTGCTAGTATCTCAGGGAAGAATATATTGAACAAATTGTACTTTGGATTTAAAATCCTACCAAAGATATATGAGATTAACGATAAAAATTCTTCTATTTCGAAACATAGATTACCCTTTGTAATTACAGTTATCAACAGACATAGCAATGGATACAAGTGTCCATGTTGCTGATTGAACCACTAGTGGGCTTGGCAATATCTAAATAGTATCAAAATTGGCAGCGGAACAAAGACAAACACAATAAGTGTAGTGCCCCATTCCCCCGATGTGGGGAGTGTAATTCCCCGCACCATCACGGTGCATTATACTAAGATTTTTAATGGAAGAAGTACTGAGAAAGTTAATTTTTGTGTACAGGTGGTGTGTAGAGTTCAATGCGATCAGAGTAGCACCTCACAATAGACCGAGGCATGGACGACGCGAATGGAATTAGTGTGTTCGTTCAGAGCAGTACATGGATAGTGGGATTGGAGCGATAATGCAGCATTCCTTAGTCCGATCGGGTCGGATGATTTGGAGAGCGCGTCCAGCTCGCACGTGTAGCGCCCTGCTCCGCATCGACGCTACGTACAAAGTGATATCGCCTTGCTTGCTCGAACGGAAGTTTTCTCGGAGAGTTCCCGACCGATTGATCAAAGTGAGTGGGCAGAACTGCATTCTCTGATTCTTGCACGACTTAATACTGAATCTGAGTTTTTGAATGCTTGTTTGCTTAAGAAGAATGTTTTCATAAGAGAATGATAGAACCGACTCAGTATGCTAATAAGAGAACTCACATAGCTTGTCATTGAAACGAGTCTGCTACCTAATAAGAGAATGTGTATGCTTGTCAGAAATAAAATAGAACCATTGCTATGCTAAGAGAAAAGATAGAATTATTGCAATGCTTAGAAACACCGACACAGCTATTGAACGAACCTTTGCTATGCTAACAAGATAAGTAAATGAATCGTTCGAATATGTCCCTTTGAATATGCTAAGAAGAGATAGTTATTGCATATGTTAGAAATGAAATCAATCGTGCTTGCCTTCATATGTTTCGCTTGTCTGTTTGCTATATCGAATTGCTATAAGTGAAGTGTGTGAGTGCAGTGACTAATAGTATGCCCTGAGGATACGGCTCGCAAGGGTCTAGTGGGGTGTGCTATTAGATATGTGAAATGTGTGCTTCGTCTGAGAAAGATATGCTTCGTTTGATAAGATGTGTTTCGCTAAGACCGCATATGTTTTGCTTGATCATTGTTTTGCTTGCACTATGTGTTTATGTCATTGCATTGGTCTCGGACAACTTGTGCACAAGGTCTTGTCTCTCGAACGGTTCCTGGGGCACTGGGAACCGCTCGGTCCGGAAGAGATTTTTGGATCGCCCTGAGGTGTACGGCTCGCAAGGGTCTAGTGGGGCGATATGTCTATTAGTGTTGTGCAGAACCCATGATGTCACAGCTGCTTGCACTCGGGTGTGTTGGTAGAGCTGGACCTCGTGTGACAGCTGTCGACACCCATGCGTGCTAGTGAAGAGCTGAACCTTGGGCAACTGCTGCTAATCATGGGGCGACCCATGGACCGTCATATAGATAGGGCGCATGCTAGGTTTACCTCCTTGCATACCTATCATTTGTGACACCAGTGATTGATACATAAGTTATGAATATGCAAATTGTGGCTAACTTGTGTGTCTGCTGCAGGGATAACCGTTCGGCTATGGGGTAAGAAATATGAGTGTATACATAAGCCTGCTTTGTTTATTTAGTCTGCATCGTAGAGCTTATATGTTAGTGCTTCATGCATTGCATCGGTCAGACAATGACTATTAGTGCAGAGCTGAACCTCGGTCACAGCTGCTAATAGTATCAGAATGTGAGTCATTGGATAGCTGGATTACCGCTGCCAATCCTGAGTTTCTCGGGGACCGAAATCATATAGATGTGTTGCCTTAAACTCTGAATGAATGATAGTCCACTTGATATGTTTGCCTCAATTCGATATGATCAGTCTGCTATAGAACTTTGCCCCTATGAGTTAGATTTGATGCACAATACATGTTGCACACTGCACGATAGAGCACTGTCCCGATTCGTATGCTCATAGTTTGAATATGCAAAACTTTTTCAAAGTTATGTTTTCAAAAGATGTAATCTGACTATAGTTCTGAACTGCATGAAATGAACCTAAGTAAAACTAGCAAGATCACTAGTAATGCAATGTTTTGCCACATGATTACTTAGTGTAGGTTTCAGGGGGTGTAGCTTCTGTTCAGTTGTTTATCTCACCAGTACTTGTATAAAGTGCTGACCCACCAACAGTTTGCTTGTTCTCAGGTGCTCGTTCGTTCGGGAAGCGATAGCCGTGCCTCATCCCAAGGAACCGGAAATCTGGAGTCGATGCCTTGAGCCACATCGAGTTGTGCTGCTTTTGTATAGAGGGACATAATGTATGGAACAGTGTTATTGTAATCGAGAGAGAGTGCTTGAGCGATCTGTAACCTCGGCCTTGCGCCGCTTGTAACACTTCTGAATATCAATAAAAGAGCTTGTTTATCATGTGCCATTGTGTTCTTTACTTTTCTGCAATATGTGTGCCGCTGCTTCAGTATCGAATAGCTTACTTGCCCTTATTCAAAGCTTTGGCCTTGTGCAAGCGCACTTTAGGCTTGCACGGCATCACCTCCCGATGAGAACAATAGGCCTGCGGGAGAGCTGCAACGTGGTGATTCACGTTCAGCGGGGACTATTGAGCTTGCGGGAGATTGGGGCGTGACAGCACGGTCATACCAATTGAGTAGATCGTGCTTCACATCAGACCTCGGATTTAAAAAATCGACCGTATCGGCAAGACAAAGTGCTAAGCAGATTTAGACTTGGTGAGTGGGCTCTGTCCCTTCTCCTCTCCTCCTTCATGCCTAACAAAGGATACACGTAATGTCTTGAACACTTAGTCTGGAATATTGGAAACACCATACTATGGTGTGCATAGAGTGTGCACCATTCGAATAAATAGAATTTGTATCTTTGAGTTAAACTTTACGATTGGACCAATGGGAACACTTCATCGAGCGAGCGTGCATCCGTGCACGAGTATCAAATAGAAACGCTATATCAAATAAAGTGTGCAGTTGTGGTTCAAGATCATGCAACTGTGTCAGAGCGGGGTATTGTACCCATCAGAACACTGTGTAGAGAAGCCTCATGGTGCCTTATGATAATTTGAGAATGAGTATGGTGAATCAAATAGAACGGGTTGAGTATGGTATAGTCGGGCGAGAAGGCACACAAGCACGTACCTCGCCGAACTTATATTCGATACTATGCTCGTGTCTTAGATATTGCATAGTCATAGATAACCTGTGCACAAGGTTTGGCATTCCTCGAACGAGATAGGCACCGGGACACTTGGACCGGTCGCCCTTGGAGGAATACTGGAAGTGCTTTCATAGCATGGTATAGCGAGACATTCAAATGAGGTGTTGCAACCTGCAGATGGATGGCACATCGCTTACTTCAACTTGTGCTTCGGCACGAGGCATTTGCGGAAAAATATAGTTCAGGCATTTCAACCAAATATCCTAGATGAACTATACTCGCAAAATATACTGAAGGAATACCCGTATTTGTGATATAAGTCCATTATGGCTCGACCAGTGACCTTTATATAGATAGGATTAGGTTTGTTATTGTTCGTTTGTGTAGGCCTGTGGGCGTCCATAATGCATCGGGCAAGAGTCTGTGCATCAAAGATGGTAGCAAGATTTGGATCGTCAGACGCGTTTCGAGTAACCTGTTGCAGGCTTAGATATTTGTGCGAATAGGAGATAGCATGATAGTATATTTATATATATAATTTCAATACTTACATGTGTTATATGCTTTACTGCTTTCAATACCTACCATGTCATGAAATCAATCTAGGTTTAAAGTAGAAAGATCACCTTGTAATAACTGTTTGCTTTCAGATGATTATTTAGTGTTGGTTTAGGTGAGTGTGTTACCCCACTCACCAGTACAGCTGTGTACTAACCCATGTTTGTGGACATCTCTTTCAGTTACTCAGGTGTGATACCTTAGTTGGATATACAGGATATGATGTATGGAACGACGAAAACCTTTATGGGCAAGAGAGAGCAAGAGTATTGTAAGCCTTCGTGGCATCTTCTTTTGGACCCTTTAAGATCTTTGCTTTGTATACTCTGATGTGTTCTTGTTTGTATCAATAATTTCTTTCACTACAACATGGTCGTTTCGATGATAACCATGACGATTGACGTCACTGCCTTGTGCGAGTGTAACTCTAGGCTTGCACGATATCATGTCACGATGAGAACGATTATCTTGTAGGAACGCTAGCTTGGTGATATCACGTGACATAATGGTATCAGAGCGCCCGATTCATTTTCTCGAACTTTCCCTTTTATTTATCACAAACTCAATTGCCTCTGCGGATCGATTGGCTCTTGGCTCTACTCGGTGCCACTTTGGATGTTCCATGCAATAAGTCTACATATGTGTTATGTGTGCTTATTTTTTGTTGCATTCATTTTCGTAGAATTTTGATAGAATCAAGTAGCACCACTAGGAATTATTGCATTTGTGCAGCGAGTTGTGTGGCATTGTTGTATTTGTGTAGCTAGTTGTTTGGGGAGATTTTGGTTGCATCAGTGGGAGCAATTATTTTTTTGGACGATATTTGGTATGTTGGCATATTGTGAGTAGAAACATTGAAAAGATACAAATATGTTGACGAATTTGAGTAATGGCTTGGAGTACCAGAGAGAACATTGACGAGTTGCTCGTACAGAGAATGTGTCAAACACTTTGAGAAATAGTTGGGAGTATCGAGAATAGAATGTTGTACAAGTTACAACGGACGAGATCAACAAAAAAGTAAGATGGTTCGTGTATTGGCTGAGTTTAATGTCAGACTTTGAGTAAGCGATTGAGTTATGGTCGGCAGGGTCACCGTAGAATGAATAGTTCTAACGGATGTTGGATCGATACAAAGTAAGAATAGTGTGAGGAGTGATTTGATTCTAAGTGGTATATGGCATACCACGTAGTGATTTGAAGCGACGAAACATTTTGGATGGACAACAATGTGGAATTGCCATAATGGCCGCGGGTAACAGGAATATAAGTGGTTTGTGCATATCGGCTGAATTATGTATTGGAACTTGGAGCAAGTGAAGGTTAAGTTTTGATCGACAGGATCACCATGGAATAGTCAGTCGGAGTAGACGTTTGTCGATGTAGAGTAAATATAGGCTGAGAGTGACTCAATTCCATGTGGTATATATCAGGCCAAGGAGTGGGGCGCATATTAGAAATATTTAGAATAGACAAGTGATAGGCTTGCTCACAACAGATGGGCTACTACAAGATTCTGTCAGGAATGGTTATAATAGAGTTTGACTTAGGTATTCTTTGATGCATCAGGTTTGAGCAATCAGAAATCGACTCGTGTAAATGGAAGTTATGTCGGATAAGAACGAAACAAGTAAAGGAATGAATGTTTAGAATTTGAAGGAGTGATGCGAACAAAGTAGTGAAGATAGGTTGAGATCGGCTAGACGGGAAGTTGAATATCAGAATTTTGCATGCACGATTTAAAATTTTGGTGGAGCATTCGTTGATTAGAGAGAGTTGAGCATAAGGAACAAATAGTTCGTTCACGCATGCACTGTCACGACCCGATTCCATGGAATCGTTGGGGCATCCCCCGAATCATGACCGCCGTGCGGGCCTGGGGTTGCGCCCGCACAGGGCTAGAGTATTTTGCATAATGATCACACATTTACAGTACACAGCTAAATTGAAACACAGATTTAAAACATGGAAAAGTTGTCTTTATTGATAATGAACATCTATTACAAACTCTTGAAACGAGTCAGCTACTTGCCGCACGGGCTTACAAAAGTGTTGACACAAAATGAGATAGCAGTCTTGTAGTTTACATCTCTTTACTAAACTTCAAAATAATAAAAGACCTCCGGGCTAGAGGACGGCTTTCCCACGGAGCTGCATTGTGTATAGAGTTGCAAGCTCCTGCTTCAAAATGCTTCAAGGGTGGCACAATCTGAACACGCCTACAGCTGGACTGGATTAGGAAGACGACTTTGGCTCCTCGCTCAGTTCGCCTTAGTGCGGGGAACCTGTTTCAACGAGGGTCAGTACATCAAAATGTACTGGTGAAGGCGAGCTAACCCAATTATACCAATCAACACGTTGTTTTAATGAAGCATGCATATTATTGTGGTCTTACTATCTTGCCTTAGTTCATTTATAAGCAGCAGTATATATATAAAATACTGAAATGAACTTGCCACCGTACGGTGGCTTTTACCTGTCCGTCTGAACCACCTGCACAATACTTACCATGCCTTCCCTGCCACGAAGACACAAGTTAGTTTGCAACAGGTTTAAATATACATAGAGATCACTGGCATGATGCCATAAAGGGACGGGTTATAGTCTCAAGACACAAATGATATGCAACACAGGTGGCGAGCCCCGCTACATAACTCTTTGCCCCATAACTTACACCTATACATACGTTCCGTCCAGATCGAATCGGTCCCAGCGCCCCGGCGACCGTCCACGGAACTAATAACATACCTTGTGCACAAGTTGTCCGTGATCGAACGATATATTTTCTTAATTACCAATTCATACAGTTGAGGCAACACGAGTACAGGACAAGCAGTATTTCATGATTCATTTTTGCATAGCCTCCCTGAACAATTATGCACAATACAAGGAGTATTTCATACTTAGCATAATTCATAGAAGAAGATGCATTCTAACTAAAAATTGAAGCATGTACAGAACATTTGAAACATGCTAGCATACAATAAGATAACAGTTCACATGTTTGATTGACAAGCATAATATCTAAGTCTATTCCCATTTTATCTTAGCATCTTTTAGTTATTACTTGGTATCGTTTGATCGGGGCAACAAGGATGCAAGACTTTTTGGGTGTGAAGCTTGGAAGAAGGGATAGCTAATCGGGATGGTAGCCACTCTCTTAGTTGGTTGGAAGGGAGAAAGAAAGAGGCGCTTCAAGACTCCGCTCGTAAGATGCCTACTACTCGTTCACCTGCATCACGAACAGCTCGATCAATACCTCTTTCTCTCTTTTCATACTCGGAATTGAAATGCAGTTCAATGAACGAAAACAATAAAATTCATCGAAACCGTTCAAGAAAACCCAAGTGAATCCGAAAACCAACTCAAAGCACGAAAGCAACAAGCGATATCAAAATTCGAGGCAACAAAGATAACAGCGGAGAGGTCCCTCCTGACTCTGCCGCTAAGTCGATCCCGGGGGCACGGTCCACTGAATATGGGAATCGATTCCAAAGAAGCAAATCCATAACGAGGACGAGTTCTTATTTTAATCTATCCCGATCGAACGATACCATATTGTATTTCTTAGTCGCGCTTCCCGAATAGGGGAAACGGGGCACCACATCCTACCTCACTTCGCTCGCCTCACCTCCCCTATCGCTTAAGCGTCCAAGTAATTGGAAGTTTTGTCCCGAAACTTAAGAATAGAACCTACCGCTAGGAAACATTACGTTGCGGTAGAAGCTTAGAGGGGAGCGGACAATCCCGAGCTATGTGGCCTTGCCCGCCATAGTTGAAGCACAGCCCTTTCCTGTTGTAACATTTATCGGTGGTGTGCCCCTGTCTTTTACAGAAATCAAAAAATGGTCTCGGGTTTCCTTTTTGATGGCCACCGTGGTTTTGACGCTTTGTAGCATTGTTTCCTCTATCGTTGCTTTGGTGTTTGTGATTGTAGGTATGCACAACGCCGGTAGGAACGTGAGGATACTGCGGTTCAAGAGATAGAGCATGATTCATGACTTCCCATATTGTTCGATACTGATGAATGACTACGTGCGCATGGATAGCAGGGCTTAGACCACCTTCAAACCTTCTGGCTCGACTCGCTACATCCGGTAAATAGGCGCTAGCGAATTTGGAGAGTCGGTTGAATTCGACGGAATACTGTTTAACTGTCATACTGTCTTGCCTCAGTTGCACGAACTCGTTCTCCATCTGACGTCGTACTGGAGGGGGTATAAACTCTTCTTCAAATACGGCACAAAAAGTCGTCCAGGAGATCGCCTCCTCTCCATGGTCAAATTGAAGAGATCGTCGATGCACGTCCCACCAATCGTGGACGTTGAGGCGGAGCTACAGTTGCGCGCATACGACGCTCTTCTCTTCGGGGACCTCTACCAGAGCGAAGTGGTCTTCAAGTTCGGCCAACCAATCTAGAGCCATGATTGGGTCCTCAGTCCCGTTGAATGGAGTGTTGTAGACTTTCTTGAAGTGGCCAAGTCGAAGGCAGTCACATCCCTCTTCCTTGAAATTTGCGGTGTCTCAACTTCAAGCACGGGCTGTTCCACCGAAGTCGCTACTGTTGCCGCGGAATGGTTGGAAGCCAAAGTCTGAACTATCTGTTGTAGGGCATCTACCTGCTTCTGTTGGACTGAGAATCGAGCTTCTATATTGTCTTGAAACTTGAGCTGACTCTCCTCCGCCCGCTTCTCGGCCCGTTCATAACGAGCCTCGTCCCTTTGTTGGTTTGCCTCCAATATCCACAACATTTGCTGGATGGGATCGATGCTTGGCATGACTCGCTGGCTCCTTAAACTTCCCTAAGTGCCCGAACTACTTACTTAGCCTTGTGTTTCGTCCGGTGCTAGCACTGAGGATTGCGCTGGTGCCATTCCTTCAAAAGAAGGTAAATTATATTAGGATCATAATGTATTACGGACTCATTGCATGAACATATCTCATTTTGGCCTAACGAGTTCAAGAGTTCGCACAGGGAGTGATCGTTAAAGGAACTTTTCCAGTGCGAGAGTCTAAGGAACTTGAATTTGTGCTCTGATACCATTATGTCACGACCCGATTCTGTGGAATCGTTGGGGCGTCCCCCGAATCGTGACCGTCATGCGGGCCTGGGGTTGCGCCCACACAATGCTAGAGTATTTTGCATAACGAGCACATATTCAGAGTACGCAGCTAAATTGAAACATATATTTGAAACATAGAAAAGTTCTCTTTGTTGATAATGAATATCTATTACAAACTCTTGAAATGAGTCAGCTACTTGTCGCATGGGCTTACAAAAGTGTTGACACAAAATGAGATAGCAGTCCTGTACATTACATCCCTTTACTAAACTTCAAAATAATAAATGACCTCCGGGCTGGAGGACTGCTTTCCCACAGAGCTGCATTGTGTATAGAATTGCAAGCTCCTGCTTCAAAATGCTTCAAGGGTGGCATAATCTGAACACGCCTACAGCTGGACTGGATCGGGAAGACGACTTCGGCTCCTCGCTCGGTTCGCCTTAGTGCGGGGAACCTATTTCAACGAGGGTCAGTACATCAATGTACAGGTGAAGGCGAGCTAACCCAACTAAACCAATCAACACGTTATTTTAATGAAGCATGCATATTATTGTGGTCTTACTATCTTGCCTTAGTTTATTTACAAGCACAATATATATATAAAATACTGAAATGAACTTGCCACCGTTCGGTGGCTTTAACCTGTCCGTCTGAACCACCTGCACAATACTTACAATGCCTTCCCTGCCACGAAGACACAAGTTAGTTTGCAACAGGTTTAAATATACATAGAGATCACTGGCATGATGCCACAAAGGGATGGGTTATAGTCTCAAGACACAAATGATATGCAACGCAGGTGGCGAGCCCCGCTACATAACACTTTGCCCCATAACATACGACTATACATACGTTTCGTCCGGATCGGATCGGTCCCAGCGCCCCGGCGACCGTCCGTGGAACTCACAACATACCTTGTGCACAAGTTGTCCATGATCGAACGATATATTTTCTTAATTACCAATTCATACAGTTGAGGCAACACGAGTACAAGACAAGCAGTATTTCATGATTCATTTTTGTATAGCCTCCCTGAACAATTATGCACAATACAAGGAGTGTTCCATACTTAGCACAATTCATAGAATAAGATGCATTCTAACTAAAAATTGAAGCATGTACAGAACATTTGAAATACGCTAGCATACAATAAGATAACAGTTCACATGTTTGATTGACAAGCATAATATCCAAGTCTATTCCTATTTTATCTTAGCATCTTTTAGTTATTACTTAGTATCGTTTGATCGGGGCAACAAGGATGCAAGACATTTTGGGTGTGAAGCTTGGAAGAAGGGATAGCTAATCGGGATGGTAGCCACTCACTTAGTTGGTTGGAAGGGAGAAGGAAAGAGGCGCTTCAAGACTCCGCTCGTAAGCCGCCTACTGCTCGTTCACCTGCTTCACGAACAGCTCGATCAATACCTCTTTCTCTCTTTCCATACTCGAAATTGAAATATAGTTCAATGAACGAAAACAATAAAATCCATCAAAACCGTTCAAGAAAACCCAAGCAAATCCGAAAACCAACTCAAAGAACGAAAGCAACAAGTGTATCGAAATCCGAGGCAACAAAGATAACAGCGGAGAGGTCCCTCCTGACTCTGCCGCTAAGTCGATCCCAGGGGCACGGTCCACTGAATATGGGAATTGATTCCGAAGAAGCAAATCCATAATGAGGACGAGTTCTTATTTTAATCTATCCCGATCGAACGATACCATCTTTTATTTCTTAGCCGTGCTTCCCGAATAGGGGAAATGGGGTGCCACATGCACGAGTAATGGATGTGTCTAAGAATAACGGGCACGAACATTAATTTAGTAACATAAAGGTGCAATTGGTCGAACAGAGGAACACGTTCACTTTTGAAGGAGCAATGCGAATGTGTAACACCGAAACTTTAGAGGATATGGACGTTAGCGCTCAAAAAATTTGACTCAGAGTGTAGTAAACACAAACTTAGTGGAATAGTGCAACGAAGATGGTCAAGATCTCTAGGACGAGCATGATACGATTCTAGTCGATATTAGGATAGATTAAAAGTAAACATTTGCAGTACCAAGACGAACTTGACAAAACAAGATGATTAAAGTGGAAGTGATAGTGCATCTAAGATTGGCGTGCAAGTCATCGAGAATGTGTGGACGCATCGGAATGTAGAGAAATCAAGACGGGTCTAAGGAATGGAACGAGAAAAAGATTCGTGGCGGAAGGACCTTTGAAGACAACTGAACAAGAATGCGACGTTGAAGCAAATTATTGTGCCGCTCAAGCGAGTTTGACGTGCAGCGTCGAAACGTGGTATATGGATAAGAAGAGGAACAAGTCAATAAATTTCAAAATATTGTAAGTAGTAGTACAAGAAGTCGAACAAGGCGGTTCAGGATTTTTGATAGATTCAGGACAGAACGGCAGAATATTGGAAGACGGTTTCAGTGAGTGCAGCCCCTCGATTAGTGGCTTAGATAGATAGTCAGACTCTAGGTGGTTAGGCGGAGTTTGGTTAGCAGATACATCAGCGGCAGTACATGAAGTGCTCGGATTCAAAATTATGTTCGGATAGGATTATTAGTTTATGGTTTAGATTTGCAGATGAGATATAGCATGGTTCATAGTAACTGTCCATTATGATGACTTACAATTATCGAGCGTAGCTTCGGGACAGCTGACCCTAGCGACTTGACCACCAAATCAAAGTGAATATTGTAGACCCATAGAAGGACCCTTGAGATGGCACATTTGGGAATGCGTCGTTGGAGAATGTTGAGTGGTATAAGTTGAAGATGGCCATAGGTGACTTAGTGTTAGATTTGAGATATCATTGGGATAACATTAAGCTGAAGATGGAGCCAGAAGATCGCAGCGATGGCAACAATTGCCTAAGTCAACTGATGAGATTCAGAGTCACAGATTATCGAAGATGGCATCGCTTCTGACTCGTCCTGCCTCGGAAGGGAATGTCACGCCCCAGTCCTAAAACACCGAGGGACTAGACACGTGGCAATGGCCAGCAGCACACACTGATGGACAAACCTAATTTAATGGATCCATCAGGGCGTACTTAAGCTGTAAAATAAAGTCTACTAAAACATGCCACAAACTAATCTCATCCATAGAAGATAAATATGATCAACAGCAATAAGAAATGTAAAGCAACAACCAGTCTCAACAAAGTACTTCGGGGAACAACCCGATATAAATCTGATACAATGGTTCAACAGACTAAAACATAAATGTCTGAATAAAGTAGATACTGAGTACAAAACACAGATACTCAGGAAAAGTCTTCAGCTAATACCTCGTCCTCGAAAATTGGTACAGCTCCTGTATCAACTCCTGCTCCTGCTACTGTCCCGTATACCTCGGGATAGATCTCGTCTGCAAATCCTGGGGACATAATCCGGATCCAGGTCCTCAGGGGACATAGCAAGGTACAAAATAATACAAGCCAAAATAAATGCAGTACAATAGTAAATGAAATAAATGGGGTAAATATGTATCCATCTATGTGAAATGCAAGTGAGAGCATCACTAGTACTCAGGCTGAGGCCGCTACAAGCTCTGTGTCGGGGAGCTGGTAGCAGTAATAACACGTAATGTGCCTAGCTCTGTTGTAGAGTCTACGGCCTCACAATAATAATAGATATATATAAAACAGCCTGTAGCCTGTGTGCCTCTCCCCACCCAATGTAACCACATGTCTCATGTCCATAACGTCTCATGTCCATGTCATGCGAGATCATAGCTAATGCAACAAGTCATATAATATCTATGAGTATAATGTCTATGTCAAAATCCTGCAACCTACACAGAATCACCATGAATATCTCAGGAAGACTCTGTCTCATAAATAGTGTCAAGTGTCCTGGGTTATGATGTACTTGATAAGGCAAGTACGAGAATGTAAAGGGTCACGATATTCATATCTAGGTGAGGTTACACAACTCCGCGTACGGTGTTGGCACCCGACTATTAATCGGACGCTAAGTAAGTCATACGGTCCTAGGTTAAGCATATACAATAATATAAATAAATCTAAGAAATATGTAACAAAAACTACAATGTTGGCAAGGTACACTTGCCTGGGGTTTGAATACCAACAACTGTCCCTGTATCAGTGGATTCTGCAAGTACTCCTCCAAAAGCTGAAATAAATATCACCAACAGGCTCAGAAAATATCAAATAGCTAGAAACGCCTGTCCCTGAGTCCAATTTGGACACAAGGGCAAAAATCACAATTTCTGGTCAAAGCGGGGTCCACATGTGGCCAGCTTCGCACCGAAAAATGTGTCAGAACCAATGGTCTCCAAATTCGTCCAACTTAGTGTCAATAAGTCCAGAACGATGATACGAACCCAACAGAACTTCCAGAATTGGATTCCGATGAGCAGGACACAAAATCACCCGTCAAGTGGAGCCGCGGGGCCCACGATACGTGATTTTGTCAACGTTCTCAGTATCGAACCAAACATGCGTCACAGGACCAGAGTATTGCTACGAGTCCGATGGCGCAAGTTTTGTTTTGATCTAACGTGTGTACACAAAGTTACAACATATTCCAGAACAGGCGGATAATGGGCGTTGTCGGTGGATACGCGTTGATTCCGGTGTGTACGCACAACCAAATCAATTTCGGCGAAATTTCGCACGTCCGTATCAACGGTGCGCACCTTTTGGTGAAGATCGCACCTGACAAAGTCGTCCCGTTTGGCGGGGCGTACTCAGTTCCGGGGGAAAACGAGGTGTTATTTTTTCTGTTTTTGGATCGCGGTTCGCGATCGCCACAGGACGCGACGCACCGAGAGCTTTGCACGGGCATCGAGAGGGTCACACATCCTACGCGTCACAACTGACGAAATAGAAAATAGAGCAACGAGGAGAGAGAACGGGTTACCTGAACGGGGCTACGCAGAATGGGGTTTCTTCGTGTCCGTGAGGCGGCACGACACAACTACACAGTGCTGCTGTGTCCGGGTTCTGTCGTGTCCGTGTCAGAGTTAAGGCGGAGACTCGCCGAAGCTTTGTCGTGGCGGCTCAGGGCATCGCCAGAGGAGGACAGCGAGGTGGAGGCGCCGCGGGGAGAGCAGCGGCTGCTGCTGCTCGGTCGAGTCAGAGGAGGAAGATGGGACTGGGCGGCCGGGGTTAGGGTCGAGCGGGGCGCTGCGGGTCGGGGACGGGTGGAGGACGACGAGTGGTGGTCGAGGGCTGTGGGGGTTCGTCGGTATAGATGGTGGAGAGGGAAGGCGGAGGAGTTAGGATTCAGGCGGTGGTGGTCGAGGCGGGGGATTTCGATGGAGAGGGAAGTTCTTGAGGAGGAAGGAGAGGCAGGGTGGTCGTAGCGGGGCGCTGCGAGTCGGGGACGGCGAGGGGATTAGGGTTTCGGCCGGCGGAGCGAGGGTTTCGAGGGGGATATATAGGTGGACGGAACAGTAAAAGGGAAAGAGATTAGGATTAGGGTTTCGGCCGGGTTAACGGGTCCGGGTCGGGTTCAATTCGGATCCGACCCGACCCGTTAAGAGCTGGGTTCGGTTCTGTTTGGTTCTCCTTGGTTCGGTTCGGGTTGGTTTGGTTTATTTTAAAATAAACCCGATTTAATTCCAGGGTTTATTTTGGTTTAAATATAAATTAGTTTTTAGGACTTTAAAAATGTTTTCGGGGTCCAATAAATTTGCGGAAAATTATCCTATGTCTAGTTTTTCATTTTACACCAAAAAATATTATTTCCATAATATTTTAATATTAATTCACATCATTTAAAAATCATTAAATTTTAAAATACCTTAGTTTTAATCCCAGAAAATTGTGTAAAATTGTTTCAAAAATTTAAAAAAAAATCAGGGTGATTACAATCTACCCCCCTTAAGAGGATTGTATCCTCGCAATCGAAGAATAACTACTAAAGGAAAGAAGTATGGGAATTACAAGAATGCTTAGGTTATACCTGTATCTGCGAATAAGTGAGGATAACGTTGGCGCATAATATCCTTCCGTTCCCAGGTAAATTCGCCAGGAGAGTGATGTTTCCAAGCTACACGAACCAGTCTAATTGTCTGTCCTCGTAGTGTCTTCTCACTGATGTCGAGTATGCCAATTGGTTGTTCTTCATATCTCAGGCTAGGGCCCACTACGATCTCAGAATGATCGACTACATGACTTGGGTCAGTCACGTACCTTCTCAGCTGTGAGACATAGAATACATCATGCACTCCCTCTAAGGATGGAGGTAATGCAAGACGATAAGCCACCTCACCAATGCACTCCAGAATATCAAATGGCCCAATGTACCTTGGGCTCAACTTGCCTCTGCTCCCAAATCTAATAGTACCTCGAGTGGGTGAAATCCTCAAGAATACGTGCTCTCCTTCTTTGAACTCCAGGGGACGTCTGTGTGTATCAGTCCAATGCTTCTGTCTGTCCTGAGCTGCACGAAAATGATTCTGAATTTGTTTTACCTTCTCCACTGTCTGTATTACCAACTCTAGACCCAGTATTTGACGCTCACCAACGTCACTCTAGCATATCCGCGATCTATACTTTCTACCTTACAACGCCTCGAATGGTGCCATCCGGATGTTTGCCTGATAACTGTTGCTTTAAGAGAACTCCACCAAGTGCAAATCATCTTCCCAAGACCCTCCAAAGTCTAGCATACACGATCACAGCATATCCTCCAAGATCTGAATCGTGTGCTCCGATTGACCATCTGTCTGTGGATGGTAAGCAGTGCTGAATTTGAGTCGGGTGCCAAGACTCTCTTGCATGCTTTGCCAAAAATAAGATGTAAATCTTGAATCACGATCCGACACAATACTAACCGGCACTCCATATAATCTTACGATTTATTGTATATACATGTCGGCTAGTACCTCCGTGGACTGTCCAACTCTAAATGGCAAGAAGTGTGCCAATTTAGTGAGTCGATCCATGATAACCCATACCGCATCTTTTCTACTGGGGCTTCTTGGAAATCCTGTGACGAAATCCATAGTGATATGTTCCCACTTTCATTCTGGTATGGAAAGCGGCTGCAACATACCAGCAGTCCTTTGATGCTCGGCCTTTACTTGCTGGCAGACTAAATATTTTGCCACAAATCGTGCAATCTTCCTCTTCATTCCATGCCACCAATAATACTGCCTCAAATCTCGTTACATCTTTGTTCCTCCTGGATGAACATAGTACATAAAGCTATGTGCTTCAGTCATTAAATCCTGTCTTAATTCTCTATTTGAAACATACAGGCGATTTTCGCACCTCAATGTCCCATCCTCATGTATGCGAAGTCCCGTCTGCATGCCTGCTTCTGTCTTCTCTTTAAGTCTTCGAAATCTAGCATCAGTGGGCAATGCCTCTTTAATCCTTTCCACAAGTGATAACTTAACTTCGAGATTAGCTAGCAAGCCACTCTGTCATGGTAAAATAACCTCTATCTGGAGCTCCTGTAGATCTTTCAATAGCTGAGGCTGCATCGTCAAGAAATAAGCCGTGGGCTTCCTGCTGAGTGCGTCTGCTACGACATTCGCCTTTCCCGGGTGATACTGCAGATCTATATCAAAGTCTACCATCAACTCAAGCCAACGTCTCTGTCTCATGTTGAGCTCCTTCTGAGTATATACATACTTCAGACTCTTGTGATCGGTAAAGATTTCCACCTTCTCTCCATAAAGATAGTGCCTCCAAATCTTCAGTGCAAATATTACTGCAGCTAGCTCAAGATCGTGCGTTGGGTAGTTCTTCTCATGGACCTTCAACTGTCTCGATGGATAAGCGATAACTTTGCCATGCTGCATCAAAACATATCCTAGTCCACTACCTGACGCATCACTATAAACAACAAATCCTCCTGACCCTGAAGGAAGAGTCAAGACTAATGCTGTTGTCAATCGCCTCTTCAATTCTTCAAAGGCCTTCTGGCAATCTTCTGTCCATGCAAACTCCTGGTCCTTACGTGTCAACTTCGTCATAGGCTCCGCAATTCTTGAGAAATTTTCTACGAACCTCCGGTAATATCCAGCAAGTCCGAGAAAACTTCTCACTTCTGCAACTGATGTAGGTGTAGGCCAAGTTTCTATTGCAGCAACTTTCTCTGGATCAACTGAAAGTCCTTCTCCTGAGATGATATGTCCCAAGAATGGCACCTTATCCATATACTGAGTTTGGCATACAACTTCTCCTGCCTCAACGTCTCTAGCACAATTCTGAGATGCTCCTCGTGCTCTTCGTGGCTCTTGGAATAAACTAGAATATCATCAATAAAAACAACCACAAATTTGTCCAAGTACTGATGAAATACTCTGTTCATCAAACTCATGAACACAGCTGGCACGTTGGTTAAACTAAACGGCATTACTAAGAACTCATAATGTTCATACTTGGTCCTGAAGGCTGTCTTCGGTATATCCTCCTTCCTTACTTTAATCTGGTGATAACCGGATCTAAGGTCAATCTTTGAGAATACCCTAGAACCACTCAATTGATCGAATAAGTCATCAATGCATCGTAAGGGATACCGGTTCTTAATGGTCACAGCGTTCAGTGCCCTGTAATCAATGCACAAACGTACTGTTCCATCCTTCTTCGGTACAAATAGTATAGGTGCTCCCCAAGGTAAAAAACTGGGCCGAATAAAACCCTTCTCCAGAAGATCATCAACTTGTTCCTTCAATTCCACCAACTCCTTAGGTGCTAGCCGATATACTGATGAAGTGATAGGCTCTGCTCCTGGAGTTAAGTCTATTGTGAATTATATTTCACGATCAGGTGGTAAACCTGGAAGATCATCAGGAAATACATCCACAAACTCTGATATGACTCTTGGGTAACCTGTCTCCCCTTCTACAGATAGTACCCTAAGAGTGGGCTGAACACCTTGCTCTATAGCTCCCAGAAGAAACTCAAACTCTGGATGTCCAGGCGGTCTAAATATAACCTTTCCAAGCCGACAATCAAGAGTCACATGGTACTGACTTAACCAGTCCATACCAAGTACAACATCATAATCCGACATAGAAAAGATCAGAAATTGAGCTCGCATCTCTCTTCCACAGACTACTACCGAACAAAATCTACAGACGTCACTAACTAGGATAATTCCACCTCCCGTAAGAATTCACTTAGTCTTCAGAAGGGGTGCGGTAGCTACTCTATGGGTAGCTACGAAGCTAGCAGCTATAAATGAATATGATGCTCCAGAATCAAATAAAGCTACAGCAGGTAATGAAGCTACTAATATAGTACTTGCGATAACCTCTCTTGCAGTGGCTTCCTCCTCAACAGCTAATGCAAATGCTTGTCCTCGTCCCTGAGCTAGACCTCTCTGCTGCCGAGCCTGCTGAAATAGTGCTGCATGTGGTACCAGTGGTGGTCTCTACTCATATCCTCCTGGAGCTGGTGGTCTGGCTCCTCCAACTTCCATCTGTGGTGCTCCCCCTGCTGGATAAGCTGGCCTCGGTACAGGTAAAGCTAGTCATGGTGCTCCCTCTCTGCGTTCAGAGCAGTCCTTGGATAGATGCTGGTGGGATCCGTAAATCAGACATAGTCCAAACTTGCGTCTGCACTCCCTCTCAATATGACCTACCTTGCCGTAGTAATGACAAGTAGGAAGAGATATGGCCCGAGGTGCTCCTCTCTCTGGTAGATTCCTCTGGGGCCGTTTTGTAGAATCCCCCAGTGATGCCCTGGATGGTGCTGATGTGAATGGCCGCTTCAGACTTGACTCCCTTCTAGTGACACGCTCCATGCGTCGTGCTGCAGCAAGGACGTCGGTGTACGATGTAGGTGCAACAGATCCGATCAACCTCTGAAGCTCGAACTTGAGTCCGTCAAAGAACTTCTCCGCCTTCTCTTCTTCGGTAGGAATTAGAGAAGGGATAAAGCGACTCAGGCGAATGAACTCAGCATTGTACTCTTCCACTGACATATTACCTTAGATAAGGCGGTTGAACTTGTCTCTGAGTTCCGACCGAGCAACAGCTAGGATATACATCTCCTGGAAGAGTCTGGAGAACTCTTCCCAAGTGACTCGGTCCTGTCTGAGCCTCCTCTCTTCTGATAGCCACCAATGATGTGCACTGTCAGTCAACTGCATCCTGACAGCAGTCATCTATTTCTCCCTCGGAAGTTCAGCTGCTTCCAACTGGTGTTGCGTGTTCGTGAGCCACTCGTGAACTTCAGTTGGCCCCTCCTTGCCAGAAAAGGTACGAGGCTTGAGCTGACGAAAATCAGTGATAGATCCCGTCGCTGGTCGCCTAGCGGGTGGGTTCGCCTGCTCCAATGCGGTTACTAGGCTGGTTCTCAAATACTCCGCCTCATGACACTGAGCCTCTTGTTGAACCTGATGTTGGGCTTGCATCATGGCATAAATCATCTGAAACATCTGCTGCCCGTCCATGGCTTGCCTTGATGGAAAAACAGGCATCGGTGGAGTGAATTATGGCAGAGGTGGGAGGTTATCACGCCGGAACCTTGTATTAGGCTGGCCGGCTTGATCGCTTTGAGAAGATTGTCCTCTATTCTCTGGTGTCACTCCATCTTCATAGGTAACCACAACATCGTGTGGCGTACCCAAGGGATTCTCGTCTCCGTTTCTTGGATCTATTACTCTGCATCCAAAAAGATAAACTATAAGAACGCGCAGAGGTATCAACACAGGATGCAAATCAAGTAATAAATTCGAGTTTGATATAGAGTTCAAAAATAATTCAAACAATGGATGAGATCCTATAACTTATCCTATCCTTAGTGCAGGCTTGCTCGGTCCCCAAGTTGAAACCGAAAGATTTAGTCGTAGACCTGCATGGGCCACCACAAAAACCATGTCACGCCCCAGTCCCAAAACACTGAGGGACTAGACAAGTGGCAATGCCAGCAGCACACACTGATGGACAAACCCAATTTAATGGATCCATCAGGGCGTACTTAAGCTGTAAAATAAAGTCTACTAAAACATGCCACAAACTAATCTCATCCATAGAAGATAAATATGATCAACAGCAATAAGAAATGTAAAGCAACAACCAGTCTCAACAAAGTACTTCGGGGAACAACCCGATATAAATCTGATACAATGGTTCAACAGACCAAAACATAAATGTCTGAATAAAGTAGATACTGAGTACGAAACACATATACTCAGGAAAAGTCTTTAGCTAATACCTCATCCTCGAAAATCGGTACAGCTCCTGTATCAACTCCTGCTCCTGCTGCTGTCCCGTATACCTCGGGATAGATCTCGTCTGCAAATCCTGGGGACATAATCCGGATCCAGGTCCTCAGGGGACATAGCAAGGTACAAAATAATATAAGCCAAAATAAATGCAGTACAATAGTAAATGAAATAAATAGGGTAAATATGTAACCATCTATGTGAAATGCAAGTGAGAGCATCACTAGTACTCAGGCTGAGGCCGCTACAAGCTCTGTGTCGGGGAGCCGGGTAGCAGTAATAACACGTAATGTGCCTAGCTCTGCTGTAGAGTCTACGGCCTCACAATAATAATAGATATATATAAAACAGCCTGTAGCCTGTGTGCCTCTCCCCACCCAATGTAACCACACGTCTCATGTCCATAACGTCTCATGTCCATGTCACGCGAGATCATAGCTAATGCCACAAGTCATATAATATCTATGAGTATAATATCTATGTCAAAATCCTGCAACCTACACAGAATCACCATGAATATCTCAGGAAGACTCTGTCCCATGAATAGTGTCAAGTGTCCTGGGTTATGATGTACTTGATAAGGTAAGTACGAGAATGTAAAAGGTCACGATATCCAAATCTAGGTAATGTTACACAACTCCGCGTACGGTGTTGGTACCCAACTATTAATTGGACGCTAAATAAATCTAAGAAATGCCTGTACAACAATATAAATAAATCTAAGAAATATGTAACAAGAACTGCAATGTTGGCAAGGTACACTGTCTTGGGGTTTGAATACCAACAGCTGTCCCTGTATCAGTGGATTCTGCAGGTACTCCTTCAAAAGCTGAAATAAACATCACCAACAGGCTCATAAAATATCAAGTAGCTAGAAATGCCTGTTCCTGAGTCCAATTTGGACACAAGGGCAAAAATCACAGTTTCTGGTCAAAGCGGGGTCCACATGTGGCCCGCTTCGCACCGAAAAATGTGTCAGAACCAATGGTCTCCAAATTTGTCCAACTTATTATCAACAAGTCCAGAACGATGATACGAACCCAACGGAACTTTCAGAATTGGATTCCGATGAGCCGGTCACAAAATCGCCCGTCAAGTGGAGCCGCGGGGCCCACGATACGCTATTTTTTCAACGTTCTCAGAATCGAACCAAACATGGGTCACAGGACCAGAGTATTTCTACGAGTCCGATGGCGCAAGTTTCGTTTCGATCCGACGTATGCACACAAAGTTACAATGTGTTCCAGAACAGGCGGATACGGGGGGTTGTCGGCTGATACGCGTTGATTCCGGTGTGCACGCACATCCAAATCAACTTCTGCAAAATCATGCACGTCCGTATCAACGGTGCGCACCTTTCGGTGAAGACCGAACGTGACCAAGTCGTCCCGTTTGGCGGGGCGTACTCAGTTCCGGGGAAAAATGGGGTGTTATTTTTCCTGTTTTTGGATCGCGGTTCGCGATCGCCACAGGACGCGACACACCGAGCGGATTGCATGGGCATCGAGAGGGTCACACATCCTACGCGTCACAACTGACGGAACGAAAAACGGAGCAACGAGGAGAGAGAACAGGTTACCTGAACGGGGCTACACAGAACGGGGTTTCTTCGTGTCCGTGAGGCGGCACGACACAACTGCACAGTGCTGCTATGTCCGATTTCTGTCGTGTCTGGGTCAGAGTTCAGGCGGAGACTCGCCGGAGCATTGTCGTGGCAGCTCAGGGCATCACCAGAGGAGGACAGCAAGGTGGAGGCGCCGCGGGGAGAGCAGCGGCTGCTGCTGCTCGGTCGAGTCGGAGGAGGAAGACGGGACTGGGCGGCCGGGGTTCGGGTCCAGCGGGGTCGAGGGCTGTGGGGGGTTCGTCGGGAGAGATGTGGAGAGGGAAGGCGGAGGAGTTAGGGTTCAGGCGGGGGTTTTTGATGGAGAGGGAAGTTCTAGAGGAGGAAGGAGAGGCAGGGTGGTCGGAGCGAGGCGCTGCGGGTCGGGGACAGCGAGGGGATTAGGGTTTTAGCCGACGGAAAGTGGGTTTCGAGGGGGATATATAGGTGGCCAGAACAGTAAAAGGGAAAGAGATTAGGATTAGGGTTTCGGCCGAGTTAACGGGTCCGGGTCGGGTTCAATTCGGATCCACCCGACCCGTTAAGAGCTGGGTTCGGTTCGGTTTGGTTCTCCTTGGTTCGGTTCGGGTTGGTTTGGTTTATTTTAAAATAAACCAGGTTCAATTCCAGGGTTTATTTTGGTTTAAATATAAATTAGTTTTTAGGGCTTTAAAAATATTTTCGGGGTCCAATAAATTCCCGAAAATTTATCCTATGTCTAGTTTTTCATTTTACACCCAAAAATATTATTTCCATAGTATTTTAATATTAATTCAAATCATTTAAAAATCATTAAATTTTAAAATACCTTAGTTTTAATCCCAAAAAATTATAAAAAATTGTGTAAAATTATTTTAAATTTTTTGAAAAATATCAGGGTGATTACAGGGAATAACATGCATATGAATTGAAGACTATGTAACTAGCTTCAAGAAGTTAAAGTTGCGGTTCATTTCAGCTCAAATCCTTGCACTTCCAGAAGGACAGATGTGTAACATATCTATAAGATAAAATTAGACTTGGTTTGCGGTACGTGCTCATGTAGAGGAAGAAGGTGATATCCTATGCTTTGAGATAGTGGAAGCAGCATAAGAAAAACTATTCCATGTACGACCTAAGAATTATGGCAATTGTGTCCACGTCAAAATTGTAGCGACACTACCCCTATGGCATGGTAGCAAAATTTTTGTGGATTACATACTCCCCAAGTAGGTGTTCACCTAGAGAGGTATTAAGATTGCAGACAGGGGTGTTAGACGAACTGATCAACGAGTATAGTGTGATGTTTGTGTAAGTTGTCTAGCTGGAGTAGTACTAGATGTGATGATCTTTCGAAAGAATAAAGTTGATATAGAGGCGGTGCATACGAGATATAGTGTGATTGAAGTCAGATTAGAGTTTGGTTGGTTAAGTTCGGATGATGCAAGCGAGAATTCAAAAATAGTTGGATGGAAGGGCCTTACAGAATACTTATTGTGCTTGGATGTACAAGGACTTGAAACATTCGTGGTTTGGGTTATCGCAAGAGAATGGATCAAGTTGGAACACGAACTGAATTAGGTCAGGTAGAGAGATCGTCAGTGGAGAATCATCATTTCTAGGAATAGAGCATGTGCGAATAAGTTGTGGGATGAACATTAGGATCAGTTCAGTCGAGAGTAAAGCGATGGATGTTTCGGATGTGAAGATGCCCTTGTAACGTCCAAATTCATTATCGCTAATCTCGGCTAAAATGCATGCATTTTGGGGATACCTTAAATGTGTCACAAGAATGCTATAACCGACTAATGGATTTGATTATAGAGTTCTTGCCAGAGGGTGCAAAGTTGCCTAAAGACTTATATCGATCTAAGAGGATGGTGAGATCGCTCTGGATGGGATACAAAAAAATTTATGCATGTCGCAAAGGGTGCATGTTGTACTACAAAGATAAAATGGATGAAGACGCATGTAGATTTTATGGTATTGATCACTAAAAGGCTACTGGTAGAGAAAAGTATGTCGGTGCAAGGAAGCCTACTGATTCGATGCACTACTTACCTTTGACGCCGCGGTTGCAGAGGTTATTTATGGTGAAGGAGACTGCAAAAAATATGAGTTGGCACAGGTGAAAACAGATCGAAGAAGAATTGGATCATCCATCCGATGGAGAAGCATGGAAGCACTTTGATCGAGAGTATCCAGATTTTGCTTCGGATCTGCGTAATATCAGATTGGGGCTCTCCTCCGATGGTTTTATCTGATTCAAACATTCGGTATCCGAGTATTCATGTTGGCCTGTGATCGTCACTTCGTACAATCTACCGCCTTTGATGTGCATGAAGACTACGTATATATTCCTAACCGTTATTATCCCGGGTCGGAATAATCCAAAGAGGAACATTGATGTGTATTTACAGCGTTTGATTGATAAGTTGAATCAGCTGTGGGAAGTAGGTGCCAACACGTACGATGTTTCTAGAAAGTTGAATTTTCAGATGAGGGCATATGTGGACCATCAACGACTTTTTGGCCTATGGAATGTTATCGGGATAGATTACTCATGGTCGTCTCTTATGTCCGTATTACATGGACCGCATTAAGGCTTTTCATTTGAAACATGGAGGCAAATCGTGCTTCTTCGATTGTCATCGACAATTTCTGTCGAAGGATCATCCGTACCGGAGGAACATGAATAATTTTCGTACGGGCGTTGTGGAAAAGGCTAATATACCACCAAGGTGGCCAGGATACATGATATGGAAAGAGGTAAAAGATTTATCAAGTGCTATCGAAGAGCCTGCTAAGGGGTACAAGTGTGACAAATTTGGTCGCACCCATAACTGGACGAAGAGAAGTATATTCTGGGATCTGCCATATTGGAGCACTAATCTGATAAGACATAACCTTAATGTGATGCATATTTAGAAGAATATGTTTGATAACATAATTAATACTGTAATGGAGGTAAAGGGGAAGACGAAAGACAATCCGAAGGTCAGGTTGGACTTAGAAGAAATATGTAGACGTCCTATGTTGTATTTGATAGAGGAGGGGAATAGAAAGTTAAAGCAGCCTAAGTCAATTTTCTCACTGGAGAAGGAGGATAAAGGAAGAATTTGTAGGTGAATTCAGGGTCTAAAAATTTTAGACAGGTACGTATCAAACTTGAGAAGATGCGTCGGCCTCAAGGAGAGCAAACTGGCGGGTATAAAGAGCCACGATTATCACGTACTAATGGAGAGGTTAATTTTGATTGTATTTCAAAAATTCTTACTACAGTTTGTTTGGGATCCATTGATAGAGCTCAGCATATTCTTCAGAGATCTTTGTTCTACTAAGTTGCTCGTCGATCGTCTAGAAAAGCAAGAGAAGAACATTGCGGTAACACTGTGCAAGCTTGAAAAGATGTTTCCTCCTGGATTCTTCGACTCCGTAGAGCATTTGCCAATTCATCTTTCCTATAAGGCATGTGTTGGTGGTCCTGTCGGTTATCGGTGGATGTACCAGTTCGAGCGGCATCTGAATCACCTAAAAAGAAAGGTGAAAATAAGGCACGGGTTGAGGGATCTATTTGTGAAGTTTATGTTCTCGAGGAGATTACAAACTTTTTCTCAACGTATTTCAAACCTCTTGTTTCTACTAATTGAATGAGAGCTCCGAGAAACGACGACGGATATCAGAAATTTAATGATGCAATGCTGAAAGTATTCAATACATACGGAAAGCCTTCGGGGAAAATAAAGAAAAGATATCTGAATGACCACGAGCTAAGGACTGCTCAGTTGTATATATTACTCAATTACTATGAGGATAAAGTGGAGAAACTAGAGAGGTAAGTAATTAATACGTCCACGTTTATGTCATCTCAATGTAATAGTATAAGCTAATATTATGCTACTAATCAGTGGTTGCTTCATTGTTTTTCAGCACATATAATAATAAAATAAGGTCGGTTAGACCCTACATAACAAACGAAGAAGTAGAACAAGAAATAAGACGTCATTTTTCTTCTTGTTTGAGAGCATATGTAAGGAGCTCGGTAAAAACTTTTTTTGTATGCACTTGCACAATAAATAACTTATTATCGCTACTTTGGTAGTTAGGTCGATCGTCCAATAACACCCGAGACTAAATCTATTAGAACTCTAGCCAAGGGACCAATTACTGTCGTCAAAATATGGCCAAGTTACTGTGTGAATGGGTTTAGGTTCAAGTCAATAAATGCTCCGATCAGAGACAGCTTTCTGGATCTTGACTCCACGAAAAATAGTTGTTTGTGTATCAAATCTTCGAACTGCAAAGACGTCGATCCAGACAATAATTTCTTTGGCATCTTATGAGAGATTGTGGAGCTGACATATAATTATGGCATAAAACCTGCTAAGATCGTGATATTCAAGTGTGAATGGTTCGATCCGATTCAAGATCAAGGTTGGAAAATTGACAAGTATGGTCTTGTGGATATAAACTACAAGCGTAGATATCAAGGTTATGAACCATTTGTCCTATCAAGTCAGGCACATCTCGTATACTTCACAACTTATTGTCACTACCACGTTCCAAAAACAGAGGTATTTTTGACTTTTTATATATATTTGATATTGTGTGTATTTAATTTAAATAATTGCATGAGATGTGTATTTATAAATATATTATATACTGTGTTCTTAATGTTGAGCTAGTAGACTTGACCTAGAAGCCCACTAGATGAACACCTGACCGAAATATAGGGTTATGAAATTTAATTTGTGTTATTTAGGATTTAATTATTGAGGTTGTAATTAATTACCGTAATTTTATTTAATTGTTGCGTCTTACCGTTGCTTCGATATTTGGAGCGCTACCCTAGCTTTTGCCTTCCAACAAATTTTACAACCTTGCCCTAGACGTGCCCGCCTTCCATTCTGACCTTTTTATAACTCGTAATTATGCTCTCTTGTGCTTCATTTTAGCCGCACAATATTCGTCACGGACGTTTATTTAATTTCTAAATAAAATCCAACTTTGTCTCATTGTGCGTTCCAATCGAAATTGGAGACACAATCTCGACCATTTTCGTGCGACCCAAATTAGGGTAATATTCTGTTCTGAGTCTTCTTCACTAATGATATTTGTCGCCCAACCTAATTTTAGCCCCATGTATTTCTAATTAATTTTAGAACATCGCTTGGATTTGTTTCTAATTAAATTGGGGATACCAACTTGACTAATCATATTTTAACCAAAATTAATCCAATTGCCCCATTAATTAAGCCCATACAAAATACACTACACCCCCTCACCCTATAAAACACCAAACACCAAATCGCCCACCGATTTTTTATCATTTCATGTGTCTGTGAAAATGCCCAAATTTAAGGGGGCTCATTTGCAAATGTTGCATTAGGTGTCAACACCCCATTGGTTCAAACCAATGGAGAAGCCCTAATATTGACTAGTCAACCCAACCCTCATCCTTGCTTGAATGATTTTCCTCATAATCAATCCTGGCCACCCATTCAAAATGGGAGCATCATCACCACACATTCCCACTCACCACCCCCTATTTAATGCCTCCTCAATGCACTCTTCCCAACCATGTCCTAATCCCCAAACCTAGGAAAGGCCCCACATCTCTCTCTCTCCTCCCTCCTCACTCAACCGTAGGAATTTTTCCCAATTTTTCCTTTCTCTTCTTCTTCTTCTTCTCTTTTTCTTCTTCTTCTTCTTCTTCTTCTTCTTCTTCTTCTTCTTCTCCTCCTTTTAAAAGAGAAAGAGGGAAATAAAACCATCTCCATTACTTTACCACTATTCACCCAACCCCCTCCGGCCATCTCCGGCCCGGCCACCCGATCCACCCTCCTTCAGCCGGCCACCCATCCGACTCGACCTCGCTGCACCATCAGAACAACTACCCCGAGTTCCCTCCTCCTGCCAGCTACTCTCCGACGAGCCGCAGTCTTCTTCCCAGACTGCTGCGGCCATCAGTCCCGACCCCGGCGAGCCGCACCTATCTTCTCTGATGGCTTCTGCTCCTCCCACCGTGCCACCATACTCACCCGTTCACCACCACTGCATCGACCCCGCTCCACCGTCCACCACTGCAACCTCTGCTGCTCGATCGACCAGTGACCCGTACCACCGGCCATCTCCCCCTCTACGTCGAGCCAGGCCCCGACACCCGTCGACCTGCTTCTTCTCCGACCACTCTCTCCTTCCTCCTCCCTGCATCCCCCGGCACCACCACCATCAGAACTATCACCACCACCATCAGAACTATAACCACCACCATTATCATCAAAGTCACCATCACAGACTCCGGCGCTGCCTCGACCCGCTGCCAGACCCGACTCCGACGAGCCATCCCTGCATCCCCTCTACGCCGAGCCGACCACCCCGCCTGGACTCTCCACCACCAGGACCACCACCTCGTCGTCGTCGTCGTCGTCTTCGTCATCCTCGTCATTGTCTTCGTCGTCTTCGCCGTCGTCGTGCACGCGCACAGGTACGGTTTCTCCCCTCGCGTACACATACGCGTGTATGTGTGTATGTATGTACGCAAGTATGTATGTAATATAGGTAGGATTCATATATGTATACGCATATACATATTTTTAGTGTATTTCTCTATTTATATATATGTATTCAATATATATATATATATATATTAATATATCCGTATATATAATATATGTTAATATGTTCGTATCGGTATATATATACCTGTATATAGTATAAGTATTATTTTGGTATATACATATATATATATATATATATATATATATATATATATATATATATATATATATATATATATATATATATGTATTGGTATATGTTTAGTAAAATATATTTTGGTATATATATATTTATATATATGTACATATACACGTATATGGTATATGTATTAAATTGGTACATATATATATAAATATAGTATATGTATATTTTTACTGGAATATGTATATATATATTCAGTATATATATTCTTTTGTATATATATATATAAACATTGGTTGTTGTATATATATAAATATATATGTGGTATGTATATATATATATATATATATATATATATATATATATATATATATATATATATATATATTCTATTAGTGTATATACACTTATACCTATTTTTGTATGTAATTATTGGTATACACTTATACCTATTTTGTACGTAATTATTGGTATACACTTATACCTATTTTTGTATGTAATTATTGATATACACTTATACATATTTTGTACGTAATTATTGGTATACACATATATATGTATTATATTTAATTAATGATATATGTATAATTATGAATGTATTAGGCGACCCAAGTGTAACCAACGGATACCCCGTAGTTACATTGACCTGTGACCATGTAAAGGTTAGTTGACTGCCACATGTACACCGACGTACTGGCGAGACCCGTATCACCGACTGTCTGAATTTACACCAATTACAGACACGACACCCGTACAACTAGACGCGCACTTGACCCTAGTTGACTAAGTGCCATACCTGGCATAGCCCCTAGGTTCAATGTATTTGTGATTGTGTTAGTGTAACGTCTGATGTAATATTATATTTTATGATATGTCTATAGGACTGTTGGATCATCTAGATGATACTCTGGGATAGGACATTAGTATTTCCAGCTAAGGACCCAAGGCGAGTACATTCTCTGATAGTTTCTTATTTATGATATCCCCTATATTTATTGTATCTAGTGTAAATATCCATATTCTTGACGCGATGGTTACACGGATTGGTATATCCGGATCTCGTCATGAGATGTTATTCCTTGTTCATGGTGTATCTTGTACAAGTCTTATTTTATTGTTATCTTGTGCATGTACAGACACTGATATCCGGGGAGACTTGCTACCTTCCTAGGGAATCCCGTGCCATAGCGTACCATGGTTGGATCTACTATACCAGTCGGGGGTAGGGAGTATTTTAGTGTAGATATGTGATCATACCCTTCATGTACAAGTCTTGTTCACATGTTAGTGTTGGTCATACACCGCACGTATGACTAGCCAGGCCATTATTCCTGTACAAGTTCCCAAGCCGATCACATGTTAAAGCTAGTACTCACACACTTAGTCATAGTATTCTTGCTCATTGACATATTGTTCCTTCGCGCATTTATTTACAATATTTCCAGTATTTCCTATTATATATCTCTCGTACATGTACTTGCATCTTATATATTTCTATCTATTTACTGCTATATAGCTTATATCATTGATATAGAACTGCTATTAGAAATATACTTTGCTCCTTCCTGACTGGAAATATTTTTCCAGATTATGCCTTAGAGGACCGGTGTCCGACATTTTATGGACAACAAGGAGAGTAGCTGCAGACTTGGACCTGCTAGTTCAGTAGTGATTTTGGGAGGTCTAGCCGGAATCACTAGTTATCTAGTTAGTTTCTTTAGTAGATTATTGGTACCGAATTTCTCTCCGGCATACTTTGTTGAGACTTGGATATTTGTTGAGTTAGATTATTTACATTTAGACTTGTGTTGTATTTTATTTTATTTCTTCGATATCTTATTGTGCTGTAGTTATGTGATTGAGTATGTTGTTCATATTATATTATGTTATCCGTGTCTCCTTATGGAGTTGGATACTCGTGCGAGATTATTTAGATAGTGCTTGACCTAGACAGCGTTCTACCGCCGATGCTGCGGTGTAGGCTGGACGTACCCACGTACTCGTGCCCAAATTCCGGGTGCGGTTCGTGATACTTATCCTAGACAGGGGACAACGAGGTTGGATTGGTGGGCAGTATGCAAGACTAAAGCTAGAAATACCTTTGACGTTGACGAAATAGCTTATCAGGAGGATGAGCTACCTCTTGTAAGACTCAACGGAAGTTACTCATTATACGACTAATAATGTAGAAGAGGTAGAATTATTTGAAGAGTAAGACGAAGATTAAGACAAAGTAGATGAAAGTGAATATGAGGAGGAAGAGGAGGACGAGGAAGGCAAACAAGATAATTTTTTTGAAGATGATTGAAAATAAAATAAATCCATTTGGACTTGTAAAATATATTATATTTTGACTGTAGAATGTACTATCCATTTAGACTTGTGACACTACTAGTTATTTACTGTATAATTCTATTAATGTTGTGAGATATGCATAATATTTTGAGTGTAGAATGTACTATATATTTGTTTATTTGTTCTATCATCATATGTTGTTATCAGGTATGATAGGATAACGTCGAGCGTTCGGCAGGTCCCGAGGTAGACGAAGTGCTCCTCCGGTACTGCCTACTGTTGGTTCTGGATCCTCGTCGCCAAGTACTCCAGTATATCAACCAGTCACATCTTCGACTGCGACGACGTTATGTGGAAGCACTCCTGGGACGAGTAGTTCCAGGCCTGAGACTACTCCCTCGTTCAGCATTCCTCCAGCTGACGGAACCATAGAGACAGATGAGCATATGGTGGAGGTTGAGCCAACTTCATCCCAGCATCAGCAAGATCCTCCATGTGCACCTCCGGACGAGACGAGGACGATGATTTGGGCCGACAGTACAAAGTAAGTCAATTAGTTGGTTTAGCATCATATATATCGTGTATTTCTTTATTCATCATATATTCACTTTTTCGATAAAAATAATTATCTCTGTATAGATATCGTCCCTCGTCGGTACAGAGACGCCTGGGCCACTTTTTGAGGTACAACTATGGTGGCCCTTGGATCAACTACTTTGATGCTCCGGATGAGAGGAAGGCATTCTGGTTTGCGCACTTCAAGGTAAAAGTATATTTTGTTTTAATATCAATCATCTAATTTATACATATTATATAACTTATTAAATTACTTCTTTTAGCAAATATATTTCTATCCACCACACCGGGTCGATTTGATCGAGCAGATGTTTCCTGCCGTTGCCGCCAAGTTGATCTATGATGCTCTGGATGACCAGAAGGCTTGTGATCGCGAAGAAAAACCAATCCAAGGTTGGAACACGCCTGAGTAGTGGACTGCGATGAGGGCTAGATTCGACGATCCAAGGTACAAGAAAAGGTTTGAGAAGGCCAAGGCGGCTAGGAAGAAGGCAAAAAAGTGGTATGGTGGCTCGATTTCGATGACGAAACATTTTCGTCGTTTGGTATATTTTTATTTCAGATATATTATTTTAATACAAGTAAGATAAAATGGTAGTAGGATAAAATATTTAATTTTAGTACTAAATAATATATTTTTAACTGATACAGAGGAGTTAGGATGCCAACATGATGACCGTCTTCCTGGCCACCCATCGAAGAGACGAAAATCTCATTGATGAGAGGGTCTCACAGACCTATGTAAGTATTACTTTACTTTGTGTTAATTTTAATATAACTTAAAAAATATGCAAATAAATATCCATGTAGTTAGTAATAAGTACCTTAGACATCAGCGATTATCGAGTAAATAAATATTTCTACGCCGAGTATCTTAGGCTACGTGAGCGGGTGACTGCTAGTGCACCTACAGCGGGAGAGGCTGGTACTTTCTCCCAGCCCTCTCTAGCTCCGTCTGCGAACGAGCTGTGCCGCTAGTGGTCCTAGAGGGGTACGTACTACAGTACGGGATCCTATGGAGCCCTTGTTGTGACGCAGTCCTCTAGGGCCTCCACTACAAGTGCGCATTCCCCACAGCCCTTGCAGGAGTCGGCCCGAGTCCAGGAGACCATTGACCGTCAGATTGTGTCTCCCCGTGACGAGTTGTTGCGAAGAATGGAGGAGCATCCCTTGTCCCAGCTGTAGGCTAATGATGCGACACTCATCGCACAATTTGATACGCTCGAGCGCAGCATCATGGAGCTCAGGGATATGACAGCTGATCTTAGAGTGTCGACAGAGCGCAGCGTGACGGAGCTGCAGGCATTACAACTGTCCATGGGAAAGAGGCTGACGATGATGCAAGATTCAATGGTTCATAGTAGTACGAGACTGTTATCTACCATGGATTCATACAACCATCAACTAGCAGCGTTGGATCAGATACGTCCTCCTGGTGCACCTTTATCGACACAAACTCCAACGATGTCACTTCCTTCTCCATCGACATCAGTGTTGATTTCACGGGAGCAGTATGATTTGTTCTTATCCCTGATGCATGCCAGTGGTCATCCTCCTGCAGATCCGTAGTAGTCCTAGTTATGATAGTTTACTGGTTGTTTGTGTTTTGACCTATGATATTTGGTCATTTATAAATATTATACATTTTTGAGGCTTTCAGACTTTATTTCTTGTACTCAGTTGTGTGGATATTTATTGTATTCTTTATGACGAGATTTTTTCTAGACTCGGTTTATAATTCCAATGTTTTATTTTTCTTCAAATTTTACTATATTATTCATATTAAATGTATAATAATTTATCGATGCTGAGTGTTTCATCGAAGGGGTCGACGAACCCAGAGAATTCAACGAAGGGTTGCTTCGGGTCTATTTATATAAATTATGAATTCATAAACTGTCGGAAGATTGGTTTGGAAACCATTTTATATTCTATTTTTTTATTTTTTACTGAAAATTTAGCGACATTTTTATGCGTCCCTAACTACGTCGCTGAATATCGCTAAATTGCTGACATGGCAGTAATTGTCAGGTCAACAAAATATCGCTAAATGTGTTGCAAAACATCGCTAAATAGAAAAAAAATTAGCGACGTTTAGCGACACACAATACGTCGCTAATATAGCTACGCTGTGTCGCTAAACGTCGCTAATATAAAAAATATTCACGACGCAAATACGTCGCTAGAAAATGTTACTATAGCGACGTTTTGCGACGTTTTTCCTGTCAGCGACTAGCTTAAACGCGACTTCATTGAAACGTCGCAAAAAATTTTTAGCGACATTTTTATGCCATTTAGCGACTTTTTTAGAAGTCGCTAATTTGACTTATTCTTGTTGTGTAATACGATATCGATAAGTGGAAGCTAGCAAGGATTGATGCAAGTTAGAAATTTTTGGTTCAATGATGGAGGTAGGCGATAACGAATTTAATCTTGACTTGGACGAACGATCTAAAATCTAGTTCGAAAGAAAACACTCGACATCGGGCCTAAATGAGAACGATTATCCCACGGGAGCGCTGGTATGGTAATTTTATGTCTGGCGGGGATGATCGAACTGGGCTATTCGAGAAATACTAGAAGTAGGGCTTCGGATTGATCAAACGATAACATTGAAGTTGGATGATTTTGCTAGACGAATTATGATCATGGCCTGAATGGACATGACTTAAAGGATATATATCTTAGATGGAGCGAAGTATAAATGATAAGTTGTCTGTTCTTTCGATGATAACCATAATGTTTGATGTTCTTGTCTTGTACGAGTAAAACTCCATGCTCGTACATGCGTCACGCCCAGATTATGACGATTATCCCCCGGGAGCGTTGGCGTGGTAATTGCACGTCCAACGGTGATGATTGAACTTGCGAGAGACCAGAGCGCGGTAATTAAGGGATTGTCTTAACTTGTGGTTCGACACGATAAGACGAGTTTCAGGATACAAATAAATTAAAGTATTTTGAGGAGGAGTTAGTCTAAAATGTGAAGTAAGATATACTTGATGATTTTATGAACAGATATGTAGATCGTGTCGGACGAATTAGAGTTTATGATTTATATCAAATATTTAGAATGGGATCTTGACTTGGTGGTCTAGACTTATAAAAGAATGGATATGTAAATTCTATCCAACATAATGGAGGAGATAGACTATGCAAATTAATGGGTTTGACCTGCGGCATGGATATATCGTAGATTTGATTGAACGAACGTGTCTTAGGAACAGTTTTGCTAAACGAACCTGGTTCCTGTGCAAATGAATGTGTTGATGTGGATATAATGATCTGTGCTCGACGTTTAGAAATCTGAGTAAAACAAGGTTGGGTAGAATATCCCATACGAAAGAACAATAGTTTGACCTTAGGAATTTGGGGCAAGTATCGTGCAACAAATTTGGTAGATAAGAATCGTGAACTTGTAATATACCTATGACCTGGTGAGCTGACCTAGCAAATAGGCAGACAATCCTATGCCAAGTGAAAGAACTTGTGTGACCGACTTTAGAGTATTGCTTGAGCAAGCCATAGAACTGGGGCAGCAAGACTTAGAGTTAGGCTTGGGTCGATGAGTGTACACTGTATTTAACATGAACGAAATAGATAATAAGACTTGAATGCTAGTCGGTTGATCGGATAGATCATGCTTAACGGTAGTGCAATACTTGGTTTGAGTATGATTAGAAATGACTTGGATTTTGACTGACCCCGTTGGATGAATCATTGTGATTCATAAGACGAGAACCCTTAAGATTTTTGCGAGTAGCTTATCTGAATTTACTATCGCTAAGTTTGGTTGAATGCATATGTTTGAGGGACGCCTTGAATATGTACACGATCCAAGACTCAGTGATATGTTGAAACTCGAGTACAAAGACTTCATTATTGCTAAGTCGGTTAACATGCATATGTGAGAGGGATGCCTTGAATATGTACAAGATCCAGACTCGCGATATGTTGATCTCGAATGTTAGTGCAAGTGAATATGTTAGATTCTCATGGATGAGTATAAGGAACTGAATAAGTTTGCCTCAGCCCTAGATTATAACATACTTCACGTTAAAAGATTTATGTTCCGCGCTAAGGCGCAGTAGAGACCGAGTCAGAACATGGATTGAATGATAGAGTCATTCAATGAGACAGACCCAGCACACACGTGACACATAATGAGAACCTAGTAGGAAGTTATGTTTGAACGGATCTAGCGATACTGGCTGTTATGTTTGTGATAGATTCGATAGTATATGATATAATGATTTGCGCTTAGGAAGTCTCGAGGACGAGACTTATTTTGAGTTGTGTGTAATTTAATGACCCGCTCCGCATCAATGTGGAGAGCCGATTCAAATGGCGCAAGTGCGATGACCCGACCCATTTTGCTCAGCGAGAAGATTCGTTCAGGGCAAAAGATTCCAGACTTGGCCCTTCAAGAGTTCATACTTAGACTTTCAAAGGCTCGCTTGTAGTATCGCTCGACCGAGGCGAATCATCGCTAAGGTGGGTGGCTACGATGAACCTTTCTTTGCTTATCCTGCATACTTAAAAATATAGTTGATACATGCTAGTCGCTAGACGAATCACCCCTTGCATGCTAATAAAGAATACCACATACCTAGCTAAGGAAATAATCCTATCTTATATCTCTTTGCATAGAACATGGAATTAGATCGTTGGACGGAATAGTATGCTCGCTTTACAGTTCTTATAACCTCACCCTCGTAGCGTTACTTTTGTTCCTTATATGTTCCTTTAAGTATATTGCTTCATATGTCTTGAAATGCTCGTCACATAGATATTGCCTCGATATAGAAGCACAACAAAGATCATGGTTCACTTACTTGTGGAAAAGGACAACTATCAAAATAGTCGTTCTAAGCCAAATAATAGAAACATGAAAAGTCTTCGGGACCGTTGGATCGCCAAGGCAACTCCAAAGCGGGAGCTACAATAAGTAGTAAAACATCAGCATAAATGGTGTATTAAATGGAACATACCCGATCATGAGATTTCTTAACGAGTATATGCATTTGCACTATGTCAAGTAGTTATGTTCATTCAAGGCCTTAAAATATTGCATATAATAATAAAAAGCTTAGTGTTGATCGTCAATGGTCATGGACAACCAGTGCACAGGCTTACGGTTCCTGCGGACGGTACGCTGGTCACACTAGGGCCGATCCAAACCGGTCAAGAACATTCAGATAGTCGTTTACTTTGGACGGAAAGGCATGTAGTGGGGCTCGCTACCTACGTTGCATCCCATTCCTGTGCCGGGACTATAACTTGTCCATAGCGGCTCGTCTGGTCATAAAGACAATTATGTATCATTAAGTATATTACATTCATGGCAGCAACCCGCGTATAGGCTCGTATGAACTTGTGGAAAGTAACGGATATACGACGCTCTCTACGTACAGATCGTTAATTGAACCAAGTAATTTGAAGCTTTGAACAAATTTGAATAGTCTGAGTATAACATGCCTATACAAGTATAATATGCCTGTATAAAATGAGTATAAGACATCCGAATAATCTGTATGGCCTGAGTATGACGCATTTGAACAACCTGAGTCACAAAGTAATATGAGTATCATAATTTGAGTATATCATGCACCTGATTTAGAAACACGCTCGTAACATACATGTGTTTGTTATGCGATCCTGGGATATATATATATATATATATATATATCCGTGCTTGGTTTAACTTGGTTTTATACTTGGACAGGGAAGTACAAATAGTAAGTTGGTAAGTATCGCCGTATTTCCCGTATATCGCACGACGCACTGCTACACAAGTTAGGCTTTGTATCTTATGCCATGAAATTGATCCTAAGGTAAGAATAGAAAGATAACTTAATAGTTGGTGCACGAAACTAATATAATGTGACTTGAATTTGTCGAGCGAGCGAGAACCCTCCCTTCTAGTACATTCATGTATTGATAACCCACCAGATTGCTTGCAGGATGCGGTAGAACCTCATTCGGTGTAAAATATCCCCTCGTGCGTGCTAAGGCATAGAGTTCGTTCTAGATCCTTGGAGTGTTGCGTCCGGAGATGGAGAATATATACAGGACATAATATTGGAATATCACCTTTGTATCATCCCAAGTTGTAAGTCGCTTGGCACTCCTTAATTATTTGAGAGGGAGAGAGAGAGAGAGAGAGAGAGAGAGAGAGAGAGAGATTGAGCGACTTGTAATCTCGGCCTAGCGTCGCTTGTAACCTTATTCATTATTCAATAAAGAGCTTGTTTATGTATCATACTTGTGTTTATTCTATGCTTTCGCTGTATTGACTTGGTGAACTAGTTATCAAAGGCCGTTTCGGTATTTTCCTTGCGCTGGCGCAACTCCAGGCTCGCACGACATCAACTCCCGATGGAAACAAACGACATACGGGGGCGTTGGCACGGTGATTCGTGCCTAGAGGGGACGAACGATTACTTTAGGAGATCGGGGAGTAATAGAATAGATGCATATAAAATGTAATGTGCAATGTTAATATCCCAACTATCAAACTTAGCTGGAGGTTTTCTAGCATTAACTCTAGAAGATCTACAAAGCAAGATAATATTATTACAAGTATCTAGGGAGAAATTTTTACCAGGTGACTCAGGTGGAAGGGGAAAAAAAGGTCATACTAGAGAAAAAGGACTGGGGACATCAGTATTTGTGGGTACTAGCATAGGGACATCAGGAGGAAGCTCATGCTGCTCCTGCTGCTCATGCGCCCTATATACTCTCAGCTCACCCTGAGACACCATCACTCCTCTATGATTCAAAAGGACATAGAATCATACCAACCACGATGCCACTCTCATTATCTCTCCCCTCTACTAGCATCAGTAGAGAAATCCTCGAACAAGAAACTTAATTCCGTATTCTCTCCATAAAATTGTTCAAACTCCCGAAAGGTCACGTCCATACTGACAAACAGCCTTCTTTCAGTGGGAAACCAAAACTTGTATCTTTTCTGACTTAGTGAGTAGCCCACAAAGATAAATTAACTGCTTGATCACCATCATTCTGTGATCTCGTATAAAATATGTGCAGCCAAACACTCTAGGAGGAACAATATAAACAGTAGATCCCAAGAATATCTCACATGGTGTCTTCATCCCTAATACTCTTGACAGCATCCTATTGATTAGATAAGCTACTGTCATAACAGCCTCACTCCACAAAAAATTTGAAAAATTCATTATCAGCATTAAAGAACGTGCCACTTCTATTATATGCATGTTC